>CM027123.1:12381524-12772286 GCA_015476505.1 Urochloa ruziziensis
AAGACTGGAGTTATCTGGACTTTACTTACAAAAGTGCAGAAAAGATGTATAGAGTTGAAAACGATCAATGAAACATAACATACACTTGTGCAAGCACAGGTAGTTAAGCAAAAATTCGCAAAAAAAAAAAAAGCTCAGTAAATGACCGCAGAGGCCAATCGCACTGAACTCCGTAGTCTAATACTAATCCGCATCAGTTGGGTGATTTACTGGTGTCAGATCACGTTTCCTTGGAATGGTAAGAACGCCTTCTGTTCTGTTAATCCAGGTCAAACGTGGATCCAAGAACATCGTCTCTGTCTCCGGCGTATGGACACCGCACAAAACCACTTTTTTTTTTTAAACTAGCAACGGCATTACGGCACAAACAACTCGCAGGCTACCCGGCCTCCGCCTTCCGGACAGCGAGAAGCTACGGACTGGTAGACGAATCGTCCAACATGCAAGAGGAATCGGCAGGTGACGATGCGGCAAGTGGAAATTTCTGCCTCCTGCTGCGCGCGCACATAGTCTACCCGGATGGCGTCGGCGCCCGACATTTTTTTTTCCCGAAACAGAGGAGGCCGTGGGCTTGGATCGGTGATGCCGATGCCGATTGCGACGACGACCTCCCCGGCTGCGACGGATCTCCGCAGGTCCACGTCGCTTGTGTCATCTGGGGATCGCTCGTTTGTTTTTGTTTTGTTTTGTTTTTGCGATCGTTCCGTGGTCCCTGGCGGGCACGATGGGTCTATAGTCTGTTGGCTGTTTGCGTTGCATCACCCGTTCAGAGCTGCTGAATTAGATAAGTGGATCAGCGGTAGCCAAATTCGATGCAAACGCCTGATAGCCGTGACGACTTATTTGATTGGGAACATACGCTAGTGATGGGTCTGAAAGCTTGCGAGGATTTGAATAGAGGAAGACTGCTACAGCAAATGGTAAACAATTTCATGGTGAGCCGCATACTGCCAGTCCTGTGTGCATTATGCATCTCGCATCCTATGAGCCATGACAGAACAGGTTTCAGGGCGGGCACATCAGTGCACAATAGCTATACAATTATGTTCAGGTAGGTACGTTCGGAAACGGATCAAACAGCAAATGAAATATCGGCTGTCCCACGTCCACATCCACCTTTTTAAGTGGAAAATGATCTGCACTTTAATTGCCTCCGATTCAAATATTACGTAAGCAGAGGTTGGATACAACGACGAGAACATTTCATTGACTTTTCGATTCTTGAGTAGTTGAATACACAACATCTGTACACTGCAAACAGATATAAGAAATGGAGTGTCCCTGTACACAACAGCGGGTACAGTGTGCTGGCCATTATCCCACCACAATTGTTCAGAGTACAATAGTAGTACAAGTTTAGATCCCACCAAGATTCAACAAAAACGCCTAATGAAAGAAACTCATCAGCATAAACAGCGGGTCCACTTTCTGGCAGATGGGCCCCTGCAAACTTTTGAACACCGGCAACTTGCAGCGCCAGCAGGCGCCTCCTGATTCGTTCGAGAGCTCCTTGATCAGACCTCCCGGCGTCGCTCAAGCTCCTATAAAATCGACGCCACCGTTCCTTCCTCTCCTCGCGCGCCGCACGTCTCCTGCTTCCCATTGCTCCTACAGTAGACTAGAAGAAAAGGAAGAGGAACCGGCGATGGCGGCGACGTGCGCGGCGAGCCTGGCGCCGCTGCTGGGCCCTGCGGCGGCGAACGCGACGGACTACCTGTGCGACCGGTTCGCGGACACGACGTCGGCGGTGGACTCGACGTACCTCCTCTTCTCGGCGTACCTCGTCTTCGCCATGCAGCTCGGGTTCGCCATGCTCTGCGCGGGCTCCGTCCGCGCCAAGAACACCATGAACATCATGCTCACCAACGTGCTCGACGCCGCGGCGGGGGCGCTCTTCTACTACCTCTTCGGCTTCGCCTTCGCGTACGGGACCCCCTCCAACGGCTTCATCGGGCGCCACTTCTTCGGCCTGAAGCGGCTCCCCCAGGTCGGCTTCGACTACGACTTCTTCCTCTTCCAGTGGGCCTTCGCCATCGCCGCCGCCGGGATCACCTCCGGCTCCATCGCCGAGCGGACCCAGTTCGTGGCCTACCTCATCTACTCCGCCTTCCTCACGGGGTTCGTGTACCCCGTGGTGTCCCACTGGGTCTGGTCCGCCGACGGGTGGGCCTCGGCGTCCAGGACGTCGGGGAGCCTCCTCTTCGGCTCCGGCATCATCGACTTCGCCGGGTCAAGCGTGGTCCACATGGTCGGCGGCATCGCCGGCCTCTGGGGAGCCCTCATCGAGGGGCCCCGGATCGGCCGGTTCGACCACGCCGGCCGCTCCGTGGCGCTTCGCGGCCACAGCGCGTCCCTCGTCGTGCTCGGCACGTTCCTCCTCTGGTTCGGATGGTTCGGCTTCAACCCCGGGTCGTTCGTCACCATCCTCAAGAGCTACGGGCCCCCCGGGAGCATCCACGGGCAGTGGTCAGCGGTAGGGGCGCACCGCCGTGACGACCACGCTCGCCGGAAGCACGGCGGCGCTCACCACGCTGTTCGGGAAACGGCTCCAGACGGGGCACTGGAACGTGCTCGACGTCTGCAACGGCCTCCTCGGCGGGTTCGCGGCCATCACGGCCGGCTGCTCCGTCGTCGACCCGTGGGCGGCGGTGATCTGCGGGTTCGTGTCGGCGTGGGTGCTGATCGGGCTCAACGCGGTGGCGGCGAGGTTCAGGTTCGACGACCCGCTGGAGGCCGCGCAGCTGCACGGCGGGTGCGGCGCGTGGGGGGTCGTCTTCACGGGGCTCTTCGCGCGGAGGGAGTACGTGGAGCAGATCTACGGCGGCGGGGCGCCGGGGAGACCATACGGGCTCTTCATGGGCGGCGGGGGCAGGCTGCTGGCGGCGAACGTGGTGATGGTGCTTGTGATCGCGGCGTGGGTCAGCGCCACCATGGCGCCGCTGTTCCTGGCGCTGAACAAGATGGGCCTGCTACGCGTCTCGGCCGAGGACGAGATGGCAGGGATGGACCAGACGCGGCACGGCGGGTTCGCGTACGCGTACCACGACGACGAGGACCCCAGCGGCAGGCCCAAGGGCGTGATGAGCACGCAGATAGCCAACGCGTCCAGCGGCGAGTTCTAGCGTGACGCAGCGCCAGCATACTAGTAGTACTATACACATACATATGCACACCGTGCAGAATGCACGCAGGCTTCCCCTTCTGTTGTGTTTGGATTGGATCTCATCCCACCATATGATGCTACATACAGTAGGATTGTATAAGAACAACGACGAGAGATATATAACTCTTCTGGTATTGCATTTTCCTTTAATTTGGCCTCAATTGTGTGGAGGTTGGCATGTTTGCACGGATTTTCATCAATATCAGGTTGATCTCTCTCCTTTTTGTTCTAAGAAAAGACTGCCGATATTCATCAAGGGCTTTGCATTATTCTAGAACTGCTGCTCCAAAGAAAGCATGTCCAGCCGTCTTCCGAAGTTGCCGATCCACCATCATTGTCGCCGTGTCGATGGAAGCCATGAGCCACCCATGACCATCTGTGCAGAATCTTCAGAGGCATCCCTGCTTCAAACGGGTCTCGGTCATGCTACTGTGAACTGGAAACACGGGATCCACCCTACCACCTCGAACGGATCCCAAACAGCTCATAAACCAGGAAGTCCTGAAAAAGTTGCTGAGATAAGACATGACTGCGTATCAGGCCAGTCACTTATCCCGCCTTTATTTGGACGGGCTCAAATGCTGCGATGGACCAAATTTTTTGGCTGGTTTTGGGTGGTCAGTGTGGCATATACCGCTCGCCATTTACACGACGAGAGGTATTCGAATTATTCCAGACCAAGACGATAGAGTACTTTTATTCTCACCTTTCCAAATCGTCGGTCCCCCTCATTGTACCTTGCATGCTGAGGTCTTGCATGCTTGTTGCACAACCTGCACCATCCTTTTCTACCTCTGTCTTTGCTGGCAGGGTTGCAGTGGCAACGTATGGTCACCATTTGCCTATGTTCTTCCTACCCTGATCCAGTCATGTGACCAATATACGAGCTGGATGGTATGGAAGCTACGGGCATCTCGTAACTCCCTCCATAGCCTTGAATCTTGATCCCTTCAGTCAAAGAATCAACTTTTTACCAAGTTGTGGAGACACGATCCATGGATGGGAACACATCAACCAGCAACGAATCGATACCCTTCAACAAAGAAAACAATGAATTGATAAATAAGTTAACACTTAACACGAGGAGTTGTTCTGAATTGGAGGGAAAGAATGGGGACGAGCAGGATAAATCCAAAGAGAACCCAGCTAAGCTAAAGAAAGAGAAAACAGCTATGGCAGAAGGTATGGGCGTACTGGACTCACGTAATATTCTTCGGACAATGGCACCACAGTTCATCCAAGTTCCAGGAAAAATGTGTTGACACTTCCAATGTTACTAAAAACTAGAAGTTGTACATCTGGTTCCAACTTCCATCATTTATTCCATTGAATAAGGGAGTATTGGTCGTCCCAAACAGCTATAGCAGCTGCAAGCTCAAAGTTTCTTGTTGGATACAGGTACAACATAGTTGATACTAAAGCATCTGCAATGAAATTCCACAAATTGAATAGGCTAAAAATATGAAATTACCATCCGTGCCAGTAAATGGAAAAACATGGCAGTTTTCTTCGGTTCAGCCTCAGTTTCTCCAATCACATTCTTTTTCACTCCTCTGTACTGTCCAAGAGAATGAGGCATATAAGTAGTTAAATAGTGCTAAGGGACAAGGTCATCAGTCACTCTAAATAACAGTGACTGTGAGTAGTACTGAGCATGTGGATCTTACTAAAGCCAGACTACGGAACGATAATATTTATGGTATACCAAAAGTGAGATAATATCAAGTTGAGGAAGTGCCAAGTAGAGATGAGAATAAACTTGTGTGCTCAGCTGTGGTTTGCATAGTTTGCTGGTTTGGGGCCTCACGATCATATCATCAAATACACTAAGACATGAGCCTTCCAAAGATGCATGTATGCAACATATGTTTCAAATCGCAAAACTGTAATAAACATCCCTAGGGCAAACAACATGTCAACACTAAGGTGTTTTGTACTTTGTTTGAGGGATCAAGGCATGAATTTGGGCGCAAGCGCAGTGACACAATTCCTCAAATCATACTAACAATATGCTTGTGACAAATGAGATGATGAACTGGTGGTGGATAAACCCATTCCATTCCTCAAACCAAAAAGTAGGTAAGATTGAGCTAGTATAGATGATCCATCAGACCATCACTCTCTCCCTAGTCAAACCAAACAGCCCTAGATGAAACTAGGTTTTTTAGGTCAGAAGCATCCATCTAAACACTGTCATTGAGCAACATCTGTTGTGAAATGACAGGCTCGAAGAAGTAATCACAAACTGGTGTACGATGTGGTGAAAGACATCTTACAGCCATGAGCAATCAGCAATTGCATGGCTCTTCTCTAGTTTTCAGCTGCTGAATTTTGCAGTTTTCTTGATCTAACCTTCCCATGTTCCATTCCCATCTGATCTGAATAACTGTGAACAGACATCGAGTACCAGCGAAAAGACAGTTACAAGAATGGTAATTTGTTATACTGGCAGTACCATGAATGCGAAAAATAAACTACTGGTTTAAGTAATTTGACAACAACTTTCTAGTTTGCTTCAGTGATTTCCACTATATATACTTGCTGTGAAATGTCAGGACTCAGGATCAAAGCGGTACGACAAATACTAAAAGGATGTATTTTAACTATTAGCAATCGCAAGGCTATTCGCCAGACTCCACATTCTGAATTTTCTACTTTTCTTGATCTAGTATCCATTCTCATCTGGATCTGCATAACTGTCAGCAGCAAGACATTTTCACAGAACTGTGGATCTAATGCTAATTTGTTATACTCTAGTAGGCACTTAAGATGCTGTCTTCTACTTAACATAAAATGATACGGAGCTCTCCCATGTATTCGAAAAAAAAAACAATACAAATAGTAAGACAAGCATACTACTTGTATTTTCATAGTACTTTTCTAGTTTATTTCACACAAAATGTATCAATACCGAACTAAATTAGGTAGTTATATCCTATACCACTTTGGCACAGAACTGAGAACATGCCGGTGCATTTGGATAAGATAAGGAAGAACTTTGAAATCATTCTCTTCACCGTCTTCAGAGATGAATATCCGCACATTACACAATTAGCATCAACCAATCCTGGCCTCTTGTCCTCGTTACCATCATTTTGCTTCCGTGTCTTTGGGTTTCTTTTACAGGCAACAACACATATGAAAGTGGGCACCTATCCATTTGTAGTCAACATGTAAAATGTGAAAATTGATAATTAAAAGACAACAAGTTAGCTGCCACCTCATTTTTTTTTTTTGTTTTGCAAGATGGGGAACTTAACACTTAGAAGGGTCATAATGGGAAACAAAAATAAAATACATGTCAGGCAAGAGAATCCAAACTGACAGCATGATTGGCAACATCAAGTCAATGGCCATTCCAATAAAGAAAGTGAAAATTGTATATAGAAAGTTCATCAAGACAGTGGGTTGAATATAGGGATGATAGAAACACCCTACTCTAGCATCAAACAAGCAAGACAAATAAAGTATCTTTGCAAACAGATAATTTGAATAAGCAATATGGATCACATGAAAACATATGCATTGAAACAGAAAAGCGCAATATAAACATTACTTCAGTCCAGCTCAGGCATTAGAACTACCTCTTGCTGTCCAGGCATCTTGCCATGAAGTAGCTGCTTTGATGGAACATCTTCTTGTGTACCTTCTTGTCCATGTCAAATGCTTAACAAAGGGGGGCACACTTTGTTTACTTATGTTAAGCTCATGACATTCCAATAATGAAGCCAATTAATGAAATTTATCCAGCTATGTAAGCTTCTGGATACATTGTTAACTGGAAATACATTTTGTCACAATTCCATTGAGGCTGCTAAATCATCAAGAGTATCATATATATCCTCTGACTCAGGATGAACATCATCACCAGAGTAAAACCGGTGTGTCTTGCGGTCGACCTCGATCCAGCTACAACCAGGCAGCTTCTTGCCTATATTCTCCTCCTTTACGGACTTCCTTATTTTCCTCACCTCTTCCCACAAGCCACCTTCACTGTATACATTTGCCAGCATCACCACATAGTTAGCATTATTTGGATCCAACTCTAGTAACTTTCGAATTGCAAGGTCAGCCAGTTCTAGTTGTCTGTGTATTCTACATGCATTTAGCAATGACCCCCATATGACTTCATCTGATTTGATCCTCATATTGCTGATAACATTCAGTGCATCCTCAAACCGGCCTGCCCGACCAAGAAGGTCGACAATACACCCATAATGCTCAATCTCTGGCTCAATTCCGTGCTCATGCTGCATTAATTCAAAGTATCTAAGGCCTTCATCAACAAATCCTCCATGAGTGCATGCATTCAACAGTCCAACGAAAGTAACCACATCAGGTTCAGTTCCTTCATCCCTCATCTCGTTAAACACAGTGATTGCACGTTCGCTGCACCCATGTAGTGCAAGACAATTAATCAGAGAATTCCATGTAGTCAGGCTCCTATCCGAAACCTCATCAAAGATCCATCTTGCCCCCTTTAGATTCCCACATTTACCGTACATATCAATCAACCCGTTCAGAACGGATGAGCCAAAACCAACACAGGTCCTCCACGCATAGCAGTGGATCAACTTCCCAATCTTCAGCATCCCAAGGTGCCCACATGCAGATAGCACACAAGACACTGTGGTTGCATTTGGCCGGAACCCCTTGTCCACCATCCTCCCCAAAATCCCAACGGCCTCCACAAACAGCCCGTTCTGAGTGCAGCCTGATATGATTGCGTTCCACGCAGCCACGTCCCTCTCAGGCATCCGCTCGAAGAGCACGATCGCGTCCCCAACCTTCCCGGCCCTTGCGTACCCGGACACCAGCGCGGTCCAGGAGACCACATTCCTCTCGGTCAAACCGTCGAACAGCTTGCGCGCGTCGGCCATCATCCCGTACCTCGAGTAACCATCAAGGAGCGAGGTCCTTATGACATCGTATTCGCAGAAACCGCTCTTGCAGGCGTGGGAATGGACCGACCTGACAAAGCGGACGCCGACGGCGCAGGCGGCGCGGAGCGCGAGCGGGTAGACGAACTGGTTGGGCGCCGGGCGGCCGCAGCGGAGCATGCGGAGGAAGAGCTCGAGCGCGCCGCGGGCGTGCGCGTGGGAGGAAGGGGTTGCGGCGGCGGAGGAGACGTAGGCGGAGAGCATGGCGGAGTAGAGGAAGACGTTGGGGTTGGGCGTGGCGTCGAAGAGGCGGCGCGCGTAGGGGAGGCAGGAGAGGCGGAGGACGGCGAAGCGGAGGAGGTGGAAGGTGGTGGTCTGCGCGGCGGCGCGGCCCGAGACGAAGGCGTGGGCGTGGAGCTGCTCCAGGTGCGAGCGGGTGGAGCAGCGGGAGAGCACGGCGACGAAGTCGCGGTGGGAGAGCTGAGGAGAGCAGCGCATCGTGCCCGTGTGGTTCTGGCGCCGGCGCCGCGGGCGCGTGGGGTTTAGAGGGGTCTTTTGGTGGGGCTGGGCCGCCTGTACCATGCCTGTTTGGAGAAGACGTTTTTTTTTTTTTTTTATTTTGCGGGCTGCCCTGATAGCAGCAGAACCGGCACGGCGGAGACGGCGGCAGATCACTGCAACTGGAAAAATAGCCAACTACCTGAAAAAAATTTACCTATCATATGCTTGAATGAAAAATGGGCGCTCGTTGTACCGCACCAGCTAAACTTGAACAACCAGTCATTTCAGTTTCCACAACCAGCTCAGAAGGCAAGGGCTCCCCGGTTGGGGATCCTTCCGCTCGTAGGTTGGAGCGCTGCTCAACCACGATTCCCACCAGATTTTCCCACTGATTTATCCTCAAGGCCTTGTTCGGTTAATACCTTTCTCAAAGGTATTGAAAGGTATTGTAGTGTATTGAGAGGTATTTTAATTTGTTAGGGATTTAATACGTCTCAATACGACCCAATCCCCCCAATACGACTCAAAACGAACGAGCCCTAAGGCCTCATTTTGGAACCCATGGGTCGGGGCGGATTGGGCCCAAACCTGTCACCTGTGGAATATAGCCTGCGTCAAGGTGAGCTCTCCCGCTCAACCCAAAACTGCATTTGGCTAGGCGTGGGTCGGCGTGAATCGTGGGCCAATACTTGTCAACCATGGGGTAAAAAAAAAATGAAAAAGTATGTTTTGGTTCAGTTTACCCCATAAACTATGACATTTGGTTCAAATTACCCCCTAATACAATTTGTCTTTTTTGTTTCTCCATATATAAGTGAAATCTTGAGTTCAAAATTTACAGGATGGTAGTTGGCATCGCAATGTATGTCAAAAAATATATTATAATTTTTTGTCATTATTTTTCACATAATTTTGTATCTCAATGATTAATTTATTATCAAATATCCTACCATATGTAAATAATGATAAAAATTTCATGACATATTTTTTAAAATATTTGTTATGATGTCTATTGTCATCTAGCAAAATTTGAATTCAAAATTCCACTTATACATGGAGAAACAAAAAAGACAAATTGTATTAAGGGGTAAGTTGAACCATATGTCATAGTTTAGGGGGTAAATTGAACCAAAACATACTTTAAAGGGTTATCTAGACCTTGCTTATATTTAAGGGGAGTAATTTGGACTTTTTCCAAAAAAAAGTCCCCACTTGACCCCTTGAAAAGGGCTTCCTCGTGCACGTGCGGTCGTCTAACTCTGTCCGAATGTTAACCATCCTGCATGGGAACTGGATTGAGTGGGAGGCAGGGTTCAATCCAATCCACAATTTGTCAAATGAAGCCTAATTTTTTCATGACGGTTTTGTAGAAAGAAAAGGAAAAGTTTATAAACAAAAGTCGTGTAAAAGGGATTTGTCAAAGAATTCCGATGTGTTTTTGTTTCATTAGAATTTGTTAGTATGAGAAAACTGCAAAATGTCATCTCGCTGTGTATTTATGAAAATTCTCCTCAACTATGGCGGGAAAATTCAACTAGGAAGTAAAAGCGAACAAGTCGTTTACGGTATTTAGAGTGGAGGGAACAATACTCCAGTCTTTGCTAGATCTTGATGTACCCATTTAACTCAGATCTTTGCTAGATCCTGATGTACTCTCTCCGTTCCTTTTTAGTGTCATTATTGGTGTACGTGCCACAAGTTTGACTCAATTTGTAGAAAATACGTATAACATTTATGTCTCTAAATAAATTTGTTAAAAAACTATATTAAAAGATCTTTCCAATTATACTAATTACTCCTTCTGGCCCAATATATTTGCACTTTTAGAATTTGAACCACAAAATAGTACTCATAGGAAATTACAATATTGCCCCTAGTTAAAGGACAAATTAGAATTGACGGTACCGCATGAGGAACAATTGTAATCAATGAATCATTGCATTTTAAAAGGCATGAAAGATCACTGCGAGCCACGTTTGCAGGCTCTGTAATGTCAAAAAAAAATCTGACTGCCCAGACACCGCCACGTATACTGTGCATAGCCTGACACATTATGCAGGCTCTGGAATGTCCCAAAAAATTCAGACTGCTCAGACACCGCCACGTGTACTGTGCATAGCCTGGCACATTAGCTTTGAGACTGATGCGGACCTATTGTGGCAGTTAAATTGAGACATTTTTTTGAATCCTAGAAGTGCACATAAAATGGGACGGAGGGAGTACCATTTAACTCAAGATCGCTTTGGTACTTGTCAAATCAAGCCTACTCCCTCCGTCCCTTAAAGAGCGTCGTCGTTGATGTGTGTGCCACAAGTTTGACTTGATTTGTAAAAAATATATACAACATTTATCTCTTTAAATAAATTTATTAAAAAACTACCCTAAAAGACCTTTCAACGGTGCTAATCATGTACTATGAACATTAATATTTTTTAATATAAAATTAATCAAAGTTCTAACTTTCTCGATAATCATTTTTTTTGAACGGTAGGACGACGGGCATGAGCACGGAGCAGTTTGACACGACCGGCACCATGTACTGTGCCAGACGGGCTCTTCCGTTTCCACTTTTTTTTTTGTTTTGAGAAAAATACTCCAGTTTCACTTTATGGCTCGTTGTTCCATGCGAACTACTCTGCTCCGGTACAGAGGCATGCAGGCGCATCATTTGTGACTTCGTCGTTTATCGTTTCCTTCGGGCGGTAGTACGTTGCTTTGCTTTGCACTTGCGCACGCACACCTCATTTTTGCAGTTTAGTACGTTAAGGATTGGTGATTTTCACACCGGTACTGAACAACATGATCATGCTCTGTTTGGCGTCGGATATGGTCTGCGATGAACAACTTTGTTATGTTTGATTAACTTCTTAAATTTAATGTGAGTTGCAAATAGAGACATCACTGCCTTTTTCTAACTCCATAATAACAAACAGATGTACTACTGTTCTTGAAGCATCGACAGTTTTTTTTTAAAAAAATAAGATCGAATACAATGGCAATTTGGTACTGATGGATTGCAGTTAAATATAACTTTCCTTAGCTTCACTGGCCGACGTTGCATATGCCTTATTTTTATATGGATATACTAACTAAAAATATGTGAAAGTTGGTATGGGTGGTGATCGTTACCAACTTCAACTTACTTATAGTCAGTCACATTTATTGACATGTAGTGTCGCAAGGGATTGTACAATTTCCTATGGGATCGAACTGTACACGAATTTTAAGCCCAAAAAAATACTTAGATCTAAACAAACTCCCATGTTTCTGTATTTAAAGCCTCAATTCACCTCCTCGCCACTTTTTTTTATCTTAGCTATTTTATATATTGCTCACATTTCAACTTATGTGCATGGTAGTTTTACTGTCGATGACCTCGTTCTTCTCATTATTTATTGAAAAATATTATATTAAATTATTGGACTGGCTTGAGCTGGGTTGAAAGCTTTATCGGTCCTGGTTTTCTCTAACCAAGCTCAGCTCTACAGTAGATATGGACCATGTCTAAAATACTCATGTTTATCTGTGACTATGAATTATTTGTGGTCATTTCGTATAGTTTCATTATTCATTTAGTATGAGTTTACGCCGAAGCTGTATTTCTATGAAGATACAGCTCTCCGTTAACCCTTTCCCATCTCAAAACATTTCCTTATATGATTTGTTTAATGTACATGATACTGTGATAACTGACGGTGGCGTCATATGCATTAAATTTGGCATCGCATAGGATTCTTTGTTGAATTGGTAGTAAGTCCATAACTGGCGATGACATCATACGTAAACGAAGACAGAAAATACAGTTGTATTTTGCACAAGATACAGATTTATCGTGAACGCATTACACTGGATTAGACCTGTTTCATAATACGATGTTTTGGTTAGTGGCACAACACTACGAGAAAACCCGCGTTTGCCGTGTGCTCGTAGATTTGCCGTGCGTCAAACCGCGGGCACACGACACAAGTGGAAGTTTGCCGTGTGCTAAAAAAAGCACACGGCAACCTGGGGACACACGGTAAATTCACAAGTTTGCCGTGAGGGCGTACGGTAAACCGACGGCACACGGCAAACGTGCCAATTTGTCGTGTGCTCCACGTCAGGCACACGGCAAACTTCGTTGCCCGTAACGGCCGTCACTGGCCGTCTGCTTTTGCCGTGAGCCCACCACAGGGCACACGGCAAACATTTCCCACACGGCAAAATGCCAACCTTTGCCGTGTGCCATGTTGACTGGCGCACGGCAAAGGATGAACAAAAAAATTACAATCTGACACCCCAACTTTTTCTTCTAACTTCATAATTGACACTGATTTTCACGTTAACTTTTGTATGTTTATCGGTGATTTTGGTATATTTGTTCATTTTTTCTATTGATTGATTTTTTTACGATAAAGCAAATTTGAACTGCAAGTGTTTTCAATAATATAATATACTGAATAAAAATGATATTCACATTATTGAATCCAATTTGAAGTCGTATCCTTGAAATGGAAACCAATTTCGAACATGTTGCTCTCGAACCATGTATTCAAGTGTGGCCGAATAGTTTTAAAATTCTAAAAAAAGCAAATAAATTCGAAGCAGAAGCACACGGCAAAAGCGTCTGGCTTTGCTGGGTGTGCCCGTAGCAAAAAGCTCACGGCAAAGCCAGAAGCTTTGCCGTGTGCTCGAAGCAAAAAGCACACGGCAAAGCGGCTGGCTTTGCCGTATGCACGTAGCAAAAGCACACGGCAAACGCGGGGCGCACCGTGACCGCCGTCAGCCCGTTAAGCACACGGCAAATCAGACGACACACGGCAAAGCGTTTTGCCGTGTGCCCGAAAACTAGCGCACGGCAAAGATTGCGTTTGCCGACACTTTGTTTGCCGTGTGCGTTTTGCCGTGCGTGACGCACGACAAATCTTTTGCCGTGTGGATTTTGCGGTTTGCCGTGCGCCGTAGGCACACGGCAAACGCCGCAGCCCCCGTAGTGCAACACATGAAACAATTAACGACTTGTCAAAACCTGCCTTATGATTTTGGAATAATCAAATCTTTTTACGGAAAAAAGTGTCTGTCACATCAGTAAAATGGACGATATATAACTGCAATGCACGAACTGAATGAAGTCCGTGTTGACGGCAGCAATCAGCGAAGCCACGTTTCAACTTCAGGGACCTAGGCGCAAAATCTCCATCCCGGGGGATTGCGGAAGGTAAAGTGACAAGCATCCACAGCTGGTGATATCGGGACCAGCACTTGCAGAGACCGCGTTGCCTCTTTCGGCCGCTGTTCCTCTGTTTCTCGTCGCCTGGCCTTCCTTGATACCGCCCCCTCTGTTTGCCATCTGGTCACCGGCCACAGGCCAGCCAGCGCCTTTCCCTTTTTCTCTCCCCTGTTTCGCAAGCCAACCTGCTCTCCCACGCCGCGGCTCGTGCCAAAGCCCCACTCGCCTCCAACGCCTCTCCGCTCCGGCATTCCAGAGTCCCCCAAACCCTATACTATCCCTGGCGGCGGCGGCGATCGCGCCGTCGGCATCTCCCGTCGCGGGGAGGGAGCGGGGGGCGTCCGTTCAGGGGGGGCTCGCGTAGGAGGCGCGCGGAGCCGGCAGCGTGATCGGCGCCGCTGGACCGCGCGCGGGAGGAGCTCCGACCGCCCCCTGCCTCGGCTTCGTCCCTCCGGCGGCTCGCCTGGGAAGGTGCGGGCTCGTACGTGGTTCGTGTGCGCTTGCATTTTTTGTTGCGTGCCGTTTGCGGTCGGAACGGGGTTTTGCGGTGGGGTTCTTTCTGGGGTCCGTTTTCGGGAATTCTGATTCTGACGCGCTCTGTTGCTTTGGCTGCGACTAGTCCGGGGACCGGGGTTTCGATCCGCTCCGCCCGTCGGGTAAAGCGGGGGAGAGGCGGCGCTGTGGTCCGGATCCCCCGCTTCGAATTTTTCCCCTGACCCCTGTGGTGCTTTTGCGAGGGAGGTTCGCTTGTGTTGCCTTGTGGCGAGTAATTCGAGTTCCAATCTGCGGTTGTTCTGAGCCGTTTCCTTGATTTTACAAGTGCCATGTAGCTTTGTTGTGTCGATTTAGGTTTTTGCTGAGTTTGTTGGTGGCTCTGGTTCGTGGTGAGTAGCCATAGTGAAACCGTGAAAAGATTTCAAGAGGCATATCTAAGGTTTGGAAATTTCTTAGAAAAAATGAACATGTACAATAGGTGACCTTACACAAGCTCGCAAAATTTTGAGATCAAACTCAATCTCATTCGAAGATATGAACATTGACGGATAGTGATGGCCACATGAGTTGTGATGAAATATATACCCATAGCTATTTGTCAACTTCATATATCCCACAGGATTGAGTTTGATTTTAAGATTTTGCAAGCTTATGTAAGATCATTTATTCTATATGTTTTTAAAGTCATTTTCAATGGCTATAGATATGCTTGTGGGAAGGATTGATGTTTATGTTCTTTTTAAAAAAAATTACAATTCCTATTTGTATGTACTAAGTACATAGATCTCCTTGCCTTATGAAAATATTATGCATAGATAATACTGTTTGAGGAACCTTCTTTATGCAACCATTTGGATTTATTTAGTGTAGTTTAACATGATATGTGGCATACCATCGCTTTGACTTGAGTTCAACTTGATTCGAATAAATCAGATTGACCCAATGTGGTATGGCATCACTCCTCTTGTTGGATAGGAAGAAAGACATCTGGGGTATGTATATTGAGTGGAAACACCAAATCTTTGTCAACTTGCTTTCAGTATCCATACAGTTCAAAAAAAATCTTGTAGTCAATTGCCTCTCTAGTTTTACTAGCGATTTCTTATGCAAACCTTAGAATCATATATTCTGATATTTATACTTTGCAGAATTTTTTCTGAGATTGTTGCATGGCTTATGCATTTATTACGTGTGGGTTGTGTTGCAATAGAGTGCAGCCACCTTTTGTTTTTGTACATCTTGCTATGGAGCATTTGCTTTGTTGGGGTCATTTTGAGTTGTTGGGCTTGTGCGTGCAATGACTAGTGGGTTCCATCCCAGTCCATGATTTATACAAGAATGGGTTGTTGAGGTCATTTTGAGTTTGTTGGGCTCGTGCATGCAATGACTAGTGGGTTCCATCCAAGTCCATGATTTATACAAGAATGAGTATTGCAAGCATCAAATTCTGCTAGAATGAGTTGTCTCTTCCCTTTTCAAATCTTGTTCTAACCCCTCTAACGCCACAAACTATGTTACATTAGACCAGATGAAGCATGCTTAGTCCAAGATAATATAAGTTGATTATAGCTTATATCTTGCCTGCTGTTGTTAACCATGGCAACATATCTTGCATTGCAAATCTTCTTAACAATTTTCATGTCGTGAAGCATTCCCTTTCAATATGTTTTTATATCATGTTTGATGCTTATTTCGTTGCTACTAGGATGGCAGCTCCAAATGCGGAAAGATTTCGTGATGCGGTCAAATCCATGACAGATACTGGTTTCCAAAAGGAAATTGTTGTTCGTGTGCTGAAAAAGCTACTGAAAACATATGATGACAATTGGGAGCATATAGAAGCTGATAACTATAGTGTTCTAGTTGATCTTATATGTGCTGATGATGATTCAAATCCCAAAGTATGTTATGTCCTTTTTTTCTTAGTTTCTTGACTAGCTTTGTTCTGTTTCATTAGTAATGTGTATATTATTTTTACTAAATCGTATTTTAATTTCTATGAGATGCATTATTGCATATATGATCCATTATTCCTCTAATTAGCTCATTAGTTTACCATGTTTGTGCCTTATCACTTAAGCAGGAAAGGCAGAAAAAGCGAGCTGAGAAGAAGAATCTGGATTCGGACCATTGTAACAAAAAGCTTAGGATTAAAGAGCGAGGTCAGAAGCCTAAATCCAGTATTAATGGCAGTAGCAAGAGAGAGTTGGCTGAAGTTCCACATCAGCAAAAAACAGAAGCCATCGAGGGGAAAACCATTGGAACCCAATTGAAGAAGCAGTCTTCACATGTTATGAAGGAACCAAAAGTGGAAAGGACAACAATTGGTGAAAGCAGTTCTGCTTTAGTACTTAAAAATCAAGATAATCACACCTTTGAGACCCCACTTGCAGTTATGTGTCCTACAGTTTTAGGACATAGCTGTCATGATGGTAAGTTTATCTTTAAATTGTTACTCTCACATCTGTTTTTATTAACAGTACACTGGAGCATCCAACTCTTAGACTTTAGTGCTTTCATTTGTGGACTCCCACAGATTGCATTACAATGGATCACCATTTCTGTTATATAGTATAGCTGGATTCCTGGATGTATGGACTTTGATGTTTTGGTTTCTCAAATTAGAATTTTTTGAACTTCACTAGTCCCTCCATCTTCTTAGATATCATTTTAGGGACTTGTTTTTGTTCCCAAACAGATGTTTTTTTTTCTCTCTATTCCCCCCTAACAAACCCCTATCTCTATATTATATGGTGGTAGAAACTGCAGTATCACGTGTTGCAGATTTGAAAGTTCTGTTTGAACACTGGTTTAACTATTATGAATTATGATGATGTTGGTATGTGTTTCCGATACTGTTTTGTCCTGCAGAAATTGCATCATCTTTGTGTGCTCTCCTTTGCATATGATTTTTCTTGACTAGTCAATCCTGAACCTTTTAAGGTGTTGCTAATTTCCTTTTCCTATGTTGCTGCTACAATTCAGGACACGAGGATGCTCACTTGATTTCTGGTGTTTTGCGTGCTTCTGATAAGAAGCTAAAAGGTGTTTTGATTGCGTGTGAAGGGCAGATGGCTAATGCATGTAGCAGCCAAGCAATTGTAAGAAGCAAAGATATTTGTACCAACTTTGAGGTACCATTGTCAAGCTCTGCACAAGGGAAATTATCTTTCTCGTTTAACTCTTCCTTGGCAAACGGTTTTGATTTTCATATGCCTGACATTGAGTCAGTATGCAAGGCTATGGAGGCTAGATGCCTCACTACATACAAGATTCTAGAACCCAATTTCTCTTTCATGAAACTTCTGAATGATACTTTCCAGTGTATTCTTGATCTGGGTTCTGGATCCGATGAAGCTAGTGCTGCTTTTTCTGGAGGTCTCCAGAATAATTATAGTAATATGCAGGTTACTCAGAACCAGTTACCTATGAGTGTCAAGAGACAATATCATGATATCAATGATATAACAAAAGGTGAAGAACGTGTGAGAATTCCAATAGTCAATGGAGTTGAAGATGGAGTTTTTCCTCCTCCGTTTCACTATATACCTCATAATATCACCTTTCAAGATGCGTATATCAACCTCTCACTTGCTAGAATTGGAGATGAAAACTGTTGTTCTGGTTGTTTTGGAGATTGTTTAGCAGAGCCACTTCCTTGTGCCTGTGCAACAGAAACTGGAGGAGAGTTTGCTTACACAAGAGATGGCCTGCTTAAAGAAGAATTTCTAGATGCTTGTATCTCGGAGCGCCGAGAACCACTTAAGCATCCCCACTTCTACTGCACGGTTTGTCCTATTGAACGGATGAAGATGGACGAAAACTCAGCAAAACCTGATGATTGCAAAGGGCATCCTATTAAGAAATTCATCAAGGAATGCTGGAGAAAATGTGGCTGCACTAGAAATTGCGGAAACCGTGTTGTTCAGCGAGGCATTACTCGGAATCTGCAGGTAAGTGAAGTAACTTAGAACCAATCAAGGTCATGATATTACAATTTTATGCTAGCAAAGATAAAAATCAGCATTAATTAGTGCAACTGACATATGTGATGAACATACATGGTCCTTGCAGGCAGCCGATTTGTAGCATCTTTTATTACCTGAGCAGCATCAAATGCCTTAAGTAACAACTATACAATAGAACCAGATGTAAATAAAATTGAGATAATATATGCCTTTATGTTTACTAATTCACTAAGCAGCTTGCTACAACTCACATACACATCTTTATAATCTTTTCTGTTATAAATCATCATTTCAGGTGTTCTTAACCCCTGGAAAAAAGGGGTGGGGGCTGCGCTCTGCTGAAAAACTTCCTCGAGGTGCTTTTATCTGCGAATATGTTGGTGAAATATTGACAAACAGTGAACTATATGAGCGGAATAACCAAATGACTAGTAGAGCAAAACATACATATCCTGTGGTACTGGATCATGACTGGGGCACTGAAGGTGTTCTGAAGGATGAGGAAGCCCTCTGTCTAGATGGTACCTTTTATGGGAACGTGGCGAGGTTTATAAACCATAGGTATTATTTATTTTTTACTCATAACTAAGGAAATCCTCTTTTAATCTGAAAAACCTTATTATTTGTATGATGTTCTCTATTTTCCTCAAATTGGTTGGTTCCATGTGCTGGTAAGACTGGCTTTGTTTGTTTGTTTTGTTTTTTTTTCTTTGTTTGTGCTTGTGCTACCTCTGTCTGATTATTCTCTATACACATGCATGTAAAGCATACAGTAGATGAATGATTATTAGGTTGCTGATTGTATTATTTCCTGATGCTAGCAACTATAACAAAAGCATGCTAGTGACGACCTGCTCTACTCTGTATTTGGTTGCTGCTTGTATTATTTCCTGATGCTAGCACTTAAAACAAAAACATGATAGTGATGACCTGCTCTAATCTGGAGCTAGCTAGCAATACTTGAGTCCCACTTTACACATAAAACAGAGCTTCTATCATGATCTGTTAAATCAATGCTGTCTATATGCTGACTTGGCATACTATTCTATGCTGCAGGTGCTTTGATGGTAACATCATTGATATTGGTGTTGAGATTGAGACTCCCGACCACCACTACTACCATGTATGTGCAATAGAACCTTGTTAATGACATTGTAACTTAAATCTGAATCCTTGTAACCTTATCTTTCTTGCAATTTGTTTACTCAGGTGGCGTTCTTCACAACTAGGGAAGTACATGCTTTTGAAGAATTGACATGGGTAAGTGGTGTTTCCTGCAAATATCTTTATTGAACCTCCATTGCACTGTAGCAGCTCTTCACTACTCCCTGAAAAGCCAAAACGGCTACAATTTGGAATAGAGGGAGTACTGAATTAACCAGGAACATGTTCAGGGGACAAAATATGCGGAATGACCAACTTCTTCCCTTGAAGCTGAATTTGGCTTCATCTTGTTGTATTAGGGGCCTTATGGTGGCCAACTAGCGATTGATGCATACTTTTACTATACCTTAGCTGCTGTTCTCCTGTTTTCTGGGACGTGGTTTAACTTTTTAAGAATTTTTTTGGTACAATCATGTTGCCTAGATCATGGCATACTTTCAACCATTTACCCATGCAATACTCTGAGACATTTCAACCGCAGGACTATGGAATTGATTTTGATGATGTCAACCATCCTGTCAAGGCATTCAAATGTCACTGTGGAAGTCAGTTTTGTCGAGACACAAGTCGCATCTCAAGTAAGTATCTGAAGGTTGCCTTTTGTAATGCATTTAACAGTCAGTTTACGGCAGTACCGAAAAAGGTTCAGTTAGTACAAACAGCATTAGATTCCAGAAAGAGGTTACCAATACTTATTTTCTACTTTTAGGCAAATACATTGTCTGTCTATGTGTGCAAACAATTTTCTCTGCATTCAAATTACAGAATTAGTTTGGTTTTAACACACCAGTATCAGGACCCTTCATTATATCTTTACTGTATTATAGCTTTTTTGTGTTTGAATTAGATTTGCCATCTTACTCAGTAAAGTGGATACCCAATCACGTTTGTGTCTAACTTGGTTACATCAGTAAAGTGTTCAAATTAGATTTAGCTTGCTACATCGATTTATTAGGTTAAATGTGCTATTTACTGGTGATATTGTCATTTAAATTATATCTGATCTAATTGCAAAGGTTGTTATGCTGCCACAGGATCTAAAAATAGAGCCCTAGTTTTGCGGTGAGGAGAGTATTCAAGAGACTACGGCAGTAGAGGAATATGCAGGGTCTTCTTCACATTATCGGAGATACAGCTGACGCCTTGCTCTCCATATATCAGCAAAAGAGTAGGGTCTAATAGCTCCATCAGTCTAGGTTACTGATCTAGTAGTCGTTCAGGAAATGTAGACCCACCAAGCTTACTCAGTAGAAGCGTTTCTTTGGTGGTTAGTTTTTAGTTTTATCTCGGCAAGAGATATATATGTAAGAATTTATGGAATGTGGATTATCTGCATTCTGATGGATCTGGTTAATCTATTTCAGGATTCTTAGCATTAAGTTCTTCTGAGTTCTAGCCGTTTGGAGCATTCATGCTTGGTACAATATTTATCTGCTTATTACGGAATCCTCGTGCGAACATGTAAGGTTCAGGCACACAAGGATGCCCGCTGACAAAAGGGTTGTAATATGCAGGGTCAAATGGAACGTTGTAACCATATTGCCAACACTCTCGCGGCACAACGGTCAGGCGAGTGCGCCAAAGAAGCTCACTGAGCTAGCCAGCCTGGGTTCGAGTCACGGCATCCTCAACAAAAAGCCCAGGGGGCGTCTGTGGTCCAAATCCGAAGCGAGAGTGATTGCTCCCTGAGGTCGATTTTTTTTTATTCGACATTGTTAGGTTGGACGTTCTTAGTTGAGTCTGCCTTCTTCCGCTTCTTCTTCGGTTGATTTGTCCTAGGCTGCGTTTGGAAGTTGGCTTTGAGGGCTGGAATCGGAAATTGGAATTGAGTACCCCCAATTACGGCTGTTTGGACGGCTTCGGTATTGGCGGTTGGAATCCTGCTCGAATACCACGGGGTATTCGCCACCCTTGCGTGACCCCGCCCACGATTCGAGGTCTCCCGCTCGGTATCGCTCTGAATCGTTACTTTCTCCTCCCCGCGTACCCCTTCGTCTCTCCGTCGCGAAAAAAAGAAGGCGGACCACGGGAAGAAAGGCGACCTTGGGAGGCCGTCGTCGCCTTCCCCTCCCCTTCCGCCGCCCTCGAGCGCAAGGCCCGAGTGCGTCTGGGCGGAGGGACGACCGGCGCCGGCCGTCTCCATCTCGGCGGCGGCTATCTCCTAACGTGAGCTCCCTCAACTTCCACACCTAGTAGCCTAGCGGCCCCTGATGCAAGATCCGCAGGCGACGGCGGCCGGCGCGGGGCTGGGCGGAGGGACGGCTGCCGGCGACGGTTCCTCTTCTTCCTCAGACCGGCTCGAGCTTCGCCATGACCGAGATGGAGGAAATCAGCGGCGACGGCAGCGGCTCGTCTTCCCATGGCCGGCGGTGCTCATGCCTGGAGGCGGTAGATCGTATTCCCCATGACCGACGGCGGCAGCAACTCCTCTCCCCATGCCTCGTGGCGGCAACAGCTCATCTTGTCAATCTGTAGCACGCCGCTCCCCTCCGCCATCGATCCAGGGGCTGCGCTGCTCCCCTCCGCCACGAGGTCTGCGTCCCTCTTCTAGCGGTTGAGCCGCTCATCTTCCCCATGGTCGGTGGATACGAGTACCTGAGCAATTCCAATTTCTTCTTTTGTACATCCAAACGTGAATTGAATTCGATTGCTTCTTTATGATTCCAAGGAGCAATACAATAGTCATCCAAACAATAGAATTCGAATTGTGACCATTTCAATATCATAGCTGAATTGGTATTCAATCCAATTCAATACCAAGCCCTCCAATTCATACATCCAAACGCAGCCCTAGTGGCATTGTGTTCTAGGGCCCCTGATTTCTCTGGAGGCCTGATTCACTTTCTGTGGCAACCTGGAGTCCATCATTTTTTTTTGACCAAAGTCGGTAGGGGAATCCCCTACCTATTTTTTATTTTTTATTCTAGACTCATTTAATTCGTTTCTACGAGGAGTCGAACCTGGGCCTGATAGGTGCTACTCAGGTGCTCTGATGGGGCAATTCTTTCTTTGACACCAAAATATAACTCAATTTCTTTTTCTTGACACTCGAAAATTTTCCCTTTCCAATATGACACTGAGTTCTAATTTTCATGCCTTATTTGACATTTTTATCGCATTTGTCACTTAAGTCGTGCAAAACAACCTTCAAATCACCTTAAAAATAATGAAATTATTTCTAGTAATAGGACAAATTCGGATGTGCCAATTTCTACTAAAAATGCACATATACCTTTACGGTTTTGAAACTAAAATTTAAACTACTTATGAAATTTAAATAAATTTCATGACATCAAAATGGTTTTAAAAAATTATGGAAAGATACAAGAATTCCTCTCATCAGATGCAATAATTAACTAAATTCCTCGCATCAGATCCTCTTTTCTGAGCTAGCAGAAGCGATATGGGCATATGGCTCTGTAATCTGGGATCAGGGTTGCTCCCTGACGAACTTTCTGTGCTTCGGTGTACCACTTCCAGCGCTATTAACCCGTGTTCACAACATATTGTTGATTGTGCTCCGAAGTGTTTGATTCGGAATCAGATCGTCTGCGCCTTGACTCCACAAATGCACTTTGATTCTGTGATAATGTAAATCCCGAATGCCTGACAATAGGTAAACAAAAAGTTGTTCTTCATCCCGTTTGAATTAACGCAGAGGCAGAGCAACTCATGTACTCCAGCCGAATCTTGCAGTTTCGAAAATAAAAGTAAAAAAAAATTGGAGTGCACCAGCCGGGAATCGAACCCGGGTCTGTACCGTGGCAGGGTACTATTCTACCACTAGACCACTGGTGCTTGATGCTAAAGCACTGCGATAATTTTATTTGACTTTAGATACTGGAACCAAATCACGATTTTACGAGAAACACCTTTCCTGTCTGTCTGCTGTTGTTCCAGGCAGCGCCACCGGCCCACCACGCCGAGTCGCCGACCAAAATTTCCCAAACGAAGGAAGGTCTGGCAGGTGGTGGATGGGCAATCCTCCCCGGCAAGGTGGCCACCGTTGCGCCTCTCGTAAAATCCGCTGCAGGTTACCTCTCTCCCTCCACATCCTTGCATCTTTTTCGATTTTCTACTTTCTTGGCCTTCGTGGCAATCCAGGTGCCCTAGTTCTCCCCGTCCTTAATTGCGAAGAATAGGATCTCCGTCTCCAAGCGCCAGATGACAAATTTCTTCGCTGATCCATTGCAATGACCTCTTTTGGCGGATCACTGGAGCGTTCTTACAGATTTTTCTTGTGGCGTGACAGGGCACCAAATTGATATGGATGGGTGAGGATGCCCCCCATGTAGAAATTGTTTCTGCAATCTGAAACATCAGCTTTACCTTCTAGATTGAAGACTGCGTGTCAAAACTTCTGACCATTTTTCAGCCAGAGAATTCTGAATTATTCAGGAAATTCAAGCATAAAACCCAAACCAATATTTTCTTAATTTCGCACACTGGCAACATACAAATATGTAGTTATTAGTAAGCTATTGGAATCAATATTGGCATTCATATTGTGCCTCCCTTATCTTCAAGATCGTAGTTGGCCTTTATACCAGGCAGAAATTGAACTACTAGACGCTGAAACATAGTTTTCCAGCATCCTCGAGTGCCATCTAGAGTTGCATCTCCCAGCTACATAATCCAGGCTTTGAAAGTTCTCAAGCTTTATTCAGAGGAACGAATCCGTGCCTTATAGCAGCTGACCATGCTTTCTCAGAGTCTATCATGGCATCCCCACACTCGTGCATGGTCCATCCTTCCAGGGCGTGAAGTATTCCAGCGATGCGCCAAGCACTCATCACCTTTCTTGGCAGCCAATTCTGTCAGAAGAAGCAAACATGGAATATTCAGAAGAAACTCATTATGTCAGAAACTCTGTTTCTATTTGCTCAAATTTGATAAGCTGATAGTAGTAGTCTTTAACTCTTTGAGAACTCTTTGTGTTTCTTACCTCACAGGCATGGATATTCTGCATAGTTTCCGGGATCTTCATTGCTGGGGTGCTCAAGTAAGTGCAATCCTTGCGAATTTTCTTGATAGGGAACTGTGAGATAGGAATGAATATAGTTCCTTGTGGTGCCATCTTCTGTTCTTTGTCATCAATGTTGTCCACTAGCCAAATCTATAGCAGTTTAAGCAATCACCGTCAGTATGAAAAAGTATTTTATTTGTTTGGTACTAGAAAAATCCACTAAGGTATTGTGCTCCTGTTCTACTTGATAGGCTCCGACCAACAATATCTATTATGATTATCTGTAATTGTGTATTCACATTTCGTTCCAAAGGCTAACTTAAGTGATTTCCTTTTTCTGACTTACTATCATTACTTCCAGCGTGGTTTATAGTCCTTGCTGTGCTGGTTACATGGATATGCTTGCTCATGATATTTCAGTTCTGCCCATTAAAATCCTTATGAAATTATATCAAATTTAATCAGATGCTTAGCTGTGTTAATGCTTGTTAGGGAAATCCTACTTTTTAGCGGAAATTTTACCTGAGGCATTTGGTTGCCGGAGAGTTTCAAATAACTTGCCCTGCTGTCTGCATTCTGTGACTCAAGCATATCATATTCCTTTTTTGGGTTCATGATCACCTGGTCCAAATAAATATAGTGACATTTCAGAAAATTTTTATGTGAAACTATAATGAAGACATGAAGTAGATACAGGAAAACAAGATTTTCAGGATGATATAAACATACCTTGACGCCCTTCTCACATAATGCAAAAGCTGTGGCACTGGCTATCTTAGAAGGACCTGCATGAAGAAAAACTTGCTTTGCATCTTGAGGAATGCTTTTGAGCACCACGGCAGTTGCTAAGCCACTTCCGTCAACAAGGCGAACTCTTAATTTCGGATACTTTTGTCTAAATAATTCACCACCGCCATTGAGTTGTTTTGCCTGTACCCAGAAGGTATAAGAAAATGCCACTCTGTGGTAAACTCATATAGTTTCAACAAGAGCTATAAAAGTAAAAAAATTGCTTGCCTGATTTAATAATCCTAGACTGAGAACTTTAACACCTCTTGCATCAGCATCTAGTATTGCCTTTTCAATTAAGTCATTGATTGATTCTCTCTCCCAGTGAAGGCCATACTGCGAAAGAAAACAATTAGCTGATTGCAAACCATCAGATAGAGACTCTTAGAAGAGAAGTGGATTACTTGGAAGTTGTATCTTGGTACTGCCCATGTTTGCATCTTCAGCTTCTTTAGCTTGATTCTCTCAACCACGAATGCTGAGGACCCATAAACCCATGCAAACACCATTGATAACCATGCCAAGGGCCATAATGTCCACATATACCACATAGAGCTGTCCGATGGTTTGGATGCTATGGAGGCGAATCCAATCCGTAAATGATAGGCTGATTGCAAGTTGGTCATATGCGTGAGATGAACAAGGTCAGGTGTTTCCTCTGTCCCCTTGAGTGAGCTCTCATACAGCTGGTCAGATGACTTGTCCATAGTGCTGTATATGTAGTCGTAGAACGGCATGAACAGCGAGTAGTTTGTGCGGAACTGAGTGTGGTGCAGGGAATGAACCTGCAAGAAAGCAACAGAAAAATTGTTTATATCTTGGGTTTTTTAGGAGATCAAGTTGCTAGTGTTGATTGATTTGTGTTGCAGGATTGCACTTACGACGGCGTGTACATGAGGTACTTGAGAGGAGGGAAGACTTGGAACATCCACTTGGGCACCAGCTCGAAATTACAGTGACCCATGTTGTTCATGAAGTCGATGTAAGCTATGTAGACCACAAAGCCCAGGACAGATGCGTTCCCCATGTAAATCGTCGACAGCATGGGAATCGCAAACAAGACGTAGTAGACAATGTGTTCAGCAAAGGGATGGATCACCGCTGCATTATGTATGTGCATTAGTCCGGGTAAAGAACAACTGAACAAGTATCCACTAACAGGATAAACTGCCTATCTACATGCCTGCCACAACTACAGAAAGTAAGTATGAACAGTACCTTTTGCAGACTTCAGGTTATCTGAAAAATAACCTCCCTCCTAAATCTAAGATGTCTGTTTTACTGACGTCTTAAACTGTCATTAGGCTGATGTTTACATTTACCATTAACCTTTATCCTATACCTTCATATTCAAAAATTTACAACCCTTGTATGTTCCACATGTTTGGGATTTACCGATGAGTGGTAAAATTCAGTAGAATCCAAGATGGCTGGTTTTAATAATCCTCAAACGGAGCAAGTCTCATCACTGACATCCTGAAACACTGCAAACCGCATGAGAGGTCGCTCTCTCCGCGAGCAGTTGAAGCCAGTGTGTTTCCGGGCCAATTATTGGGTCCATATTCCGAAGGGCGCCTTTAAATCCTAGCCGAACGTATACATGCCACTGCAGCAGCAATAACATGCGCCGTTTTTATGGCGCGCAGATGCAGGAACAGTGGGCCGGGCCGGACGGGCGGGCCCAGTCCGACCCAGTGCATGCACACCGCGCTGCTCGTACGCAGCAGGCAGCCGCGTCAGAGTCGAAAGAAGTCTTCACGCGTACCGTTTCACACTACAGACACTACACGTACACGTACCAGTGTGGTCCTGTAAAAGAAAGACTCCGCTGTAAAGGCATAGGGAGGGCTGGGGCCGCCCTGCTGTTCATGGATCACAGCAGGGATCAGGGGGCTTGAATGGACAGGCCCCCCGGCCGTTTCTGGCTTTCGGTCTGAACCTAATAAATGGGTGAAATGCTCCGTGCATGTATTATGCAGGATCTTTACTCGGTGTGTGTTTATTTTGTACTACTTGTGTACTTGTATGAGTTGTTAATGGCTCTTCTTATTGGCTGCGATCGACATTGCCTCAGCATTGGACATCTTAAACCTGGAGAAGGTACACGCGCGATATCGAGATTTTAATTTTCTTCAGTAAAACTAATTAACCTTGAGCCGTACCCAGGGGCCACAGCTCCATTTATACCTACTGTCAACCAGTTCTGTCTCTAGCGAGCTTGTTCCAGCTTAATTTATCTTTTTCTTTCTTATAAAATACTATTGAAACAGCTAGCAAACTTAATTATATAGTTCGACTTTTCTTTACTCCACTTATTACCACCGGTAAAAATCTTGCGTTTCACCGGTTCACCCTACATTGCGGCCTCGCCTAAGCAGCGTCGACATCCTATTGAACGGTGAGAAAGGAGGTGGGGACGACACACGCATATGCATGCATGTACTTACAGGTGACGGGCTCGGTGACGATGGAGGAGTGGTGGTGCGAGTGGTATCGCGAGTAGAGGAAGTGGTGGTGCAGCGCGCGGTGGAACCAGTAGTAGAGGAACTCCACGGGCCCCGCGTGCAGCAGCGCCGTCGCCACCGCGCCGTCGGTCCTCCACGCCGGCAGGTGCCTCGCGCTCGGGATCAGCAGGTACCCCACGTAGAACAGCAGCCCGTTCAGGATGATCTGGTCGTCCCTGCATATATATAGATATATGTATATATACATATATATAAATATATTATATATGCCAAGGAAATGAGATGCACGAAGTGCTCCAAGGAAATGCTGTACTGTACTGCACCAGCCGCGCTCGCGGTCGACCTGCTCGAACTCGATGCCGCGGTCGACGATGCGGTGCTTGCTGCGGGCGGTCTGGTAGCGGGCGGCGCTGATCCAGATCTGGTTGTGGATCATCCGGAGCAGCAGCGACGGCAGGATGAGCGCGAAGGCGAGGTCGATCGCGCCCCAGCCGCCGGCGGACACCAGCCGCGCGCCGTGGACCACCACGGGAGCCATCACCACGTACTGCATATTTGCATGCATGATGCATGTCGCGCCGCAGCAGCGACATCAGTAACCATCAAACAGCAGCTGGAATTATTATTATATATTAATTGTTGTCTTCAGATTCGCAACACAAGCGCTAGCTTGGCTTTGATGGCGAGGATATCCATGAGGACCACTTCGCTGCGCCCCTTTGGGTTGGGAGGGAAATGAAAATGAGGGCATAATTCCCTTCAATTCCCCTGTCGCGACTTCAGCGCGGATCTGCTGGTAGTGGCTATACCATGTCTACATCCTAAGAGAGCCAGGGGAGCACACGCACATGTAGAGAGATATATCTGTCTGAACGAAGGAATTGTGGTTTCAGGATCTCGGACATGGGATTCTCGACTTTATATATGCGGCTAGGTTTCGTATTGTGGTATTTGGGATGGGAAAAAGTGATGATTTTTGTCGCCGACCCTAAGAACACGGAGTGCTGATAAAGGAGGTTTTTTTAATTTTTATTTTCTTATATCAAAATTCCCATTCTTTAATTAACTAAGCTCATGTTGGCATGTGTTGGTGAGACGTAAACAAACACACACACACAAAACAAATGACGCGGGGAGTATGCACATTTTTGTTATGTCATCTGCTGTTCACGCATGTGACAAAACAAGGAGCGAATCGTAACAGCAACCTAGCTAGCTAGCTAATAACAACACCAACACACCTCGTAGCAAAAAAAAAAAAAAAAAAGGAGTGTATTTTGGCGATGAACAATAGCTAGGTGATAATATCGT
This sequence comes from Urochloa ruziziensis, assembly GCA_015476505.1. NCBI lineage: Eukaryota > Viridiplantae > Streptophyta > Magnoliopsida > Poales > Poaceae > Urochloa > Urochloa ruziziensis. The sequence continues at coordinate 12,410,436 of CM027123.1, forward strand.
TTTAGTTACAAGTCTTTTTTTCCCCTGAGGTATTCGTTAGGAGGAAGAGAGAATCACGAGCCACGCACTAATAACTATGCTACCGAATATTAGCAGAAGCACCGTGAGGAGTGGAGGGACTAGGAAGACAGAGAAACTTCGCTAAAGTTCAAAATTAGAGCTTACTACTGTACTATCGTCAAGCAAGGGATGATGCTATCTACTCCCTTCCTCCGATCCGGTCCTTTTCTCTCTGGGTCTCGTAACAAACTGAACGATGGATCGGAGGGCCTCGAGGAACAAACTAAAGCCGGAGCACACGGCCATGCTCTTGTCTCAACGGATCTCAAGCAAGCGGCGGTAACACCAAAGGAAGAAGACGAAGACGAAGCCAAGCGCGCACGCACCTTGAAGTTGCCGAGCCTTTGCCATGGCCACTCAGTCAAAGGCCCCGGCCTGGTGGCCATGGCGAGATGAGGCGCTCCGGCCTTGGTCCTGAGCTCCTGTGGTCACCACCCCAAGCCAAAGCTATGGTACCCCGAACGTAACAGGCTCTGCGCGTCTTCCCTTCGCCAAGCGCGCTATACTACCCCCGGCCCTCTCCTGGCCGGTCCTGTCATCTTATAATACCGCGCGCGGGCAGCTCTCGGGCGGCCTAGCCTAGGCGCTGATGTCGCTGTGAATCTGTGATGAGTTGTCGTCAGCCTGCTCGCGGGGCCCCGCGCGTCCAGAGGCTGCTGCGCGACACGAGCCAACGATTGTGCAAGGCTGCAAGCGCCAAGCTCAGCTGACCTCCGATCCGCAGTCTGCACCGTCGGGGGGGGCCCGTCCTGCAGGGCCTGGCGAATCGCGGCACGGCACGTGTGGCCACGCACTGTCCGGCGCTCTAGCTGTGTGCAGGCTACAGGACCCCCCGATCGATCCGATTCGGTGCGGGCGGGCGCCCTGTCCCGCCGCGCATTGATGCGTGCCTGTGGCGAGCACAGCGCGGCGCGCCATCGTTCGGCAGCACGGAGGCAGAGGCAGGGCCTGGACGGCCAGCCAGCAGCTGCTGCCCCCGGCAGCCTCACGCCCGCCCCATGTGTGTACGAGTGTACGACGCGCGGCGCGGCGCGTTCACGCGGCACGCGGGCGGGCGCAGCAGCAGCGGTCAATTAATGTAGCGTAGCGGCTGCTAGCCCAGCAGGCCAAAAGCAGGCTGGACCCCTAGCTCGAATCATCTCTAATCATCGTCTTCGTCTTCGCCTTCGCCTTCGCCTTCGTCCCGTCCGTCCGCGCCCCATTGTGACGCAACGCAACGCAAGGCTGCGGGCGGACGGGCAGCAGCAGTGCGCAGGTAGCAAGTAGCCGCGCGCGCAACAAAAACGTCCCGCTCGATCCCCAGTCGCATGCGCTCACGCATTCCGGCGGCGCCCGGTGCGTGAGCGCGGGCGTGGATTGCGTGCGGGGGGCTGTGCCTGTGCCTCTGACCTCTGTCGTGGTTTGCGGAAACGAACTCGAGCGGCGGGGCGGGCAAACGGGCCGGCATGCGGACGCCACACGCAACGGCGCGAGTGGTCTTGTGTGAAGTGTGATCCGGGTGACGGGGAGGAGGAAGCGTGCGTGCGTAAGCTGAGAGACGACGAGGAAGGTATGGGTTTGAGCCTGTGACGACGGTCTATCCAAAACCGCTGAAGCTTGCTTCTCCTGTTCTTTCACGACGATGGAAATATATATAATGGGGTTTTGGTTGGTTGGTTAGTTGGCTGGTTGGCCGCCCTTCTGGGATCGGAGAATTGAACGGTGCACAAAATACATGTGTGTCCAGTTCCGTCGCGCATTCTTTGAACGCGGCCAGTGGCACAGTGCCCTGTACAGTACGGTATTAAGCTGCTAACTGTTCCTTGCACGTACAACGCATAAAAGCTCCTTTCTCCTTTTTTTTCCTTTCTTTCTTTCTGATGATGTAGTACCAGCAGATATTTTCCGCAAGTCGCAGCCGCGGAGCCACGAAGATGAATAGATGATGATGATGGCCGCCTGACGGGCCTTGGTAATCATTTTTCGTTCGGGCCCAAGATAAATGGGCCTTTTCTAGGCCCACGATCACCGGATCACATTCCTTTTCCCCTCGATGAATTCGAATATTTTCTTTTCGCATGTATACTATATATATTCTACGAAACGAAATGTGGGGCAGAGAATTCGAGTCGATTTCAATAAAATCCAGAAAAGGAAAGGAACGCAACAACACGGGTCCGACGGCCCGGCCACCCCCCATGCGAGCGAGAGAGAGGCCGCAATCCGACACGGACACGAACCGATCGGAAAGCGCGCGCGTACGCACGCGAACGCGGGGCTCCCTGCAACGCGGCCACCGCCTTCCTCTCCCTCCGCATAATAAATCCACCACCACCAGCATAGTCATCGGCGCCATTCCACGACTCCACCTCCACGGGGAGATCGAGAATCGAGGCGAGAACGCGGCCACCGATCGGGAATCGTGATCGAGGCGGCGGAAGGAGAAAGCGCGCGCGCGCGCACGCACGCACGCACGGCGCACGGGATGAGGACGACGCAGGAAGGCGCCCGCGCCTCGCCTCCTTGAGGGGACCCCGTCGCGGCACGACGCCGCGGCGGCGCCGGCGGGCACCAAGGGTTGCGCGACGTTCTGGGTGGAGGGGGAGCCCGGGGAGGCGCCGCGGCGGGTGGCGGTGCCAGTGGCGCGGCTGGGCCACCCGCGGATGCTGGAGCTGCTCGGGGAGGCCCGGGAGGAGTACGGGTTCGAGCACGAGGGCGCCGTCGTCGTCCCCTGCGGCGTCGAGCGGTTCATGCGGGCGGTGGAGGCCTCGGCGCCGGCGGGGCACGGGCATGGCCACCACCACCACCACCACCACTTCCTCCGTCCTGCCCCACGTCCACATCGCCCGCTGCTTCAGGCCGTCGCACGTCGTCGCCGTAGGAATCCGATCACGAGGGCGGCTTGCGGCATGCTGATTTCTTCTTTTTGATTGTATAATAAGCAAGATTTCTTTTTTTTGTTGATTTTTTGGTTTCGTGATCGATCTGTGGTGAGTGTGTTCGCCCAAAGATCCCGAGTTGAGGACCACCAGAGCTAGCATGAATTGTTTGCGGCCGGTATAGATTGCAGTTGCAGATTATTTTCCTTGTTCGTGTTGTACGCAGATCCTGCTGTGCCTCCATGGTAGATCGTTGATTGATTTAATCTGTACGATGTGCCAAACAAAGTTTCCATTGTTCAGCTTCAGATTATTTGTCCTACTGTCACGAGTCATGCCTCTGTTCATGGGAAATTTTGAGCAAGGCAACAGATCCTGGCCATAAACTTCATCAAGCCCTCACCGTGTTTCAGGTTATTTCGAATTGTATGAATGCAGATCCTGGGCTCTCGTCATGGTGATGTTGGTATGTTGTCGGCTCGTCGCCTCCGCGGATGACCCCTCCAGGGAGCGGGCTACCTCTCCTCCACCTATTTAGGCCCCGTTTGGTTATTTTTGGAGGATAGGAATGGTTCCTGTTATGAATATATCAAAAATTTTAGATAGGTACAATCAGATAGATACCAGGATTTATTCTGGCTCAAAAGCTAATTTATTCATGATAGATACAACATGAGACCGAGAATCAATCCGCTAGTCGATAGGTGTGGAATTAATCCTGGCCTCTTGTTCTATCATAAATAAATTAGTCCAAATTAGTTTCCGACCCGGAAGGCCTCTTGTTATATTAACCTCAATAAAACCGAACGAGGCCTTAGAGCAAGTATTGTGATGGGTGTGGAACGGGCTGTATCCTACGTGGAGAATGAGAGAAAAGAGAAAGGAGCGGGCGGTTCGCCGCACGCCCGCCCTCAGCCGGCGTAGAGCGCTCCCATTCGCTGCATGATATTTTCGTCCGCTGCATGCTGCTTCTATTTGCTGCTGCACCATAAATTCTAGTGGGGACCGTTACTAGAGCGCATCGAGCTGGCGCTTGCAGCCCGCAAGCAGGCGAGATTATAGTCCTTGCTCTTACTGAATAACCCCGCGCTGGTCACTCGTGCATGCAGCATGCCGCTGGTAAAAGGTTGGGTTGCCGTTTCCCGTGCCGGATCCCGCAGAACTCTCGTGGTCTGCGGCCACAACTGGCCGGCCCACGCCTCCCACTTCGCTGCGGTGCATCATCGCACGTATAATAATCAACTGACGCCCGAACTTTTAAGAGTTACCGCAGGCACACGCTGCATTTCAGCCCAGTACTTTCGTTCACGCAGTTCTTTCCCAGGAAACACGCTGGTACAGGTTTACCAAAGCAACTCTGCACATCCTTATCTCAGTTTCCTTTGAAACAAACAATCGCGTAGATTTACAGAAGCAGCGGAAAAGAAAATCATATGGCCATTTAATTTGAGTGACTAGAGAACCAGGAAAAAAAAAGCAGGGCCGATCCGCCCATCTTTGAGCTTATGCAATCCCTCCGTTTCACATTACATACATGTAGCCTGCCCCAGCACCATACACAAAAGGCTTCACGCACAGAAGCAGCTTCACCGAGCTGCTTTGCGTCTAGGCTCCTCCTGATCCGCCTCCTCACCGTTGTCCTCCATTTCTTGATTATTATCGACTATATGCAATATATCGCCAGGGGCCCCAACCGGTTCTTCCATGGCTGCCTCTCCCTGACCCTCGTCATTGCCCTCAATTCCTTGATTGCCGAAGAATATCTGCACCATTCCGCCAGTAGCGACAAGCGCATGCAATTCCTCGCCTCTCACTCTCAGGAGGCTTTGCAAGAGTGATGAATTGTCAAGTTCCATCCTGTGGTCAGGGGTATGCTGCTGGTTAAAGCGTCGTGGGAGTTTTGAACCGGACTTGTAGCACGTTCCGCAAAGGTCAAAGCCAATTAACTCGGTGCAGTCCCTGCATTTGTATCTTTCACCACGTATCGGAAACACCTGCATGGTGTTCAGCGGTTTCATCTTAGCAAAATGATGAAAATAATTCAATGCATTTATACGAATCAGTGTCGTCTGATTTGATATTAAGGTTATACAACCGCATAGGATCATAAGGTTCATCATGAAACAACTACCACTTATATAAAAATACCATCAATGCAAGCTACTGCACTATGCCCAAGCATAGGTCAAATGCTAGAAGACGAATATTACAGTACCAACAAGAAGTCTACGGAACTAAAGAAAACTGCATTTTTTCCAGCTGAAAAGGAACAAATATACATAAAGTTCTAAAGAAGCAAAGAGACAGACTAGTTATCTATGCAGTAAAACAGACTTTACGAAGCTACTCAGATAGGCTGAAAGTGTCAAAACTGAAAGGTAACCATTTTTTCTTGAAAGTGCAGGAGAGCCGTGTTTCATTGAACTCAGAGAAAAACAGTCCCCGTACAGCCCCCATCTCTCATATGGGGACCAAATATGAGAGCTGGTTCTAAGCAACAAATAAACAGCTAGCCCATAGAAAATAGAAAAACATGACCAGCGTGCTACTGATCATAACTGTACTTGTAAAAGTTATTAGCAGCTTTGAATAATGTATGTTGGTCTCACAGTCACAGAACTGGAGGATTTGAATCAACCATTCCCATATAAATAAATGATTTACTTAAACATTCCTTTTAATTGGTGAGTAACATCAATATAGCTAGCATGAATGCTATACACATAAAAAAGGATGAGAATTAATTTTTGTATACCAAGTTACCAACATCAAGGTGCACAATTGTAAAGTGAAAGAAATCAGTCTATCTACCCTTCGGTAAAGGTTTCCTGAGAGTTTATGTTTTACCAATACCGATAAGCTCAAATCTTGAAAAGGTTTACGACTTATACATACCCCACATGAGTCGCATCCAATTGAAATGTGAATATCTAATATGTCGGCATGTTGTGCACTGCTGCTTCCTTTTGCACTAGAAGTACCTAAACAGAAAAGGAAAAAAAACGCATGTCCATTTAATAAGCAAAAAGGTGGGAAATATATTAAAATAGTTAATATGGGCTTCATTCCTTAATTTAAAACCTAATAAGATTTCACATTGCTCACCGTGAAGCACACACATTTTTATACCAGGACAAAAGGAAAATACTTATCAGTAGACACCACCAATCTTGCACATGCATCTAGACCATTTGAAACAAATTATACAAATAACCCAGTCCCTTGAAAGAGTTATCCTAGACACCAACTTGAACACTAAAATACTAATCAATAGGAGGTGCTTCTGCAGCCTCCTGTAGCAGTGGACCCTGCAATTGCCCAGTTTCCAGTGTGTAGCTGATTAGGTGACTCCAACTAGACACTGCCCAACCAGACAACCGTTAACTGACAGCATAGACCGACTAACAATAATGAATCGTCACTCCCAACAGATCATAGCAACAACACTATATCCCTGATCATCCACAAACTAACAGCATCAGATCTAATATGCTAGTACTCCTCCGTTACATGTAAAGGTTTAATGACTAAAACAGCATTACATGTTAGTAAATTCATTCATCATGAAGAAATACATATTTATAGAAGAGAACCGGTACACAAAAAAACCATCCCAAAGATATCCTCTACAATTTCCAACTCAGGTATTGGTACCACGTTATTGCTAGAAGCCAACCAAAACTGAAATAATAAACATTTGCTGGAGCATTAAGTGAAACTTCACCATAAACTAATACTAAGAACCCTCAACGTTACGAAGAGTTCCTTATACAAATTACAACCTGAAGTGTATTTTGTGCTTATTCAACAATATGAACAGTAAACCTCGTTAGCCAATCATGTGACAATAAGACTGTTGAGATTCAAGCATGACTGCTGGTACTCATCTTAAGTAAAATGAGAAAATTATGAGAAAACTACTGGTGGACACCAATTAGAATGAGTAATCAAGGGCACGACATTGGCTGGACTAGCAAGGGAATAGCTTAACACTGTTGGATCGAGTTAATAGAAGGAACCATTCAAACTCATGCATGGATTCCTGTTTCTCTCCATATATTTACTGTTAGTGGAGATGTCCCAACAGCTAGCCAGTGCCATCAAAGATGGGCATTTACTTCAAATAAGCATATTACCTTGTTATAGAAATAATATGCAGAGTGAGATAAAGCTTGGGGACAAAAGCTTACCTGAAGATGATCCTTCAGGATTGAATTGACCCTTCTTAGACTGAACTTTCTGCACTCTCGATTCATATTCCACTGGAAAATATTCTTCCAGGAAATGATCAAGGTCTAGGCAAACATTAGGAAAATCCCCAGGGTGTAGACTTCCACAAACATGGCATTTGAGGGCTTCCTCGTTCAAGGAGGACAGACAGGATACACAATACACTATAGCAAAAACCAACATAAGTTAATATCTCCAAACAACAACAACAGCATAGCCTTTTGTCCCAAGCAAGTTGGGGTAGGCTAGAGATGAAACCCAAAAGAAACAAGGATAAGAAAAGACATAAAACGGCACAAGACCAAAGAAAAGGTTAGGGGTAAACAAAAGAAGAAACAAAGATCGCGGTTCAGGCACGTTGATTGATAAGTTAATATCTCCAAAAGAAGTTAAAATATTTTTCATTCTGAAATAAGAATTTACCATGACCACAATTGAGAACAGCAGGTTGATACAGCATCTCCTTACAGAGAGGGCATGAAACATCCTCCAACTTAATTTTCTTTGAATGGTCATCCACAATGCTGTCATTCAAGGAAACTTCTTGTGGAGGTCCAGTTTTGTTGTCTTCATTTCTGAACTCCTCATCGCTTCCAACTTCTTACCAGAAAAGGTGGTAAATTATATTTAAGATTATGTAATGGAAATGAAAATAAATATTTAAAACTTAGATATGTCATGGAAATGGACATAAGTAATTATATGGCACAATTCTTACCACTGTTCTTTGAGTTCAAAAACTCGATGATTTGGGGAGAGTACATCTCTATACGCTTCTCTTCCTCTGAAATGTATGCCCAAAATGAACATTAATTCTAAAAGGAAAGTGTAGATAGCGCTAACTAGTAAAATCTGGGGGAAATGTGCCGGGTAAAGCTGCAAGACTCCAAACATACCACTGCAAAGCAATGAAACAACCTAACCCAACATGTCAGACCCTCTACACCGAAAAGGTTAATACCGCTTCCTAACTATCTTCAATTAATGCAATGTTTTCTAAGTAAAACCAGTATACTGTATAAGAGGATGAAAGAGGAGGTGAAATAAGGAGACATAATCACATAAATATGTGAGAACATCAAATCTAGAAGATGATACTTTAAAACAGAACCCCAATGCATGCAGTCTCCAGTCAGAGTAGAATCACATTTTACATGTCATATCACAATAGATTAATGAACGCTCACCTAGTACTTCTTTTTCCCTTCTTTTGTATTCTGCAGGTTCAAGCTTTAGAAGCAAGTGATGCATGAGCTGGCAGATACTTGGAAAATGCTTATAGGGCTGCCTACACACAGCACAATGTGATTCGTGGAAGGTATGCATAGCTCGCTGGACACACCAGAAACATGACATATGGCCACATGCTGCACCAGTAGATGATACATGAGTTTTGAAGAGTATGGTATAGTCAAGCTGCTCTAATGTGAATGTTATAAAAAATTGAAATCTTACATATAACAACTGGTTTGTACAGAAGATCCCTGCAAAACAGATGGAGCAAAAAGATGAGACCATCTGTACATTTAAGCAGGACTGAAGCCCCAAAACTCCATGGAAAATCAAATTGAAAAAAAAACAAATAAAAGGAAAAAAATTGTGTGTTATACACAACACACACAAAATCCAGTGTTACCATGTTTAGAGATATATAAAATTTGCAATTTGGGGTCGGTATTGGCGTGGTGCCCAACCAGCACTGGCACCACATGAACCCAGCAGCCAGCCAGCTGAATCATCAGATATTCTATTTAAGTTTGCATAAGCCAGTATTTGATACGAAATGATAGGTTGAGGAATAAATCTGTTGCTCTACGAGGCATTGAACTCAGTGAGGTCACTGACTCGCTTCACCTCCAATGCACGCTCAGTCAATGGGGGATGGGACAATCACCAAGGGGAATATAGAGTGTAACGTGGACACTGGTGCGGGTGTTAGTGTCCGAGTCGGGTGCGAGTATCCGATTTGATTTGGCAGGTTTTTGGGGGACACGCCAAATACCACTTGGAATCCGACACGTATGTCAGAATTCAACACGAGTGCAAGTGTATGACTCTGCAAAAAAATTAGGACACAGGTGTCCAGGTAACGCTTATATACCCCCAAGGCCCAAGATTCAGGACGAGCTGACCCGGCTAAAATGGCAGATCGCTGCATCCCACTTCCTTTCTCTCGCTAACATGTGGGCCACACTGTCCTATCCCTCATACTAAACAGGGATCCCTAAAAACAGGGATGCCCCCGACCTTTCCCACTTTGTCCCTAAGCTAAACGCACGCTTACACATTGCCTCCTGCGGTCCGATATGACAACACCCCTGCCCGGACTCCACCCGCTGCCGGTCCTCTGCCACCATGGTTACGAGTGAGAATTGTAGCACAGATCTGTTGGCTTGGCTATCAATTAAGGTGCCACCGTCCCAGCCATAATGGGGCAATCAGGTTCAGTTAATAGTATTCCTAGATGCAGAATTTTGCTATAGATATTAGTCAGCCTAGCTGCATACACAATTGCTATGCATATATGTAAACACCGCATATGAACCATTCTACAGATTTGATTTAGAATATGGGGAGGTAAATGTTCCCCCCCCTGGGCCCTGGCACTATTAACCTCAAAATGATTTAACATGATGCGTGTTCTAGCTCGAAGTGTTCACAATTTTGTGGAACATGATGTTCTGGAGTATTATTATTATTAACACGAAATCTCACAAACAACGCAACCTAGCGTACTGCCGGTACAGAAAATTCTGAGCACGATCAATCACCAACATGCGTAGGATCGAAGCAATCTACAGCCATCAGACATCAGGGGCAAGCGTGGAGGGAGAGGGGAAAGGGAACGCCGTATCGGCAACAGACTCACAGGCAGACGCAGCACATGAACTGCGGATCATCCAGATCGCTGGCCGCATGTCCGGAGGCGGTGGCGGCGACCTCCTCCATCTTTCCCGGCTCCGGCGGGTGGCCGTCGGAGGCCATCCTCCCTCTCTCCACGATTCGTCTGGCCGCCCGGAGGAACGGGTGGAAGGAATCTGCTGCGCCTGCGCGAGAGGAGGAAGAAGGGCACGGAAAGCCGGAAGCGTCGGGAGGGGGGACACCGGCCGGGCACGGCGGCAGGCAACGACTTGGGAGTTGGGCCTTGTGGTTGTGAGGCTGGCGGCGTCGAAACTGTGGGCTGGAAAAGGGCCAGGTGTTCAATGGTGTTTGGATCCGGGTTGCGGATCCCCAGTTGGGGAATTTTTTATATTTTTTATTTTTTGATTTTTGAAAAATAAATACCTGGCCTCAAAAATTAGCAGATTTGGTCTTATTTCGCCGGATGAAACGGCTATAGCCGTCTGAACTGGCGAAAAGGTTGCTGCACAGGCCACGTGACGGCGTTGTAGGGCTTTTCGCCGTTTCATCCGGCGACATAAGACCAAATCTGCTAATTTTTAGGCTAGGTATTTATTTTTAGAAAATCGAAAAATAAAAAATATAAAAATAAAAAAAATCCCAGTTGGGCCGCGTCCGTGATGATCTAAAAAAAGTCGCGTCGGTCGGGGGCCACCACGCACGCCAAACGGAATTCTCTATTCATCGCTCGGGCCGAAATTAACCGTCATTGAGATATAATCAGACCTGAGATTTTTTTTCTTTATTTTTATGGCTGTGTTCATCTATTTAGTGATTGATACCTAGTATCTGTAATTGCCGATTCAATATGAAGATGAAGATGAATCTAACGAGCAAATTTTGCTTCTATTTGTTTGCACGTCGAGAAACCTATTTGTACGTATGGTATGTTGAACTTATATATGGGAATAATGCCTGACCGAATATCCTCACGAATACGAAGAGAGATCATCTGTACTTGTACTATCCTGGAGCTATGTTGGCTTCTGCTCCCTTCGTCCTAAAAGGTGCCTTTCTCGCTTTTCGAGAAATGACTTTGATTAATTTTATATTAAAAATATTAATGTTTATGGTACATGATTAGTATTAGTAGAAGGATTTTTTACGTCTATTTTTGTAACAGATTTATTTAAAAGTACAAATATCTCACTTTTCTGACAGTTAGCACATATTAGACTACCCACAGCTGTGCTGCCCACCGCCATGAGAGAAGGTTGAAGCATAGGGCCCAGACTGCAGGCACCCATGCTGAAACAAAAATCGATGAGCCGATGCTCACTCGGTAAAAAAAGTTATTTTGCAGTCACCCATTGTTCTTCGCCTGGACGGAAGAGAACGAAACTCGGACCTTCACTTTGGCATCGTGACAAGCATTGTGTACCCATCATACACTTCTTTGCATCGACATCAGCTATCAGAGAATCTAATTTTTGAACATCGGTCGCTACCGTGGGTAGTCTTAGTGTCCATACTAGAAGCACCTAATGGCCATCGTTTTCATTTGCGGCTTATTATAATCTGGAGCTTCGGTCTGGTGTACCGTTGTGCTAGGGAGTAGACGCCATACAGCTCGCAAAGGTGAGGAAGGCCCAGGGATTTGTAATTTCCTGTGGAGAACCAATTCTGTAACTTCAGAACCAACTGCATATACCTGGAGAGAACGTGGCGATCTTCAGCACCAATTGCGCGCAGAGGTATCTTCAGAAGAAATTAATTGCTTGAGCGCTGGATCACGTTGAAAGAAACTCAGATAATTTATTTTTGCGGATTTGAGAGCAGGAGATTGAACCAGCGTCTAGGTCTCTACTTGTAAAATGGGCCACGAACGTTGTTTGGACCTGATGTTCTCAGCATTTAGTTGTTTTTTTTCCCTTTCTAATGACAGCATTTAGTTGTCCAGGCTCTATTTTTTTTAACTGGATTGTGGATGGCGTCTTTTAGTAGACTTCCTATTTGACAACATAGCATTATTTCAAAGTCTCCGTACAGCACTCTATTTATTATATAACAGTGTACAAATAAAATTATAATTAACAGTGTACAATGAAGCTCTTAGTCAACATATTTTAAGCTATTATGCATCAGGATCAGGATATCTCAGCACCTAAGTAGATATTGCTCCTTATCCATATAAGTGGCTTCTTCATGGTATATTTGACAGTATAGTGCTGGAAACACATGGAATTGGGAAGTCCAATGATCTTCTGTGATCCTTCGTTTGGAAACTTCTTTTGAAAGACCTGAATCAACAATCAGCGAGCAGGTGAGTGCCCATGGGAAAGCCAATACGCTTCTATCTTAGGCAACATTGTAAATGCTTCAGATTTTCTATCTTCCTAGCAAAAGCAAAGGAAAACATTGTAAAGGCTAATTTTTCTTTCCACAAATTGTATTTGATATGCACCCTTTTGCTAACTTTCGGTGGAGAATAACATCAAATGTGAAGTTAGCCTATTTGCCTGTAAATTTTATACAAAAAGCTTACTTCAAGCATGTCTTTTTATGTGGCTCTAGTATAGCTAGCGGATGCAAACTGGCAAATGACCAGGAATTAAGATTTGTAGAGTTTCACTCAAATGATGAATGCTGCTACTTTTTAGATTGTAGCATGAATCAAGAGTTCAGAGTTTATTATTATCTTTTGATGGAAAAATAAAATAAATGACTTCCTAGCATGAGGTGTGAAAATCAGGCATATGAATGAATATCATGGTCCACACACAGCAGCAGTTGACTCTGTTATCAAAAGTTAATTTCTGAATTACATTTACTATGAAGTGGAGAATCGCTGCTCATTTCTACAAATAATTAATATCAACAGATTAAATGAGTAGCCTGGCGTGAATCATTTTAACAAATACGGAGTACATGGTGAGCAAGACGAGCATACCATTAAGCATCGGGAGTAAAGGGAAAGGGACAGGAGAAGGAAAGAAGCAGCCGCAGGGCGTGAAGGCGGCGGCGGCACGTCCATGGGTTGGCCTTCTTGATGCTTGCAGAGGTGGAGGGGATAATTAATGTCTTCGGCTGAGCAGTTCGCGAGCAATCGACTCAATCGAGCCTGCAGGTAACTGGGTGAGGGCGGCGCTCGCCGTTGGTCGCTGCCGAGGATGCCCACGATGTGCTCGACGACCTTGGCATATAGGGGGCGGGAACCGCGGAGGCTGACCGGGTTGGTCGAGGCAAGGGCGACGAGGCTGACGGCGAGCACAGGTAGGTCAACAACATGGCAGCCAGAAGGCCGGCGTGGCCGGTGGGGAGGCGGATGCCAGCGGACGGTGCGGCAGGAAAGGAAAGGGAAGCGCGGCAAGCGGAGCGAGAGCTCTCCTCGATCCCGGTGGCCGCTAGCCAGAGCAGGCGGCCGCGGCCTTTCGAGAGTTTCGTCGCGCTGGGAAGAAGGATCGAGAAGCTAGCTCGACACCGTGCCTGTGCTTGAACGGCCAGATCACGATCCGACGGTTAAAAAATGGAGGCGACGTGGCCCAATCCGGTGGCGACTTTTTTTACCCAAATTTTGACATGCTAAGACTTTGGCATGCCAAAATTTTGGTACTCAACCAACCAGGCTCCTAAATATGTGGTTCACTTTCTGCCTATGGTAATTATATGAGCGGCTAGACGCTTACACGAATGGGGTTATCACCTGTACTACGTGTGATTGTGAAAGTGAAAGGAAACCATTTTTGTTGTAGTGCTTTCTCTCTCGTGACTTTGGGCCCAGGCAGGCCCATCCATGCCTACTAGGACGGCCCAGGTATATATACCGTTATCACTCACTCTTTCCCACATTTGCCTCGCTTAACATCTACACACCACCATTCTCCGCTATCACTCTATTAGTTGGGCACTAGCTAGTTATCATCTTGACTCTGCACCAGCCTCCCTAGCGTCGACCTCCTCCGAGGTCTACCGAATCCACTCTCACATTCCCAATTTTTGACTCGTTGGATCCACCGCCACCTCCAATTACGTCCTCGCATCTTCAGGTCTAATCCATTTTGGTAACCACCACGTACCGTTACCCGCAGAAAGCGCAGCATATCGTGCATGCGGCATGCCTTTGTGCATCCCTCTATCCCTACCCTACGAGCTCTGATAACCGAACCACCCAGTGAGGCTGTCGCTGTCAGATAGAGGAAGGCACACGCACGCACCAAGCTAATAAGCAGCATGTATCATGAATTCATGATCGGCTAGGTTGCCCTCTCGGCAAAGTTAATTCACATGTTTGCTGGAGTAGTAGTTAACTTCCAACAACTGAAGTCTAAAGTTTGGCCAATACGTTTAATTAGTATACACCCGTCCGTGTCTGTGTCCGCCTCCGCGTGGAAACGATATTTGGTGGGTGGTCTGGTTTTTGGCCATATATATAACGCAAAATCTATTGGAAGGCCAGCCTCCCAATAGCACTAGCCCGAGGCCCCCCTCCCCCTTCTTTTTCGTCCCGTTAGTTACTTCTCGACACACCCATACAACACGTAGGAAGTCTCTGCCAATTGCCATGGGTTCCATGTCCCCCGGACTTGGGTGGGGGCGGCGGTCGGTCCGGCGGCGGTGGCGGTGTGGCCGGCTGGGCAGGGCTCAACGGCGGTTGAACAGTATCGACGGCAACGGATCTCGCCGACGCAGGGCTCGCGGCTGGTAGAGCTCGGTAGTGGTGATGACCATGGATATTAGCGTCGGCCGTGGAGGTGGGCGAGGTCGCGACGGCAGGAGCCGCCGGCCGCAGGCCGAAGAAAGGCCGGTGGGATTAGGGTTTAGCCGGGTTTGACCGCCAGCGGCGGAGACGGCAGGAGCCGCCGGAGCCGAGGCATGCGGGGGTGGGGGATCAGACGGATTAGGGTTCGGCCGGGTTGGCCGCCGCCGGCGGAGGCGGCGAGAGCTGCCGGAGTCGAGGGAGGGGAGCCACCGAAGCCGGAGGAGGGGAAGGCGCAACGGCGGCGGAGGCAGCCTCCCATTGACTACACGTTCTGCAGCACCCTCGTTGTGTGGAAGTCTAGATTAGTTCTTGAAAATTTGATTGCTTAGAAAATTAGCCCCCTTTAGCCCGTCCCTGGGTCCACCACTTGGGGAGGGGGGTGGGGGAGTAGGAGGAAGAAGAAGGTAAAAAGGAAGGTTTATTTTAAAATAGAATGTTTAGAAATGAGAATATTTTATTTTGCAAAAAAAAACTCCCGCTAAAATTAAATGGAGGAAAGCCCTCTTTAGCCGCACCCATGAACGAACCGACGACACTCGATTTTCCTCCTCGACTTGGGTGACGGTGGAGTCATGTTCATGTCTAGTCTGAAGACGCGTCACGGTAAAGTTATACACATACAGTGAGTTTTTTTCCGCAAAAATAAAAGGTTATGTCGATCCACGGATTCCAAAAGCCGGACGGCGACCCGACATGACAAAGAGATCCAGTGGCATGCAGACACAGATGACGCACGTCTAGCTCCATCATGGCATGGCCTCGACGATTCGCACTAATTAAACCAAAGTCTTGGTCGACGGTGGTGGCAGCCGCCGCGGGCGCCGGCCAACTTCCTCTGCTTTTGCTGCCTAGCAGTGGCAGACTTCCTGGTAATTCACGGTGACATAGGGTGTGTTTAGTTTAAACTGAAATTTTAAAAAAAAATTATCTAAATAATTGTATCAGTTTATTTCTTCTCCTCGTACACTTCTTCTCTTCGTACACGCAACTCAATTCAAAGAATTTTTTTTTTCACGAGCTGACGAGCTAAACACCCATTAGACATAACGTGGCCGAGTGATCCATTTGATATCACTCAGCCCATGATGCAGTGTGGTGCACTGGTGCGTGGTCAGCATGGACACGAGAGACGAGACTTGGCTGGATGCAGACACGAGAGACGAGACTTGGCTGGATGCATCTCCAGCCAGGTGCGGGCAGTGCGGAGTTCCATGCTACTGTAGTCTGCCGACATTATTGCCATCGTTACTTGGTCTTAAAGAAAATCATTCTACTATTGCCGTTGGAACCGTAAGCGCTTCCTACTACAGGGCCCAGATTCTCAATTTGGCTGCTAAACTCGAAACAATTGCTGGCTCCCGTGTCGTCATCGTTGTTCTTTCATTCATGCATGCTCATACCTTGCCGTGTTTGTATCACTGTACACCACTACCACTAGATGCTTCGTAAAAATGTCGTACAAGTGTGAAGCCAGCAAAGCTTACAAAAAAATATAGATAAGAATCGAAGCAAATAAAGGCGACCCAACTGACACCTGCTAAAAATCCGAGCAATCGACCGGCCGGTGGGCCAGCCACTCTGAGCCGGCCATCACGATGGACGTTGATGTCTTAGCCCAAAGCACCTTACTATCTGTCTTGGCATATCATTCATCATAAATAGACGCTTCGTGGAAAGAGAATTATGAGACCACTGCTTGACGCGTCCAAGATACTTTTTTGGTTCCAAACAGAAACGGTTTTGTTTTCTAATTTTAACGTGACAAACGAAAGTGCTTCGAACCATACTTAAAATCTCGACCAGCAGCCTCCACTCCAAGTCCCACCTAGCTGAGCAGTAGTAGGTGACAGGCGAGTACCGCATGACTGACTGCATCCTACTCCGTATCCAACAGTCACCCAACGACCCGGACCGACGAAATTATAGCGGAATGCTGCAGAGGCCGGCCTTTCACAGGGAAACGAACCCGTGCATGCGTCGTGATGTCGATTTGATGATGATCTGATCGGCCCTCCATTATTTGTTTGCCTCCCATGAAGCAGGAAAACGGCAGGCAGCCACGATTACTTCGCATCAGCTTTGCTTGCGCCGACCGCCGTCCATTCATCGGCTCCCTTTCTTGTTGCCAACAGTTGTCAGCCTCGGCCCTACGCGCGTCGTCCTCTCGCTCTCCTCCCGCCTCTCACGTCGCTGTCGGGGAAGAACGGCAAGGCTCAACCACTCCTGCTGCAAGCATAGGAGCCCTCGCCCTCGGTCGCGGCTGAGTGGTAAGGCTGTTGGCAGCGATAATACTATACTCTACCCTTTAATCTACCCTTTAAAAGAGAATATTCTGTCTTGGTCATCGAGATTTTAACCTTTAAATCGATTTCTTCCGCACTCGTCATACTTTATATCCCATACTCTATACCAGCCACCACCACACGGGACCCACAATCCGATTTTTTAACCTTACCGCCCATCTCTCCCGCGGGCCCCACCTCTCCCTCCCTCGCTCCTTTTCTCCGCCGGGCGCCGGCCACCCCAACCTCGCTCTTCTCTCTGTCTCTCTCCCTCTTCTTCCCCACCGCGTCGCCCCTCCTCCCCCGCTGCTGCTCGAGAGCGTGGCTCGCCCGGCGGCCTCGAGCTCGCCGGCCTGGAACGGTGGACCACGCGCGCGGGGGCCTGGCGCTCCGCCGCTCCTTCCCCAACGTCGGCATCTCTCTCCCCTGGAGGCCGGCTCGATGAGGACGAGCGGCGGCCGAATCGAGTCCGCGGCGAGGAGGAGAGGGGCCGGTGGAGGAGCAGGGGCCTTCCCCAGCGGCGCGGCGAAGTAGCAGCGGCGGAGGAGGATCTCGCGGAGCAGGGGCGGCGCGGAGCTGCTCCGCCGGCCCCTCTCCCCTCCTCCCCTCTGCTCGCGCGCCGACGCCGGCCGCAGCTCCACCACCGGCCCCTTCCCCGACGCCGGCCGCGCCCCACCTCCCGCGTCGCGCGCCGCTCCGGCCTCCTCCCCTCCGCTCGGGCCTCCTCCTCCTCGATCGAGCTCGGCGACGGCCGGATCAAGCTCGTGCGCGGGCCTCCTCCTCCTCTTGCTCCGACGGCCGGAGCTCGAGCGTGGCGGTCAGAGCGGCTCCCTCCTCTTCTCTCTCTCCCCCCTCCATCCTCCCCACCGCGCGGCTCCCTCCTGCCCGGCGCACGCGCAATGAAGCGGAGGAGAGGGACGGCGGCGGCAGATCGAGCACACGCGACCGGTCTCGAGCTCCCCATCCCCCGCCTTGCCTCTCCGCTCGCCGCGACCTCCATCCCCCACCCCGGTGCTCGCGGATCTGGGGGAGCGGGGAAACGGCGTCGGCGGCAACTCCTCGTCTTCTTCTCCTCCTCCGGCCGCGAGCTGCTGCTGCTCCAGCTCTGTGCGGCGGTTGGGAAGCGCGCGGAGGTGCGGGCCCGCGCCACCGTGGCGCATACCGACCAGGCCCGGAAAGACGCCAGGAATCCCGTGTGTTCCCGCACACGGGATTTTCCCGTGCGGTTTCCCGTCCCCCGCTGCGGGGTGAAAAACAGGAAGCATGCACGGTAAAGCGCCACGGTGGCGTTTACCGTGTGCCTCTCTGTACCCACCGCGGACTAAGGCTGTTCGCACTGGTTGCTCTCTCCTCTATCCTCTAAAACAGAATATTCTGTCCTGGTCATCAAGATTCCAACCTTTAAATCAACTTCTTCCGCACTCGTCATACTTTATATCACATACTCTATACCAATTATACTATATTCTATTCAACCATTCCAACTACCCTTTCTTCTCTCTCCCCACTTTTTTTTTTCTCCTGCCTTTTTCCCCTCCTCTGTTTTTTTCCGCCGCCCCCTTCTCTCTGGAACCATCCTGATCCGGCCGCACTCCCGCTCCCATAGTCCCATTCGGCCGAGCAGGGAGGAGCAGCGGGCGCGCGCGCGAGCTATCCCTTCCCAGCGCGGGGCGGTGCGAGCTCGAGCCGGAGCTCCCGTCCTCGTCGCCGGCGGCCACCACCATCGTCCTCCTTCCTCGAGGCGGAGGAGCAGCGGAGGAGCAGAGGTGGAGCAGAGGCGGGGCGGGGCGGCGGAGAATCCATCGCGATCCGTCCGGCGCCCTCTTCCCTCCCCTCTCCTCTCTGCTCGCCGCCGCCGGTCGGGCATCCTCCCCGGCTCCCTCCTCCAATCCTTCCCCCGCGGCGCCATCTCCTCCCCCGCCGTCCGCCCCTCCGGCGAACGGCAGGGCCTACGCCGCCGCCTCCCATGCTCCCTCCGCCGGCGAGCTGCGGGGCCGCGGCGCCCCTCCCCTGCTCCCGCCACCAGCGAGACACGACGCCTCCCTCTCCCATCTTTCTTCCTCACCGACGGCGCGAGGGAGCTGCGGGGCATGGCCGGCGCGGCGGAGGAGCAGGGCCTCGCCCCCGATGTGCTCCCTCTCCTCGCTCCAGGAGGCCTCCCACTCCGCGCGCGGGAGCTGGAGCGACGCGGGGCCGGCGGCGGAGTCGACCGCTCGATCCGCGGCCGGCGGGGCTCGATCCGCAGCCGGCGGCCCTCCTCCGGCCATGCCGCCGCCGCGCGGAGGAGCTCGCGTGCCGGGTGGAGCTCCAGCTCGGGGCGGAGCGCGCGAGGTGGGGCGCGGGCTCTGGTGCCGCCGTTCATGGAGGTCGCGGTGGGGCCGGCGACGCGGAGGGGCGCGGGAGGAGCAGCAGCGGCCGGAGCAGGTGGCGGGATCGAGCTCGGCCACGCGCTTCCTTCTCGCCGCTTGCACGGACGGCGCGGGCGGCGCTCCGGGCGGCGGCCGCCGCTCGCCCCTCCTCCGCCGCTGCTCTTCCTCTCCTCCGGCTTCCCCAGTCCCGGCGGCCGCTCCCCTCTCTCTCGCCTCTGCTTCCTCTCCTCTCCTCCGGCGGACCGAGCAAGCGGCGCCGCGAGATGCAGAGATGCAGCGGCGGCGGGGCTCCTCCGCTGCTTCCTCCCGTCTGGCCGACCGGCCGCCGTCTCCCTCTCTCCCCTCGAGCAGCGGCGGGCGGGCGGGTGGTTGGCGAAGCGCGCGGACTCGCGGGCCGGCGCCACCGTGGCAGATACCGGGGCGATCGGAAAGACTCTGGGAATAGCGCGTGGACTCCAGAAACGGGACGTCCCGTTTACTTACCGTGCCCCGCTGCAGGGGAAAAAACGGCACAGCGGCACGGTAAAGCGGCACGGTGGCAGGTAGCGTGCCGCTTCCCGTGTCCACTGCGGACAGCCTAAGGCTGTTCGCACTGGTTGCTCTCTCCTCTATCCTCTAAAACAGAATATTCTGTCCTGGTCATCAAGATTCCAACCTTTAAATCAACTTCTTCCGCACTCGTCATACTTTATATCACATACTCTATACCAATTATACTATATTCTATTCAACCATTCCAACTACCCTTTCTTCTCTCTCCCCACTTTTTTTTTTCTCCTGCCTTTTTCCCCTCCTCTGTTTTTTTCCGCCGCCCCCTTCTCTCTGGAACCATCCTGATCCGGCCGCACTCCCGCTCCCATAGTCCCATTCGGCCGAGCAGGGAGGAGCAGCGGGCGCCGCGCGCGAGCTATCCCTTCCCGGCGCGGGGCGGTGCGAGCTCGAGCCGGAGCTCCCGTCCTCGTCGCCGGCGGCCACCACCATCGTCCTCCTTCCTCGAGGCGGAGGAGCAGCGGAGGAGCAGAGGTGGAGCAGAGGCGGGGCGGGGCGGCGGAGAATCCATCGCGATCCGTCCGGCGCCCTCTTCCCTCCCCTCTCCTCTCTGCTCGCCGCCGCCGGTCGGGCATCCTCCCCGGCTCCCTCCTCCAATCCTTCCCCCGCGGCGCCATCTCCTCCCCCGCCGTCCGCCCCTCCGGCGAACGGCAGGGCCTACGCCGCCGCCTCCCATGCTCCCTCCGCCGGCGAGCTGCGGGGCCGCGGCGCCCCTCCCCTGCTCCCGCCACCAGCGAGACACGACGCCTCCCTCTCCCATCTTTCTTCCTCACCGACGGCGCGAGGGAGCTGCGGGGCATGGCCGGCGCGGCGGAGGAGCAGGGCCTCGCCCCCGATGTGCTCCCTCTCCTCGCTCCAGGAGGCCTCCCACTCCGCGCGCGGGAGCTGGAGCGACGCGGGGCCGGCGGCGGAGTCGACCGCTCGATCCGCGGCCGGCGGGGCTCGATCCGCAGCCGGCGGCCCTCCTCCGGCCATGCCGCCGCCGCGCGGAGGAGCTCGCGTGCCGGGTGGAGCTCCAGCTCGGGGCGGAGCGCGCGAGGTGGGGCGCGGGCTCTGGTGCCGCCGTTCATGGAGGTCGCGGTGGGGCCGGCGACGCGGAGGGGCGCGGGAGGAGCAACAGCGGCCGGAGCAGGTGGCGGGATCGAGCTCGGCCACGCGCTTCCTTCTCGCCGCTTGCACGGACGGCGCGGGCGGCGCTCCGGGCGGCGGCCGCCGCTCGCCCCTCCTCCACCGCTGCTCTTCCTCTCCTCCGGCTTCCCCAGTCCCGGCGGCCGCTCCCCTCTCTCTCGCCTCTGCTTCCTCTCCTCTCCTCCGGCGGACCGAGCAAGCGGCGCCGCGAGATGCAGAGATGCAGCGGCGGCGGGGCTCCTCCGCTGCTTCCTCCCGTCTGGCCGACCGGCCGCCGTCTCCCTCTCTCCCCTCGAGCAGCGGCGGGCGGGCGGGTGGTTGGCGAAGCGCGCGGACTCGCGGGCCGGCGCCACCGTGGCAGATACCGGGGCGATCGGAAAGACTCTGGGAATAGCGCGTGGACTCCAGAAACGGGACGTCCCGTTTCACTTACCGTGCCCCGCTGCAGGGGAAAAAACGGCACAGCGGCACGGTAAAGCGGCACGGTGGCAGGTAGCGTGCCGCTTCCCGTGTACCACTGCGGACAGCCTAATGGATGCGGCCCGGTTATCTTGCCGCATGAGCTGGCTCGACTCGACTCGATCGATGGATATGGAAAAGGTTGGGCTGGAGCTGGACGCCCTCAGCTTGGACTGGGAAAGCCATGAGGCGACGCTCGAGCAAATCGTCTCGGCAAAAGGGCAACTTTGAGTCACTCGGATGACGGGATGAGAATGACACCGGCCAAAAAGTCGAGTGGATTAGGATTGCTTTTCCTTGCATCCGAGGTGACAGAGCTTTTGGTAAAGACTGAAGAGAGAGTTTGAATAGGGCGATGCGATGCTGAAAGGGCGTCCTCTGTTCTGAATTGCTGAAGCGCAGGAAACCAGAATCAACAGAGGAGAACCGTGACAATCTCGCGTTCTAGATAAGTAAATCGGTATCTTTAAACCGTGGAAATATGTACTGTACTTTCTAGAGCTGATGTGTGAATCATCAAACTACGAAAAGTTCATCGGTTGACTAGGCGTAGTTTAATCTCGTGGCTGCCATGGCATTGTCAACGCGCAGAGCGGACCATTGAACAGAATTGTTTACAGCTTATGAACAAAGGACACAGACTTTCTCTCCAGGGGACACGAAGAAGAAGAATGGACCGAGAAGATCAGAACCATGGATTACTCCATGCCTTTTATTTTGGGGAAGCAAGTCAAGTTCATGAACTGCCCAAAATGGCAGAACAAACACCAGATCACCAAGGCAAAGCAGAATCCTGGAACGAGCGACATGTCGATTGGATGGGCATGTTCCTACGAGATCTCGGATGGATCAAATGGCCGAAACCACACCACACACTAACGTCTTCAGAGTTGCGTTGCGAGAACACATCGCGCCACCCGTCTTTAATGCTCAACGGAACACGGATCGAGATGAGAAACCTGCACAAGCAAAGGTCCATTTGCAGGGCTAGTTGCGGCAATTGCCATTGCCACTTTGCCAGCGTTCCTTCCTCCAAACATGGGAAGCATGCAGTTGGATTTTAGGCAGAGAAAGCACTGATGGCACCAACCAAATCATATACTAGCAGTAATAGAAACATGTAGAGCAGGAGTACTTCACAAGCTACATCCAAAGCATTAAACATTTGTATTTACATCGACGGTTGATTCATCAACGCATAATATCATCACAGATTTTTTTTTCCTGCCGATGCAGAGGACGCGGGCCTCCAGTTTCTCATCCAACAACTACACTAAATTTTTGAACGGCGAGAGATGATTCGCTAATTACGACACGAAAAATTCGAAGGGGAAAAGGACAGGACAAACCCGCTTGCTGTGTCCAGAAGCATCCGCTGTTCTTCACTTGTTCTTCGGGTTGATCGGGCCGCCGAGGAGGGGGGAGGAAGTGCGGCCGCCGAGGCGAGGCGAGGCAGGAGGCAATGCCGCCCCGCCGCGCGCGCTCTCTGCGGCCTCACGGCACGGCCGGCGGGTTACTCCTTAATCCGGAGCCAGCGGCCGAGCTGCGACGGGTTGACGACGCCGGGGATGCGCGCCCCGCCCGCCATGAGCAGCCGCGAAACCTCCGCGTAGCGCCTGCTCGGCTCGGGCGCGGGGACGGCGGCGAGCTCCTTCTCCTTCCGCGCCTGCGGCTCGAGCCTCCGCTCGCCGAGGAGCGTGCCGCACCGCAGGAACTCGTGCGCCAGGTACCCGGCCAGCAGCTTGTTCCCGCCGCCGCCGACTCCGACGCCGATGGCATGGGGCCCCGCAGCAGCGCCCTGGTGAGGGAGCGGCGGCTTGGCGAGGGCGCCAAGCCTCAGCGCCGCCGCACGATCCGGCCTGAAGCCGAGGACACGCGGGTCGGGCCTGGTGAACGGCGGCGGGCGCTGGAGCAGCAGCGCCTGCTCCGACGACGAGGCCGAGGGGTATGGGGGGTAGTACTCCCGCTCCTTCCGCTTCCCGAGGAAGCCTCCCCCGCCACGTGGCACCTGCATCGCCGCGTGGATCGACAGCTCGACGGCCCGGATGCGCCCCACCGCCACGCAGGGGACGGAATCGCACGACGGCGATTGGTGGGGCACCGAAATAAAAAGAGGAGAAGAAGCGGCTGAGCCGGAGACAAGAGAGGGAGAGGGAAGGCGTGGGGGAGTGGGTCCCTCTGGGGGCAGTTTCGTAAATTCACGCACGGAATTCAAACGAAACGGGATCTCTCTCGTGGGGGATTGGGGAGGGGAGAAAAGGAGGGGGAAGGCGCGGCTGCGCGGGGACGGAAGAAAATGGGTGCAGGGGGTCGAAAGAGAGGAGCGGGTGGTCATATTTATACGCGGGATGGTTAGCGATTGCCATTGGACCTTCTGTTAAATATCTACTCTGCCATCGCGTGGGTTGGGCTGGGCACCAGTGCGCCAGCGGCGTGA
This sequence comes from Urochloa ruziziensis, assembly GCA_015476505.1. Classification (NCBI taxonomy): domain Eukaryota; kingdom Viridiplantae; phylum Streptophyta; class Magnoliopsida; order Poales; family Poaceae; genus Urochloa; species Urochloa ruziziensis. The sequence goes on from CM027123.1 coordinate 12,434,408, forward strand.
GAGGGTTGTTTGATGGCTGTGGACAGGATGTCAGGGTAGAATAGTCATTGGATTTATGTATCCGGGCTGGGCTCTTTTCCAGTGATAGTGGACTTGGGCTATGAAAAAGAGGGAAGCCAGCTTCCTAGGCCCAGTCACAAACTCCACAGCAGCGTTGCATTCCGCTGTGCGGCCCAGTTGTCACACTGAAACAACCTCGCGGAAGCCCATTACCATCATTTAGTCCAAGAATCCCTCTCTGAAAATTCTCAAAACAAAAAAAAAATCCCTCTCTGAAAGAAATGTCGAAAAATCCAACCGTTCAACAGCAGCATTGATGATTGATCATATGATTCCGGGGCAGGAGATGGGAATCCATAGTTCGGATACGCTCGCTGCAGGCAGAAGGCCTTTATATAACAACTGCTCCTCTCTAAAAGGGCATGCTCTACCGCTCCTGTCTACAGTGCCCCTCACGAGCATATAACAACTTAGCAAGCTCCTTCGAGAATCTAAGCCCAAGGGAAGAGAGAGCCCCAACCGACCCAGATGGCCTCATCAGCTTCAGCTCTGAACTCGGCCGCCGTCGCCTGCCTCCTGGCTCTCATCGCCGTCGCCGCAGGTGAGGTCCACGACCAATGATCTCGTGCACACGAGGAATTTGTCGTCCCGCACTAAAACTGTTAACTGACGGACCGTCTGATCACCCGTGTCACCGGGCGTGCAGGTGCGGCAAGGACGGAGCCGGACGCTAAGGCGGAGATGGTGAGGCTGCTCTGCCACAGCCACAACGGGTGGAGCGACCACCTCTGCAGGGACGTGTGCCAGGCCAGCGGGTTCAGCGGCTACGACTTCGCCCTGGCGAACGCGGCCACGGGGAACCTGGCGCGCTGCTGCTGCTGCCCCAAGGGCAAGATCTGCGTCCAAGTCGACGAGTAGACTAGTAGAGTTGCCTCGTGCTGCTGCTGCCGTCGTAGTTGTCTACTGCATTCTCCAAGGAAGATGAGTAAATAAAAGTTAAACGTGTCTCAAAAAATAAAGTTAAACGGCATAGTTTGCCGTTGCCCAGTTGTCTACTGCCGCAGAATGGTTGATTGTTGAATGGCTCGGACCAGGTTAAGGGTTCAGGCAACCTTTGCATCACTGAAGGTTTTGATTTCATTGACCTAAACACAAAGAGTTGGCCAGATAAGTAGATAACCATGCGGTTGTTCATATCAACATCACCAATTCACCATGCAGATGGAGAAATCCCGTCACGGATCAAGCATTATGCATTATTAATTCATTTGACCTCTCACTTCCACCTGATGAATTCCCTATATACATGTATGCAATCATCATCTCGCCATTCAAAAGCAAACTTGAACTTATCACAAAAAAATCTGAAAAAATAACGGTGGTTAACTATTAGATCCTTGTGCTTATTTTACATGCTGATGTATCCCCATCCTTCGTTCCGCGTGCTCTCTATCTCACCTCTATTTTTTTCACTCCTCTCTCTTTTCCTTTCTAGAAAAAAGTTCATTTTATTCTCTTTACCAATTCACTTTGTCCCCTAAAACCCTAAATAAATTTTAGATTCGATTTACTTCCTGCAAACTATTTTAGTCGACCCTAGTCTACCCCTAATTAAAATTTTCTTTTTATTTCTCCATGTATGAGTTGAATTTTAAGTACAAAAATTATAAGCAGATACAGAACATGATGTCTTATGCTAAAATCTTCATATGTTAGAAACATTTAATATGGAATTGTTCTTACATATACAAAACTGTATGATAAGTAATCATGAAAAATTTCTGATTTATTTTTCTAGCGTAGAGCATTATGCTATTTAACAACTAACAAATTCTGGAATAAAAACTCAACTTGTAAGGGAATGAAAAAACATAAGTCTAATTTGGGATAGATTTGACTAATTGAAATACTTCGTGGAGTAAACTGAGCCTAAATTTTGTGCATGGGGTTAAATGGACGAAGTGTATTAGTGAGGGGAGTAAAATAAATGTTTCCCTTTCCTTGAGGCATTCCAATCTTACACCATATTCTCTATCTACCTCTATTGTTCCTATATCTATCTAGTGTTTTCTATATGTTTGTCTGTTTATCTATATATTCCTCCTATCATTCTGAATCTATGTATCTATTGTTTTTCGATCTCTACATCTATCTGTTTTTTGTTGTTTTATGTCTGCCGATTGTCTATCTTTCTATCTCTATCTATCTACCATGTATCTCTCTCTAATTTTGGCACCAACACTGAAAAAAGTGATAAGAAAGATTTCAATGACACTCTTGTTTTTCTATACTAGCAGAGAGGTACGTGTCGCAGACACATGTTTAAAAAATATAACGTGAGAAAGAGCCATGGCTGCCGACGTATAGCGTGAGAAAGAGTCCTGGCCGCTAAAGTATTGGACCAATGGCCCACTTGTCGGAGCAATGTGTCCATAATATTTGACGATCATGGGTCCACTTGTCAGATTTGACGAAACAAAATTCTTTCGCTCTTTTAGTATAGATGTTGTCTTATACATCCGTATTGTCAATCTATGTACATGTTCATCTATCTACATATGTATATTATTTTTCTATATTCTATCTATTACTTTCTGTTGTTTTCTATCTGATTGTCTATCTTTATATCTCTATCTATCTATCTCTAATTTTTAGGGTAAGAATGAACTACTGGAGGAGTGGGAAAAGACATAAAAGAGACAAAAATTTATGCGGCAGGCCAGCGGTCGTCAGCAAGGACGGCACCATTGGCTAATTTTATCTTTTTACACTATTTTTCTTTTGTTTTTATAACCTTTTAGGACAATATTTGTTATTTTTTTGTCAAAAAAATCATGGTGATTTTATTCAGAACTAGCACTTAATTGCCATGGGAGTTTTGGCAAAAAGTGCAAATTTCTAACTTTTTTAAAGAATTTAGTAAAAAGGCTATTTTTGTTTATTTGTTTGTCAAAGAGGAAAGTAAGTGACTATGATTGCAAAATTGCATCAGAAAATTAATCCAACATTTTGGTTAGGGTGTAAAATGGACAAAGTGAATAGGTGAAAGGAGTAAAGCAGACTTTTTTCTTAATTTATTAGTCGAAGGAAGGGACTAATATGAATCCACCATAAACAGACAATTCAAGGCCACAGGATATGCATATCGATCCTTTGGATACGCCCTTCCTCCCCTTACTGCATACAGTAGATATCATTGTATCTATTATCTTAATAAAGCAGAAGCAAAACGAGTCACCACGTTCACCGAGAGGGCCTAGAAAATCTCACGTTAATCTAAAAAAGAGAAAGATTTAGACCGTCGGATTTTATGAAGATCTGACGGTTTAGATTAGCCTAAAGAGTTCAAGTCAAATACTACTAATAATAAGTCTAATTAAATTCAGAATTCTAAAAAACAAAAAAAAAGAAAAAAGAAATTGACCTCGGATTGGCTTTGAAATTTAAAAAGAAAAAAATAAATTGACCTCTACACGGATTGGATCTGGAATTTAAAAAAGAAAAAAAAGAAATTGCACCTCTACACGGTCTACACTACACGGATCCGAAATATTCAGCTTTTTCAAAGAGACAATTAAACATTTTGAATAAAAGATAGTAAAGAAAGAGTCTACGTTTCGCATCAAATTTAAATGTAGATTGCATTCTCAACACAAGACACTTATAAATGAGAAAATCTCCTTAGTGACATAAAAAAATCCCTTGAGTGCCATTAAAAAATTGATTTATTCCGGTGTCATTCCATCCATTTTTTCATCCATTTGTTCTTAAGTGCGGTCGGAAAAGAATACGTTGCCCATAAGCCCACATCCATTTGTACGTCCTCATTCCCTCTTCCTTAATTCCGGCTACCTCTATCCTCACTGTTCATCTCTGAGTCACCCATCACGGAACCCCAGTTGCATCTCCTATGCTCACGCGGCAGGTCACCAGGCGCGAGACTGTCCACCTACGTTTGTCACCTTCCCTCAGCCCGTCTTCACCACCATCTCTGCCTAACACCACCATGCCAAGGCCCATTGGGCCCAAGCTGTCGAGTCGTCGCTCTGCAAGGACCATACGACCCGATTCACTCCATGCCCTAGTCGCGCCGCCGCTCCCAAGCCGCCTGGATCGAGCATTGCTGCCACTATGTTGTGGCCCTCGACGGCGACGAAACATAGAAACAAAATGCCATGTAGGTCACCAACCCCTACACCGTCCGCCCCCTATGAACCTTAGCCACAGGAGCACCGACAAGGTCGGCGAGTAGAGCTGGCGCCACCACCACATTCCTGTACAACAATAGATGAGGTTGCTTTGTAAGAAACCCCTTGAGGCTAAAAAATGGATAAGGCCATCTTGAAAGCTAAAAAGTTCAGGAGTAAAGTGTGATGACATAATGTACTCATGCGATAGTGGTGAAGTGATCTAAAACAAAAAAAACATCAAAATATATGTTTGGAATGCACACCGGTCCATGGCTTCATGCAAGTAATGTTTGACAAGAGGAGATCAACACGAGCCATTAGGGACACATCCTCTGTGGTTGCAGTGTAGGGGCGCTTCTTGGGAGCAGAGGTAGTGGAGGGAGGGGGAGGGGGCCAGAGAGATGCTTCACTCTATTTTTTTAATTGTGCTATGAAAAATTCAAAGTGGGGTAGCTCCGCCAGCTTATTACTCCTTTACAAATCCACTAAAATAAACTAGAGAGGTTCCATATCCTTGGGGTTGGGTATTTCAAACTTTGGAGTAGCTATGATGTTTGGGACAGAATCTACAACACATGAAGCTAAAAAAAATACATACAACCTCAAATTGGTTAGAAAAAGAATATATCTTGATAGCGCAAAAGTAAATTTGCCGGCTGCAACATATAATAATCCATAGTGGGAACAAAGGTACGGATGGTTAGGCAAGGAGAGCTTGCATGCATAGAGCCATAGCAATTGGTGATAGGATATTAAAGAAAAAGAGAGACTTGAATATGAAAAGAGCAAAAGATGACGTTGCAAGCATTCACTGTGTAGACACAAGCCCAAATTTAATCATGACTATCTTTGGTGGATACTTATCTGAATTTTCTTTTAAAAGACAAAAACTCTCGGATAAACATGTAGACGGCGGATAAAGAAATAAAGTGTTAAAAAATAAAAATATTATATTTAGAAAATATAAAATTTATGTTCTAACTATGTATCTTTTTTTTAATTCTATGTTTAAAAAAAATGTGTCGCAGAACATGATGATGAAAAAGTACGATAACAAAGCAAAAAATATTTGTTTAATTTTTTTTAAAAATCTAAATGTTACTATATAAATATATAAATACTAGCTACCCGCGCAAATTTGCGCGGGCCACCTTGCTAGTTAATATATTACAAAGCCATGGAGTGGCACTAAAAGAACACTGATCATTATTACCTATCGAGCACACACACACAAAAAAAAAAAACCATCCCAAGGCCATAAGACACGAGAATCCACCTTTCGGATATCCTTTTCTCTTGGCCATGCCTGCATGAATATCTTTGCATTAAATAATCCAGGAACACGCCTATAAAACCCAGCACCCTCCCCTCACAAAACCACAAGCACTCATCCCGTGTCGCAGAGCAGAGAACCCAACCGATCGAGATGGCATCATCCGCTCTGAACTCCTTCGTCGCCGCCTGCCTCCTGGCCCTCGTCGTCGCCGCAGGTACGTATCGAGCGTGACCGGCGAACCTTGCGGTTCCGCCGCCGTACGCGTCATCGACGGAGACTGACCGGCCGGTGGTGGTGATATGCCTTTCTCCGTGTGCGTGCGCGCGGTGCAGGTGCGGCGAGGCTTCAGCAGGGCGACGTGGACCCCGACTCGCTGACGACGAGGGCCTGCCACAGCAACAACGGGTGGAGCGGGCACCTGTGCAAGGACGTGTGCCAGGCCAGCGGGTTCAGCCGCTACGACTACACCCTGCCCAACACGGCCACGGGCGCCCTGGCGCAGTGCTGCTGCTGCCCCAAGGGCTACAAGGGCGCCTGCCTCAGCGCCAAGGAGAAGTGAGTGGGTTTGTCGCCGTGCGTGGCCTGCCTGTGTGCGCCGCGCCGCGCCGCTGGCTTGAATGCTTGTAATGTAAGGGGGAGTTTTTAGTCATATTCAAAGAGAGAATAAAAGTTAAACGGCATATCATCATTGTCTCTATTAAGATGTGACCAAGCATCACAAAAGAGATTTCGTGGCCGCAAACACAAACAGATTACTCGGAGGAAGAGCTATATATCGAAATAAAACTAGTACTAAAAAAAGAGAGCTGCCGTAGAATATAAAATTACTGAACAAGAAGAAAAATACAGTGACAAGCTAGCTACTGATATTAAAGAGTCACTTGAGCCAAAAAAAAAAAGCCAGAACAATTCCGTGGATCGGAATATCGACCGAGGAGTTGCCGCCGACGAGCGCAAGTTTGCAAGTTGCAACTGCCGTTCGCGGCTAGTCGACGAACGAACGAAACCGCCCCTCAGCAACGGGTGCCGCCGGTTCGGTCCCAATCGGCGATCGAGTCGTTTCCCTTATATATCATGACATGAAGAGCCCACGGCAGCCTTCCCGAGCGTCTCTTCCTATTCACCGTCCTCTTCTTCTTGTTCGAAGTTCCGAACTTCTGATCAGCAGAGAGAGAGGAGAGAGGCAAACAGAAACCGCCGTTTCTTGTCCCTGATCGATCTGTTGCGCAATGGCTGCTCCTGCGGCGACGTCCCGCCAGCTGCTCGCGCTCGCCGCCGCCGTCTTCCTCGCCGTCGTCTGCCTCCAGGCATCGCCGTCGCGCGCCATGTCACGGAAGTACACGGTGGGCGGGGCGGAGGGGTGGCGCGTGCCGCCGCCGGAGGAGAAGGAGCGGTACTACGCCGACTGGGCATCCAACTTCACCTTCTACGTCTACGACGTCATCAGTAACCGCCGGCGTCTCTGATCGCATGCTGTTGATATCACTGCACTGGTTCCCTCCCAAATCCTTCTCCTCACTGTCTCCTTTTCTTTTCTCGATGGTGATTATTTCCGGCAGAGTTCGTGTACAAGAACGACTCGGTGATCCGGGTGGGCAAGGCGGGGTACTACCACTGCAACGAGGCCGCCCCGAGCCCCGGCGCCGCGCACCCGAGGGACGGCGCCAGGCTCTTCGTCCTCGACGCGCCCGGCCCGGCCTACTTCGCCAGCGCCGACCCCGCGCGCTGCGCCATGGGGGAGCGCCTCATGGTCAACGTCCTCGCCGCCGCCGCCGGGCCGTCCCCGTGGTCGCCATCGTCGCCGCCGCCGGGCCCGTCCGCGCATCACCACCACTCCACCGCCGCCGCCGCCGCCGCTGTGACGTCCTCCGCCGCTCGCGCCGCCGCCGCCGTCCTGGCGCTGGCAGCCGTGGGCCGTTTCGTTTGAGGAGTTGCCTGATGAGTGAGGATTTGAGTAGAGGGGTCTGCGATGCGCCGCAGGCTGATGAACCCAGAGTAGTGCTTGTAATGTAATGATGGGAGTTTAGGCGTAATTAAAGAGAATAAAATTAAGCGGCATGTCATTGTGTTTATTTACTGAGTTATGCGAGCAGCCAAGAAAGCATGGAGGCTTTTGATGCAGGCACGCATGCTGCTGCTGTCAGTTTAAGATAAAGTCGCATCAACAAAGGGTCCTGATTATCCTTGCCCTGAAACAAAAACAATTGCACGTAATTATTCCGATGAGCAATGGTAGAATCTCAAAGAAAACATGGGAAGTAGTGGAAGAAAGGTTCCAAAAAATGCTTACCAGCTGGAAAGATAAATTACCCTCAGTAGGAGGGAGACTTGTTTTGATCAATTCGGTGTTGTCTAGCTTACCAATGTTTTGATCAATTACCCTCAGCTGGAAAGATAAATTACCCTCAGCCGGATGCTAAGGCGGAGACAATGGTGAGGCTGCTCTGCCACAGCCACAATGGGTGGAGCGACCACCTCTGCAGGGACGTGTGCTAGGCCAGCGGGTTCAGTGGCTACGACTTTGCCCTGGCGAACGCGGCCACGGGGAACCTGGCGCGCTGCTGCCCCAGGGGCAAGATCTGCGTCCAAGTCGAGTAGTAGTAAGTAGAGTTGCCTCGTGCTCTTGCTACTGCCGTCACGGCCTGCTGGGAGTAGCTTCGTCTCTCAGGCTGAAGGACCAACAAACGCGCGTGTAACTAATGAAAGGAAGATGAGTAATAAAAGTTAAACGGCATAGTTTAATTTGCCAGTTGTCTACTGCCGCAGAATTGTTGGTTGTTGAATGGCTCGGACAAGGTTAAGGCAAACCTTTGCGGCTTTGCCACTTTGGTTTTGGTTTGCCTAAATCATATGTTCAGATAACCATGCGATTGTTTATATCAATATCACAATTCACCATGCATATGGAGGCAGGATGAAAACAATCAAAAAAACGAGATCAAGTGTTCGGGTGCTATACTTAGCCGGTCAGAAATTTACCATATTTTCAATAATCGATTATTATGAGATAATTACGATTAGAAACAATGTTTTTGTTTATTGGGTATAATAATCGAAACGGTCAGAAATGAAATCATTTTATCAGAAATGATACTCGGTAGGGAATTTCCATCACCATTTTCATCCCTATAAAGCAATTCCCATCATGGACCGGGCATTATGCATTATTAATTCCTTTGACCTCTCAATTCCACCAAATGAATTCCCTATATACTTATCTGCAAATTTATCTCGCTATAAAGCATACCTGGACTTAGAGCAACTTCAACAACCTCTCTAAATCCTTTCTGATTGTTAATTTTAGAGATTTTGGTTAAAAAGGTACCTTCTAACAACATCTCTATTTGATTATTCAAAAATAGTCACTCTCTATTCCGGATTTGCCGCTAGCAAAATATAGAAAAGAGAATAACTCTCTAGAGTGCATGCAAGATATAGAGAAGCTGTTGGAAAACATAAAGATATAGAAAACGATTTTTTGGCAAATGACTCTTTAAATGATGATTTAGAGAGTGAGTTTTAGAGAGACTCTTGGAGATGCTCTTATATCATGGAAATTTTTGAAAAGATAAATGATGGGTATTAGATCCATGTGTATACCATAAGTATTCGCATATATATTGATGCTAGCTAAGGTTTGGAAAGGCCATAATCCATGAACCGCTAAATTCAACCTTTTATTTAAAGCGCACCTTCTAGTGTATGTATCCATCTGTTTCTTTTCACTCCTTCCTCTTTTCCTTTACACATTCCAACCATACACTATATCCCTCTATCGATCTCTATTGTTTCTATATATATATGTGTGTATTTCTATTTATCCATATATCTCTATTGTTTTTCGATCTCCCGTGTATTTATTTATGTTGTTTTTATGTCTATCTAATTATCTATCTTTCTATATCTATCTATCGACTATGTATCTATCTTTAGTTTTGGGAGGAAGATCGGAAAAGTGAGAAAGAATGATTCCTGTGCCATTGCTTTTCTATATGTATGTTTGGATCCATACATCTCTATTGTTGTTCTACCTATATGTTTTTCTATCTTTCTATCCGTATTGTTTTTCTATATCTCTATATATTATTTTTGTTGTTTTCTATCAGTATCATTTGTCTATTTTCTATGTTTATACATTTAATATAGTATATAAAAGACTGAAGGAGTGAAAAAACTACATAAAGGAGACTACGGTCTCTGTAACAGTATAGCGGCAGTCAGCAAAGACGGCACCGTTTGGCATTTTATCTTTTTTTACACCAATTCTCTTTTATCTTATCTATATAACTTATATAAGTAATCCCCACTAAGTATTTCTCTCAACTCTCATGGAGCCACATCATAATTTCCCACTAAGATACATTAATATCCAACTAAGATGCATTGATTGATATTTCATTTTCTATTCATTAGAAGTATATCTTATTATTTTTTCTTATCTATTCAAAAGTAACATAAAAGTTTATAATTTTCTTGATAATTTTCATCAAGAGATAACTCATATGGCTCTCGGGGTAATATCTACAAGTGCACTATTTTTATGAGCAACTAAACAAGCATAGTGATTAATAATTTATCGAAAATCTCTTTCAAATCCCGCAGCAACGCACGAGGAATCACCTAGTATAACATTTATTTACGAGAATTTTTGTGTTTGTAGAAAAAAATCACGATCACGAGAATTTTTCTGTTCATTTGTTTGTTAAAGAGGAAAGTGACTATGATCACAGAATTATGCGCGATTAGCTCTCTGCACGTAGTCAAGCACGTCTGGATTAGCAGCCTATAGCAGGGCCCTCAATTTTTTACACGGGCTTGTTCACTTGATCAGACCGTGTTTAGTTCTGTGAAAATGGATGAAAATGATGAAAACTAAACGAGGCCTCAGTCCAGTTGCTATGCAGAAACCATAACACATCATTTATTAGTTGAAGGAGCGAATTGAAATGAATCCTACCCGCTGGAATGGCACCGCCAGATCACTAATCCTTAACCACAGCATTAAAAAAACCCAACTACCCAAGGCCATAGGATATGGGAATCAATTATTCTGATATGTCTTTCCCTTTTAACGCTGCTCCCTCCCTCCGCTCTTGAATATATGTCGTTTAGTACAAGTAAATTAGTTCATTTTTAACTAGATGACTTGTTCTAAACGACATATATTTAAGGACTGAGGAAGTATCATTTTTTGCATTAAATATAACTAACTTCAAAATTAAATATATTGCAAACTCGTGGAGTGGCACCACCGAGCACAAACAAACATCCCATCAAGGCCACAGGATATGAGAATAATCCTTTGGATACGCTTTTTCTTAAGCCCTGCCTGCATGAAGATCTTCGCCCGTAGGAAAAATGGATACTCAATCAGTCAAACTGACTAATCTTTTTTAGAAGAACATGTATTGATCTTAGCACAGTACACCGGCTCTTTTACAAACAAGAACCCAGAAAAAAGAAAAAAGGAAAATTACAAAGAAGATTAAAACTCTTCCTAATCATCTTCCTCGACGACTTCAGGGATCTGTTCGTCACCGCCGACCAAACCGTTTCCCAATCGTCGCCAGACGCCAGAGCCAAACTCCACAAAGTAGAGGCCGCAGAGGAGGGCTTACTGCTAGGCGCAGATGCCGAGTACAACGCCTCCCAAGTGCATCGGCCAACTCCGACACCCACGACGCAACCTTCAAATCCAATGCCGGTAACCCGAGCAAAACTCGGATTTCCACCAGAGATCATATTCCTCAAGATTAAACAGGTCAGCAACATCATCACCTGAAGAAGACGACGATGCGCCAGCCTTGGACTCCAACACATGTCTCCCCGGCCTCTCCAATGGCGTCGGAGTAGATCGCCACCAGAGAACGAAAGAAGCCGGGAGAAATTATTCCCCTGCAACGCCGTCGCTTCCGCATCGCCGACACCGCCAGAAACAAGAAGCCGCATAGGAGCCACGCTCCTCCGGAAAACCCTAGTTCCGCCGTCAAACATCGACGGTGAACAAACCCTAGACGTAAGACTCGATTAAGGACTTGATCTACTAAAGGATGGACCCCTGCTTTCCTGGCCACCGGCTAAAGGCCGGCGACGGAGGGAAACGGGGGCCAGAAACGGTGGCGGCGGCGGCGGCAAGCCCTGGAGGACTCGAGGCGTGCGCGCGCGGGGGCTCGAGACGGCGATCTGATAAGTTTCGTGAAGCAGTCAAACTGACTAATCAGACAGGTTCAACGCACACCAGTGAGGCAGCCACCTGGCTGCCGTTTTTATTTTTTTTTGAAAAGATAGGCTGCCGTTTTTATCGGGACTAAACAGAACAGATTCCATCCGAACAACAGTACTCCGTATTTGAACACAGCAGCAGCATGCGTGCCTGTGCAGCATCAAAGCCTCCACGTTTTTTTTTGAGCAGCAAACAGTGGCGGAGCTAGGATTAAAATTTACCTATGGCGAACTTAATAGTACTCATGTGTATAAAAAATATACTATGATAAAAGATGATGATTCAATAAAAAAATATATATGTAATCATCGAATATGCATAAATTTATTATATATCAGCTTAATGGTCAAAATTGTATGAAAATATTAGACATTGGTAAGTAGACGATTAGATGAACACCAAAAGTTTACTTACCATGAATAAGACTCAAATATAGTGATGTTTTAACGAATCCTTCACAATATAGTCCACTAATACATGGTGATCTGGTGGGTGAGTTAAAATGCAAAAAAGAGAAGAAATGAAAATATTCATACAAGATTTGGACCTGGGTTTTTTGGTTCGCGACAACATCCAAACATTTACTGACACAAATTGATTATGAGCCCTGTCACCCACCGGGCTGAGGTGCAATCAAAACAAAACAAAAAAAAAAAATCCAAACGAATTGATTAGGAGCCCTATCAGCTGGTGGCTGAGGTGCAGTCAAAACCCAAAAAAACTCCGAACCAACAAAATGTGGAACCAATGGGATTCGAACTCTGCACTAGAGACTTTAGCACCGAGCGCGTCTACCACCAGGCCACTTCCTTCTTTGTGCTTACCTTCATTATTTGACATTAGTTAAATCTTATGGTTGCAGGTTTGGCAAATCCTTGACCAGCAGGTCTGGCGGCCGCCATGGCTCGCCATACTGGTGGCTCCGCCACTGGCAGCAAAGCCTCCACGCTTTGGGCCGTTTGAGGAACGAGCTCCTTCTTGCTCTGCCGCCGGTTGCATCCTCACTTTTGCGTCGACGGGGTTCGGCTCCCCTCTTGTTCAACCTTTCGCGAGGTTCTTCCACCTGGAATCAAGCTCTTGTCGAGCCTGTGGCTCCTGTTGTTGGTGGCTTGGTGCGTTGTTTGCCATCGCCGGTGGCTTGGCTCGGTCCTCGGCCTGGTGAGTTCTTGCTCCAGGGTCCTGGTTGTAATTTGGCCTTATTCGGAGGGTTTGAATGTAACTTTGCTGCTTGTAGTTATAAAGAAAAGTTCACGCTGTTTTGGCTGCTTGCATACTTCTGTCGCCTGCCACGCCACGTGGCTCTCGTTGCCGGCGCCGCGGCCTCGCTGGACAGATCAGTCGATCCGGCGCCCAGCCGGGTGGATCGGCCGCCTCTCTGCAGGGGTGCACAGTGCAGGGAGGCTGGGACAACGGCCTCCAAGGATCACGCCTGCATCCGCAGCGGCGCAGCCATCCTCAGATCCGTGATGAGCGCCGGCAGAAGAACCAAAAGTGCTTGTGAATTGCAGTTCGACGACAGGGGGAATAAATAACTCAGTAAATACGTAAAAGTTAACCGACGTCATATAGCAAGTCTAAACAATAGATTTATAGATAACTACTGGGTGAAAATGGGCATATTTACCTTTGGGTTAGTCACAAACAGATGAAGGTATTTTATGCCATTTTCCTCACTCCATTTGAAACCCCATATCCTTCTCTTCTGTTGGTTTAACTTTAGAGGGAAAATTGATATTCATCTTCATTTGAAAGAAGTAAAAGTGAAGCTAATTAATCATGGCTCACGGATGATCAGGCAGATGGGGCGTAGATGTGTCGTCGGCTTTGTTATATCACGTTGACGACGATGTCCGGGGTTTTCGTGAGCCGTCGCTGCCTCGCTGGCCTTTTTGCGTGAGAAACTCTCGATTTTTCTCGAACAAACAATAGAGAAAGGTAATTAAATGGATGGCTAAGATCACGCCAGGACTTCAACAGAAGGATGTGATTTAAGGATGACATGGACGAATCATAAACCGATGGTTAAGATTACGCTAGGACTTCAACGGAAGGATGTGATTTAAGGATGACGTGGACGAATCAAGGAAGACATTGAATGGAGCTGATTTCGTTATGTAGAGATATCTTATGTCACCACCGTTGATGTCAGAGAGTATAGAGGAGGATCGACTTCTCTACTTAATCCTGCCGTCCAGATGCATGCATGATGGCTGCCTAAGAAAATAAGTTGAGATGTAAAAGGTTTGTTTTAAGTGACAGGTTTAGTTGAGTAAAGTGGTCGTGTTGCCGGTTGAGGGCGAGCTGCTTAAGGGCGCGGGCAGCTGGGCCTTATGGTCCGGATATAGTCACCGCGGCAGGCCCATTAGAATTAATTTTACGAATACTTAGGTGTTAAGTAAGTATGAGATGAGATGTATCGACTGAAGATGGACAAGAAAGAAAAGGCAGGTCCACGAATTGGCTTGTAGTTCAATGGTAGATTGATCTAGTGGAACGCTACTCACCAAGGTTCAAATCCTGGACACGTTGCACTGTGTAAAAAAAAAAAAAAGAGAAGAAGGCAGATCCTCTTCTCCTACCGTGGGCTAAGACCCTCGGCGCTGCACCACATCAACAAAGAAGGAAACTTTGTTTCACCTAATAAGCAGAAGCATGAAGATAATTGCAGTATTTTCTCTAAAATACTCCAGTGTTGAGAAGAGAGGCATGTTCTCATCAGTTGCATTAAGTTCAAGCACATCTAATATTCCTGAGTTCAATTTGCCTCTAGAAACAAACTCTTTAAAACAGCATTCCCCACAATCTTTTGTATCTATGAGGGCAGATCTTCCACCACGGCATTCTAAACTGCCTAATACTGTGATCCTTGGTGCGTAAGTATAAGTCCATGTGATGCACTAAAGAACCTGATGTGGTAGGCAAACTGTTTACAGTCAGATATGCAGCCCTTTCCATTATATTCCGGAGGAGATTGAACTACTGCCAACACCTTACTACCTTCTGTGCTGCTTGGTCGCTCGTTATTCACTTATTCTTGACACTCTTGTGAAATGCTTTACCTGCTGCTCTTAGATTAGAGTTTATGCTGAATTTCTAGTTTTTTTATTTTTAGAGAAACATGGTTCTAATTTGTGAGCTAATAACGCATCATCTAACTACTTTTCATATTCATCTATTCGTTTTGGTTTAAAATAATACACATTACTTTTGGAATAGTCTATTTGTTTATCTACGTGTGGTTCAGTATGTCAGTATGAGCCTAACTCAAACCCCTTGACGAAGGAGTACGACAAGAGCGTGGTTTTATGACTTCGCATGCAAATAAAACAGATTGTCTTGAGAAAGCTACAAACGTTTTTGCTTTCATTGCAAACAACTCACATTGTAATCAGGATTTGCACTATCATTTTCGTGATCCCTGTGTGACATCGAGTTCATTAGTTCCAGCCACCAATGAATTGAACATTTGTGTGATGAAAAAAGGTTTTCCAGCCTATAAATACGTTGTATGTATAAATCACTCTGAGTGGGTTGTTGCCGCCAAAGGCCAAAGCCTCATCTTTCAACGCGTCAGGTTCCCCGGTGTAGGTCGTTTTGCGTATTAAGACACCCTGGCGGGGTTTCTATTTTTGTGTAACTCCATCCAATGATGGATGCCGTGGGGCGCTAGCCCTCTTGGCTGGCTAGCCAAGGGGAAGACTTGATGCAGCCAGAGGCAGCCATCTACTAGTCCTCCGTCTTCCCCTTCATTCCGAGACGGCCAGAAGCCCAGAACTCCACTAGCCCGTCCAGCTGAAGGAGACTGAGAAGAAGCGCGCCTGGAAATCGCTGATGTAGAGCACTACATCAAGAGTTAAGGTAAACTTTCATCCCTAGCAAGCGAGGATAATGCTGAACTTTAATTTGATCTTCCTGCTCTTATCTGTTTTTCTGTGATCGTCTTGTCAGACTTCGTCTGCCTGTTTGATGTTTGTTATCTCTGGATCCTGCCGTGTGCTACCATGTTCTTCAACACAAAAGCAAGGTAAAACTCCCGCGAGCATAATTCTCAACCGAGAATCTACCTGTGATTTATGTATAACTATCTCGCGTGCTCTAATTGCCAGAGGCGACTGGCTGGGTGGAAACCGCCGACCAACCCTGCTACCCATGGAGAGGGTATCATCACTAGTTCCCTAACATTCATCTTTTCCTTCTACAGTGGTTCACCTTTTTCAAAAACAAATTCTACAGTGGTTCACGTTTTCAAAAAATAATTCTATAGTGGTTCTCCCTTGTTTATCATGTACCTTGTTTCATGTTTCAAGGTCTTCCGATTGGTCTTGGCAGCCATCATATTCTGCTCCATTGATTCGGCAGCACAACCTGACCTAGAGGTTCTTCTCACAGTAAAAAGGAATGGGGAAATCCCGCAGCATTATCTGGCTGGGATAATTTCACGGTCAATTCCAAAATGTCATACTGCGACTGGTCCGGGTTAACCTGTGAAAATGGAAGGGTAACTAAGCTTGCTTTGCCATACTCCAAAATCGGGAACGCAATTCCTCCGTCACTCTGCAACTTGAACCTCACAGCACTAGACCTTTCTTTCAACAGTATTAGTGGAAGATTTCCTTCAGTGCTATATAATTGCAAATGGCTAGTGCACTTGAACCTTAGTGATAATGAATTGCAGGGCAACCTCCCAAAAGACATAAGCCGACTATCAAGTTTAGAGTACCTTGGTTTGAGTAATAATAAGTTCACTGGAAGTGTTCCACAATCAGGGACGGAGGCAGCGGTGGGGCAAGGGGGGCTCAAGCCCCCCCTACAGCTGCGGTGTCAAAGGAAGTTCCTGTAATTTCGTGTCCAATTTCAACCAAAATGTGTATATTAGGAGGGGCTAAAGTTCATTTCCTGTCCAATTTCAGCTAAAATGTGTTAATTAGGATAGGCTAAAGTTCATTAGTATAGCAATCCAACAAAATAAAATCCTAAATCTCAACTGGTGCTTTTGTTCAGCCCCTCCTAAATTTATTCCTGGCTTCGTCCCTGTCCACAATCAATTGGTGATATTCCAAATTTGAAGTGGCTGTACCTTCATCAGAATCGCTTCAACGGGGATTTTCCAGGAGTTGTTGTCGGACATTTGACAGAGTTGATTGCCATAGGCTTCGGTGATAATGATTTTAGCCCAGGGTCGATACCCAGCTCATTCAGTCTGCTGAAGAACTTAAAAGAACTTTCTGCGAGAAATGCGAATCTCATTGGCACAATTCCCCAAAGCCTATCGGCCCTCACAGAGCTCCAGGGACTTGATCTATCGGAGAACAAACTCCGCGGGAAAATTCCAAGATGGATTCTGACTCACAAGAAAGTCCAAGTGTTGTCATTGTACTCAAATCAATTCAATGGAGAAATTGGAGAAGAAATCACAGCTTTCAGCTTGAATCAACTGCATTTATCAAACAACCACCTTTCTGGGTATATTCCAGATATGGGAAATCTGAGTATGCTCGTTTCAGTTGCTTTGGATTCTAATAGCTTCAATGGAACTATCCCAGGAAGCATTGGCCTTCTCCCACGCCTGATGGCCCTCAACCTGTCAACTAATTTCCTGTCAGGACCCATTCCACCAGAGCTTGGAAAGCATTCTTTACTACAGTCAGTTGACATGTCAAACAACATGCTTTCAAACTATATCCCAGATACTCTATGTTCAAAAGGAACCCTAGATTATCTAAATGTTATGAACAACAGTTTTTCTGGTGTATTTCCCAATGATCTCAGAAAATGTGATTCACTGGTAACCATCATGGCCTCCAGCAACCAATTAACAGGGAATTTTCCACAGTCAATATGGTTGGACCTACCACTTCTAGCCACAATAATGATTGAAAACAATCAGTTTACTGGTCAGTTACCATTGGGTCTATGTCAGACTCTTAGAGAGATCCATATCGGAAACAATTTTTTCTCTGGTCCGATTCCAGTGTCAGCGGTTGGTTTGAGGGTTTTCAGGGCAGAGAATAACAACTTCAGCCATGGCTTACCGGCAGATATGACGAACCTTGGGAACCTATCAGATCTTCGACTTCAGAGAAATAATATCATGGGAGCTATTCCCAAATCCATTGCATCCTTAGAGAGAATCGCCAGACTTGACTTAAGCCATAACAGCTTAACAGGAGAAGTGCCAGACGGAATCGGGCTCCTGCCGTTGCTCAGTTTTTTAGACGTTTCATTCAACCAGCTTACTGGAGCAGTGCCAGCATTGCTGCAGAAATCGAGATTCAGGGAGAGTTTTATCGGAAACAATTTGTGTGCCGATAATGTCCTTCATCTCAGCCCCTGCTCTAGAAGAAAAGAACATGGTCACAAGAAAGAGATAGTTATTGGAGTTTCCAGCAGCATTGCTATCATTTCTATATTGGCCATTGCTGGATACTTCATCATCCGGGCGATTCGGCGCAAGAACGCAGTCGCGCAGGATCATTCAATTTGGAAAATGGTTCCCTTTGGCCCACTTAACTTTACAGCACTGGATATCGTAAATCACATCAGTCAGGAGAAGTTACTTGGTACAGGAGGGTCGGGAAAGGTTTACCGCATTGACACTGAAGCTGGAAGTACGGTTGCTGTAAAAGTGCTGGAGAATACCCAGGAACGGGAGGTTGAACAACAAAAACAGTTTCTTGCTGAGGTGAATATGTTGGGAAATGTTCGCCATGCCAACATTGTAAAGATCCTTTGTTACATCTTGAGCAGAGACTCGAAAATGGTCGTCTACGAGTTCATGGAGAATGGGACACTGAAAGACTGGCTGCACAACAGCAGCAATCGCACGGCAGCCATACATGGACAAAGGATCTTGGACTGGGTTATGAGGCTGCGGGTTTCTATCGACGTTGCGAAAGCGCTCGATTACATTCACACAAACTTAGCAAAGCCTATTGTCCACTGTGACATAAAGTCCTCCAATATTCTGCTCACCTCGAACTTCACAGCAAAGTTAGGGGATTTCGGACTTGCACGGGAAATAGAGAAGCTTGGACAACCGGAACAAGTTTCAACAGTACGTGGAACCTTTGGCTATATGGCGCCAGGTGAGCTTGCTGCGTAATTTTTGCCCTTTCAACAGTTTGACCCGGTTTGATGCCTGCTAATACTTATTGATGTTTTGTTTATGCTTGATGCCTGCTAGTACTTATTCTGCAATCTGCTAGTACTTACTGATGTCCCTGTGTGCGGGTGGATGCAGAGTACGCTGCTGTCGATGGAAAGGTTAGTGAGAAGCAAGATGTCTATAGTTTTGGAGTGGTGCTACTGGAAATGGTCACCGGACGGAAGCCCCTAGACAACAGCGGCGGGTTAGCACACTGGGCGCGAACACGTCACCACCGCGGCGCCCCGTTCAAGGACGTGGTGGACGTGACAGTTGCAGATCCTGCCGGAGTTGAAACCCTGGTGAGGTTGTTTGACCTTGCAATCCTCTGTGTAAGTTACAATGCATCCTCAAGGCCCAAGATGAGGGAGGTCGTCACTCGTCAGCAGCCTGTCCAAGATTTGGGTGGAAATGCACGGACACAGTACATCATCATCTCTATTCAGCATTCTCCTGGAGTGATTGAAATGCAGAGTAGTAGTTTCTGAACCTAGCTTTGGCGGCTGCCAGCAGCTGTCCTACAACTGATTTGGTGCAGCGTGACGTACTGAGCAGTGAGCATCAGACTCAAGTAGTCAAGTGCTTGATAGTCCTTCCCCGAGCTTATATATTACGAGGGAAGCTCGAAACTGGAAATCATGGTAGCTTTGTGTTTGTGATTGTCATTGTGTTTGTGGAGCTTGGTTAAATAATGGTGGCTGGCTTGTTTGCGCACAAAAGCGTCAGGCTGGAATGTTCAAACTGATGAGCCCTCTGTGAGCTACGGTGGCACCACGGCATCCACCGCCTTCGCCCCCTTTGCCTGCCTGTCCGGCCGTCGTGCGCGCGTATCGCTAGTGAGCAGCCTAGCACCGCCCGCACGCCTTGCTGTTGCTGGTTGCCGCTGCAGGCGCTGCTTGCCTAGAGCTCTAGAGTAGGCCGTGGACATGGGACACTCATGCGCCGCGCTGCTCACTACCCCGCGGACTTGGGATGCCGAGACCCCGTGCGAACGCCGCACCTCAGAGCCATTCAGCTGCCGCCGCTTGCCAACCTGCGAGCGCGGCCACATACTCGCGGTCACCACGGCCGCCGCGATGCACCCACTCGAGCCCAGAGCCCCAAACTCACCTCGAAGCGCGCGCTAATCCGTCGCCTTCAACTCTGGACGTTCTTCGCGAAGTCGCTCGCGGACGCGCAGGAATGCCGTACTGGCATTTCGTCGAACAGCTTTAAGGCGCTCGTAAAAAGCTCGAGCTGAGCTCGCGAGCCAAGGCAGACAGGAACACAGGCAAAACACCAGAGGAGAATGATTGAATGAAGAGGACGGGGAGGTGCTGTCATGCTGAATTTGCCTATTCCTCACGAGCATGACTCGTCCGCGAAAAATGGCGGTGACGCTAATCCGTGAGCATAAGATGATCATTGAGTATAAAACCTCTCGAGTTCAATGAGTATAAAACGACATTTGAAGCAATTGTACGAAAAAGCTGACGAAAATTTAACTCACCGAGGGCCGCCGAATCTGCTTGCAGTTTGATCGGGTTCTTGCCGTGAGGAGGCAAGGCAACAAAGCGTTTTGAGGCGGAAGTGCGGAAAAAAGCGGCGCCGGATCACCGGATGTCCGGAATCGAGTCTGCGCAAGTCCCAAAGCCCGCCTCGACGAAGGCTTCTCCAGCTACGGAAGGGGACGGAGCTCACGAGCTCCATAGCACGGGCTGCTAAATCGGCATCATCGTCCTCCATGTCCCCGTGGAGGAGCTCATTAGCGGTCGGCGCCGCCACCGCCCGGCGTGAGCCGAATCCTTGCGTGGCTCGTTGTGGGGTGGGGTGGGTGGGGGGGGTGGAGATTGGATATCGGCGTTTCATCTTCTGCTCGGCAGCGCCGGCGCCGGTGTGCTGCTGCAGGGGCGGCGCGGGATGGGCAGGGGACGGAGTAGCCTCTCGTGTGGTGGGCTGGTGGCCGGGGGCCCAAGGGTATAAAAAAAAAAAAACTAGCCGTCCGCCAGTAACCGTTGGGGAACTTTCGGATTCTCAAACCCAAAGCTTCCGGCTTTTTAAATAAATTAGCCATTAGAGTCATATATATCAAATCCAAAATTCCCCTATCAGAACTAGGCCTGATTTTTTCTTTTTGAGAAACCGGGTTTCATTTCATACATAATATCTGGTGATTACAGCCCAACTTACAAAGACACCTTTGAAAGAAATAAAAATTACATTCGAGTCTTTGTAAAACTCCTGGTCGTTCTCGCCGCCGGCGGCCGGAGCTTCCAGCTTGAGGCCGACCTCCTCTCTGGCGAAGAACATGGATTTTGACGCCGTCTTGAACAACACGTCAGAATAGACGTGCACTTTAAACGTTGAACGACCCGGCTGAAAATGATGGTCAATGACCATCGCATCGACCAGGCGACGAGGGATCCGACGCCTCAAGGATACCGGAAGACCCAAACCGCCGAGCGACGAAGAACCCCGAAGGGGAACTGAACCACCATAGGTGGGAATCAACAACCAACCCGACTCCTCTTCGTGTTGGTAAACACATCTCCACAGATTCACGCCGGGAAGACCACCAACGCGAACCAGGGAGCAGCAAAAGGTCTTCCTCCGGACTCCAACAGCCATGTCGAGAATCATGAGATCAGCGCTGGTGTTGGGCCCCGACGGCATAGAAAAGCTCACATAGGATTCAACCATGGACGCAGCAAATAAACTCAAAGAAAATATCGACCATGGCCAATCCCACGCATATGACACCATCATGAAGCGCCACAGACACAACAACCAGCACTAAAATCATATCACCGACGATCAACACACCAGCTGAAGAACTCAGAAGGAAGCACCCAACCTCAAGCCTCCGTCACTCGCAGAGACGGGGAAACCGACGGGGATATCGAAGCAGGCCACATCAGCACTCGATCTGCCATCACCGCATCCACGTCGTCATCTTACGCAAGCTCCACAGCAACCCAAGTCGACTGGACCATGCCTCAACAGAAGTACGATCAAACCTAACCCTAACCCTAGACTAGCAAGACCTAGAAAGAGAAAGGTATATACACCGGACACCGCATCCAGGGATCCCCTCTTCCTCCATCGCCGGCGAGGACGCCGGAGAAGGAGGGGGTCCGGCGGATTCGGCGCCGAAATCGGCAATAGCCCTCGATTCGCCCTGATCTACTGTAGAGAGGGGAACGGAAGGAACGAGAAGGTTTACTCGTATGGGGCCTCAGTCGCCTACTGAACTAGGCCTGATAATGGCCGTTTAAACTCGCGGGCCATTGAACCCACGGGCTACTAAATTCAAGCAGATTACGGTCTCTTCAGAAAAAAAAAGGCCGAATCGGACCGGGCCTCGCCAGACACAGACCAGATTTTAAGCATTGCTCGAATTTGGCCCGTGGATGGGAAAAAAGGGCTCGGCCCGTGGATCGAAAAGGGCTCTATTGTTTTTGCCTATACACACCAAGGGGGTTCGACTCGGACTCGGCTCCTCGAGTCAGTACCGCAAGACGACGATTCAACCCGTGGATCGAAAAGATACTATGATCAAGCTTATGCAATAACTTAATTAAGAAGAATGCTATTTCTTTAATGGTGAATGAACCACTGTTGGAATGAAAATAGATCCTTACTACTCCCTCCGTATCGAAATACTTGTCGCCGTTGAATTTTTTTAACAAACTTTGACCATTCGTCTTATTCAAAAAATTATTGTAAATATATGAAAAGATAAGTCAAACTTAAAATTCATTTGATGATAAAGTAGGTCATAAATAAAATAAAAGATATTTGTATAATTTTTTGAATAAGATAAATGGTCAAACGTTGCAAAAAAGTCAATGGCGACAAATATTTCGATACGGAGGTAGTATTACTTAAGAAGAATGCTATTTCTTTCTACTGAGGCTACAAAGTTCAGCACTAATAATTTAAGAATATTGGCACTCAGTATGTTTACTGTGACTAATAACTAAGAAATCTGGAGCAGAAATCTGATGCAAGTGAGTATATTGATCTGCAACCTTAGCATGAACAAGTTGCTTTTGCAATAACTTTTACTATTGCAGTAATCATAAACAACTTTCAGTTGCCGCATTCCTGGATGATTTTGAACCACAACTTGATTTATCAAAGTATTCTTGTTTTATACTAAAAAAGCATCAATATTATTTATGTATTTGATTTGGATTTTGGAGTTGGATGGATTTGCTTTTTTTTTTTTATAAAAAAAATGGAGTTGGATGCTCTGGACCACCAGTATAAAGCAGTCGTTAATTTGCGGCCCGCGATGTCCCGTAGTACAAATCCTCAGCCCAAAGGCCGTGGATCGAATAATAATGGTCAGGATAGGATTGACCCCTTTTGTTTAAAGGCCGAGTAAGGATCAGGCCATGCCATTGCATAGCGGGCCAAATTAGGATTGGGCCGCTCAGCCTAAAGGGGCTGAGTCGGGGTTCAAGTCGGGCCACATCTGAGGTTCCTCAATTCTAACAGGTTTCAGCTCAGACTGAGCAAATGTTGTATTACTAGTAATTTGCGCGGGCGGCTGAATTTATAAGTTTATAAGGTAAATGATGACCAAAGTAGAAATACAATGTACATTTCAAAAAAAAGAAAAGTAGAAATACAATGAAGACCGGTGCATTTTATTAGAAGCTAATTGTACAGGTCGCATTAGAAGCTAAATGAGACAGGTCGAAACACAGTAGATTTCTTGCCACCGAGGAGCCATTGTGCCAGCCAACTTTCATGCTGAAAGCAATCAAAATCACAACATTAACATATTTTTTTTAAGCTCCTTCCATAAGACCATAACTATTTGAAAAGCCATAAAACAATACAAGACCTCAATTGCAAATTACTGGATAGTTTCAATCGTTCCATCTTTTGGATGGTTTCTATGCATAATTACTCAAGATTGATTTCCATCAGAAGTAGTTCCAAAGTGTTTTTTCCAACTCACTTTCTAGTGTAACTAATAGGAGGAACTTAGCATACAAAGGCACTTGGATCTAAATTAGGTGGAGGTAAATGGCTCACATTCCTTTTGGAGGATTCATTTTGTTTTTCAGTATCAAGGTATAACAGAGCTAGAGAGTGGAGACACAATTAAAACTCCAGAGACAATAATGATGACATTGACCACTCTGGTTTGCTTAACATAAGGAGCATTGCATAAGGTTAAATCTGACAAAATTGTGCTACAATGATTTAAACCATGTGATGATTTGAGCATGGAGTGTTTATAAAGATATAGTATTACCTGCAAGATGAATGGACGGAATCCTTCCTGGATTGAAACAAACCTGTCTAGTGAAGATCCAACCATCATGCTGAATCATCCAAAAGTCTTGTTGAAGTAGCCTTCCCAAACCTCAGCTATGGAGAATCAACATCCCTGCTTGTGCAATATCGACCGATATGTACCGGCAGCTTATAGTTGCAACTCTAGACATAACATAAGTCATTTCCATGACCTTCACCGCTAGGAATACCGTGGCTGCTAGGCCAAGGGCACACATATGGATTGAAAGTGTACTACTAACACTGCCTTCCCTGAAATGAAGGCATCAGACTAAAGAGAAGCTGGGGCTTGCATTCACCTGTATCCCGTCGACGATAGAAGAATACGCGCATTAGCAGGTACCCTTCATGCCTAGAACCTTCGATTGTTTTATGTGAGCAACGTTTCTTTCCAACTTTAGCATACAGACCACAATCTGAAATCTAATAGGTAAATACATGCTCTCCAAATGGGAAGGCATTTCGCAATAACGTATTTTACAGATTGTCAATATTTAATACGAAATTTTATAAGCACAAACATGATATGATGTGCATAATTTTTTATCATGTCAAATTACTGCATAACTCTGTATCTTAATGGAAAACAGAACTTATACTAAGCAGTAGAAGAAAAAACTATTAAACTATATATACAACACGTCAGGACCTCAAAGTAGACCCAGTTAATTAAACAATTAGAAATTTAGACAGTAATAGTTTTGTACCTCAGTTTTAATCTAGAGATCAATCGATTCTCTATCTTCCAGAGAGTTTTCTCTATCTTCCAGAGAGTTTTTATCAGTGTCTGTGTCCCACAGGAAACCTGCAAATGAACAAAGTTGATGGAAATACGGCAGCCAGTTTAGCAAAGTGATGCTTTTATCTTAAATTTCAAAAAAAAAAAAGAATGTAGCATTCTTATGTTGGTAGCAAGTTTGATTAGACAACATATCAAACTGCAGATTGACCAAATCAATCTATGAATGCATCAAATTGAGGGGGCTGGGACAACCTCAGGAGGGAGAGAGAAGGATTCTGAATGGAGCAGCTCTCAGCCAATTGGTGCCACATGTAGTGATGTTTTCACTTTGGGGAAAACAAAGCTTATTCAATTTCTTCTCTTACTTTTTACTCATAAAATCAGATTATCATGCTCTCTTTTTGTAATGTTTATAGCAGATTAAGCTCGAGATATTGACATTCAGACCCACACTAAAATTGCAGAATATTGTATATTAACTTTTCTTGGACTAAAATATTTTTAGAGGATAACCCTGATCTTGACCTAACATATTATGTTGTTTACTACTCTGCTCCATATCTCTTCATCGGCTGCTATGACCAGATGCTATATATTATTGTGCAACAGTTGTTAACAGAGCTATATAACTTACAATGATTAATATCTCACATATTTGGTGAAGACAGCAGCTAGGCAACTTCAAGATAAGATCTTATTCTGACAATCGAGTATTCCGTAATTAGATTAGATTGTATCGTCAGTCAAACATGCCACAAAATATAAAATTATTTTTAACATCATGTAGATAAAATCCTTCTGGAAATTATGTTTGGAAAATAGAAGTTCTTATTGCAGAGTTTAGGGAGAAGAAACAACTCACATCTATAAATCTTCTGAGATCTTCTTCTTGAGTCCAAAGAATTCGCTTCTCAGTCCTAGGTAACTCATGTCCACTGTCAACATTAACAAAGTTATCATTGTCCATTGATGAACGAGGAGTAGCGATTTGTTCCTCTGATGGTGTATCTTCCATAGACTGGCGGCTTGAATGGGGCAACATGAGATGGTCCTCCAGTAAAATGAAAGTTTTGAGACAAATGGGGCTGCCAGCCCCGTCCCACAAATTTTATGGGCCCTTGGGCTAGTAAGACACCAAGGGCCTGACAATCTAATATTTTAATAAAACAATTACAGTATATAATAGTATTAATAAGAGATAACTTGTAGCATACGAAGTATATATTTTAATAAAACAATTACAGTACATCAAAGAAGATAAAAATGGGCAAAATAACTATGATGGTTACCTCAAATAAATGTATAGTGCTTTAGTGCTTTTTAAAAAGGTGTTTTTGGGCATTTCTTGATGCAAAATCTTCGAAAACACTTTCAAGATCAATTGTATCTAAAATATACATACATGGTAGATTGTGCAAGGTATGCTGTATTATACATACTTGGTAGATTCATGGGCCCTCAGCCTGATGGGCCCCTGGCCATCGCACAGGCTGACCCCCCCTCTAAGACGGGCCTGGGGGCTGCATAAGGTTTGTGAAGCCTCCAGGAGGGCATGGATTTTTATCCCTGCAAAAGTTTTAATTATTTAAGCTAAATTTCCATATCAAAATGGCCATGTTCAATAAATCAGAGTACAGTATTAGCCTAACAATATGGATACTACAATCAGAGAGTATGACACTACAATATGGAGGTATTGGGTTCTTATCCCTGCAAAAGGTTACATCTGAAAGGATGATCCAAATTTCAGATTACTGACAGCGGCTGAAATCGATGAGCACCTGAAAGCCATCCACTTGCTCCATTATGCTCCCGCACATGGGCGGCGTGCCCGGAACTCATCTGCTCCGTCGCCGCCGCAGCGCCCCCCGTCGACTTCCTCTTCTACGCCGCCGCAGATTTCCTCGCCAACGTCGCCGAGGATCCCTTCTTGGACTGCATTGCAACAGCTCTCCACTGCCGCAACTCATCTGCCTTGAGCAGCTCACGTGCCGCCGCTGCTGCCTGCTTCTCTTCCTGCCGCATGGTGGCCGCCGTCGCTTGCAGATCGGGATGGATGACTGGGATTTGGGGGTATTTCAATGGCGCGAGGGGGATTTCGAGGGAGAATGGCGCGACGCTTTGCCGCGCAAAGGGAAAATCCCCCGCGCGCGCCCCTCCTCGCATCGGATCCGCGACGCCGCCGCCGGCCGGCATCGACCGGTACAACGGAAGTGAGGAGTCGTCGCCTGGTGTTGGAGCACGCGCTGTTGCCGTAGCCGAGCGAGGCGACGACAAGAGTCTCTCTCTTCAGTTAATGAGGGCCACGGAGGACGATTTTGGTGATGTGTACTCAAATAGACAGCAGTCGGCTGACCGTTGTACGTGCTGTCCTCATGGTTTAATGGATGTAAAATCTGGGGACAAACATACCTCATTAAATCAACTTGTTTTAGCACGAAGCTCTGCGAGATTATTGGCCCTGGATGACTGGATGTAATTTTGGGAGACGTTCTCATGCTTGCAGATCAGATCGTGTTTTGGTCAAGGGGATTCTTTTTCCCCTCGCGCTTGCAGCTTAGATCGAGGATTGCTTGGGTGATGGAAAGAAGACAGAACGGTTCTTGCTTGGGTGATGCAAGAAGATGGGAAGGTTTTGGGTGAGTGACGCTGCTACAGCATGCGCGACTGTGGGCGCGCTGCTGGATTTATCCAGTGCGCAAGAAAAATGTAATAATGATGTGGGAGGCCCTGGACAAAATCTCCAGACAAAATCAATAGGTCCTCTTCCCAGTGCCAAATAATCATAGTGTCATACCATCTCCAGACAAAATCTCCACACAAACTAATATGAAAGAAAAACTCTGCTTCTAACATGGTATTTTACTTTATTTTGTTTGATGAAAGTCTGATGACATCTATTGCAGCTTGCATAAGTGAATGACTTTTTTTTTTCTTCTAGATGGATTCACTGACAAAGGAGCAGCAGCATACCTGTCGTGCCATGTAGTTTCATCCCCAAACTAAAATCCTTGCACAGAAATAAAACTAACACAAGACATGTAGATCAGAAGTGAACAACCAAAAAATTGAGCTCCTGAAATGTCTAAACTGGACCACAATCCACGCAAATAGAAATCAAATTGATATGTGAACCAATCAAATCAAGGGAGGTGGGACAACCTTGTGAGGTCAGGGGGATTGGAGGGGATGGATTTCGGCATCAAAACGAGCTCCTCGTCTAAATGAGCTTTCTCATCGCAGATCAAGCACCTGCAATGGCCAAATGAACTTACAATCCACTAACTAAAACGGAGTAAAGGCTACAAAATCGAACTATTGATCAACTAAATCAATCTATGAATGCATTAAAAACGAGGGGGTTGGTGAACCTCAAGATGGGAGGGCGCTGGGAGAGGACGCGAGGGATTCACTGAAATGGTTAAGGGTGTATGGGAGAATGAAAATTCTGGATTGTCCCCTATGGAGCGGTGGCAGGCAAAAATAAGACGCATTCGTCAGCACTTGAGGGGGTGGGCCAGGCAAACGAGTGGGGTTAACAAAAAAGAGAAAAAAGTAATTCTTGACAAGTTGGATGCTCTAGATAAGAAAGCGGAAAGTACCCCACTAACACAACAGGAGCTAGATCTTAAGCATTATTTCCGTAATAGAATTGCACAAATGCTGAGGGAGGAAGAAGTTAGGTGGTATCA
Source organism: Urochloa ruziziensis (assembly GCA_015476505.1). Lineage (NCBI taxonomy): Eukaryota > Viridiplantae > Streptophyta > Magnoliopsida > Poales > Poaceae > Urochloa > Urochloa ruziziensis. Next base: position 12,462,967 of record CM027123.1, read on the forward strand.
ACGATCGAAAGTGAAGGATCTGTTGGAAGGTGACTCAAATACTAAATATTTCCAGTTAGTGGCTAATGGAAAATTTAGGAAAACAAGGATTTTTCAGTTGAGGGATGGGGATAAAATAATTATTGGGGATAATGAGCTTAAGAAATATATTACCAAATATTATAAGAACCTCTTTGGCCCGCCAGAACAGAGCTCTGTTTCTCTGGACGCCAATAGGAGGGATGATATACCACAAGTCTCACCTATGGAAAATGAGTTTTTAACCTCAGAGTTCACGGAGGAAGAGGTGCGATCTGCAATATTCCAGATGGAACACAATAAGGCACCTGGACCTGATGGTTTCCCAGCGGAATTCTATCAGGCCTTCTGGGATGTCATAAAGGGTGATCTTATGGAACTATTTGCAGCCTTTCATAATGGCTCCTTACCGCTTTACAGCATAAATTTTGGAACCATCATTCTTCTTCCAAAATGTAGAGAAGCTATTAATATTAAGCAATATAGGCCAATCTGTCTGCTTAATGTTAGCTTTAAAATTTTCACAAAGGTAGCCACAAATAGAGTTTCCGGTGTGGTCCAAAAGGTTATCAGCCCAACCCAAACGGCTTTTATACCTGGGCGAAATATAATGGAAGGGGTCATTATTTTACATGAGACGATTCATGAGCTTCATAGGAAAAAGAAAAATGGAGTCATCTTCAAAATTGATTTTGAGAAAGTTTACGATAAAGTTAAATGGTCGTTTGTTCAACAGACCTTGCAAATGAAAGGATTTTCGGACAAGTGGTGCACTTGGATAAATGATTTTATGCAAGGGGGTCATGTGGGAATTAAGATAAATGACCAAATAGGACAGAATTTTCAGACCTCAAAGGGCCTCAGGCAGGGGGACCCGTTATCCCCTCTCCTTTTTAATATTGTTGCAGATATGTTAGCAATATTAATAAATAGAGCTCGGGATGATGGGCAAGTTGTGGGTTTAGTACCACATTTGGTGGATGGAGGCTTATCTGTTCTACAATATGCTGATGATACAATAATCTTTATGGATCATGATGTTCAGAAAGCAACTAACATGAAACTCCTTTTATCTGCCTTTGAACAACTATCTGGTCTAAAGATTAATTTCCATAAGAGTGAGGTTTTTTGTTTCGGTGAGGCAAAATCACAGGAATACATTTACTCTCAACTCTTTGGATGCCAATTAGGCACCTATCCTTTTCGGTACTTGGGTATTCCTATGCATTATCATAAGCTAAACAATAAAGATTGGAAGGTTATAGAAGAAAAATTCGAAAAAAAGCTTAGTAGCTGGAAAGGAAAGCTAATGTCGGTGGGGGGTCGCTTGGTGTTAATTAACTCAGTGCTAACTAGTCTAGCTATGTACATGTTATCTTTCTTCGAAGTACCTAAAGGGGTTCTTCAGAGATTAAACTACTATAGATCTAGATTTTTTTGGCAAGGAGATGAACACAAAAAAAGTATAGGCTCACTAGATGGGGCATTATATGCCAACCGAAAGATGTGGGAGGTTTAGGTATCTTGAATATAGAAGTGCAGAACCAATGTCTTTTGAGTAAGTGGCTTTATAAACTTTACAATGAGGATGGTTTATGGCAACGGTTACTTAAAAGGAAATACTTGAGAAATCAGACTTTATCTCAAGTACAGCATAGACCAACAGACTCACATTTTTGGGCAGGCTTAATGAAAGTTAAAGGAATTTTTTTAAGCCTTGGCTCTTTACAAGTGCATAACGGTGAGCAGACTAGATTCTGGGAGGACATTTGGATAGGTACTGAACCTCTAAAAGCGCAATACCCAACACTGTACAATATTGTACGACGGAAAAATAGTACAATATTTCTTTTAGAAGAACCCTAACGGGCCAGAACCTGGTCTTATGGCACAATTTGGTAGCTCGTGTTATGCATGTCCATCTACATAATTCACATGATTGTTTTAGATGGAATGGTACACAGTCGGGGGTTTTTTCAGTGCAGTCTATGTACAAAATTCTTATGAATAATGGTACTATAGCTCACAACAAATTACTTTGGAAATTGAAGCTACCTATTAAAATTAAGATTTTCATGTGGTACCTGCTCAAAGGGGTTGTCCTCACAAAGGATAACCTAGCCAGAAGGCATTGGCATGGTTCTAAAAAGTGTTGTTTCTGTAGTTCAAATGAAACTATACAACATCTGTTTTTTGATTGTCATTATGCTAAATTCCTGTGGAGAGTTGTTCATGCTAGTTTAGGTTTACATCCACCGCGTAGCATCAAACATATATTCGGTACTTGGCTTACTGGGATGGATACCAAACTTAAAAAATAATACTAGTGGGTGCAGCAGCTTTTAGCTGGGCTATCTGGCTAAGTAGGAATGAGGTGGTTTTTGACAAAGTTACTACCAAAACATATATGCAGGTACTCTACAGGGGAACATATTGGCTCCGATTCTGGAGTCAAATGCAGCGGCGTGAGGAGGACAGAGGCCAGATAATAAATGTATGCCGGCAGCTCGAAGCACTGGTCATGCAGATTTTCGCACATCATGGATGGCGGTTTAGAAATAGGATATCCCGTTCTTAGACTCTATCATGAACTCTGGGTGCGCGGTTGTTTCTTTTGTTCTCTCATGTGTTACCTAGATTGAGCAGACGGATGTGCTGCTGACTTTGTAATCCTTGGCTGTAGCCTTCCTAGAAGGTCAAAGCTGAATAAACTTCATTATCTAAAAATGAAGTTGTGGCGCATGGCCTCAAGCAAAAACTTCAGTCAGAACACGGACGGAATACGCAGCAGACACAATTTTTTCCATGGCTTCACAATTAAAGAAAATGTCACCATATGATTTGGTCGGTGCTAACGAAATAGAGATTGACAGACGAATTCTCAAATCTAAGGAAAAAGGAGAGAAGAAGATAACCTTCATGGAACGTACCTGATCTGTTAGGAGCGAATGATGGAGCTGCAGCTTGCAGCTCTGCTACGGTGAGGAGCGAGAGAGAGACAGAGGGGCACCAACGCCAACGGGGAGAGCAATTTTTTTTTTAACGCGGAGCTCGAGCAGACAGAGGAGGGAGACTTTGCCGGTGCAGTGGTCGCCGCCGTCGAGGTCCTGGAACCAGGCCTCAGCGGTAGGGACGCGGGTGCGGAGGTTGTGCGGGCGAGGAGGAAGCGTTGGATGGGGCCGTCGTGACGCCTCGATGCGCCGCCACCACCGGCTTGTCGTACGGGCCCCCCGCTGGCATCTCACGCATGCGCACCGCCGCCGCCGACTGCTCGCCTGGCCCGCTGTTGATCTGCGGGTCGCCACCCGACCATCGCCTTGCCTCGGGACATGCGCACGGGCGCGGAGGCGGCCTGCCGTCCGCCGTCGCCCCACTAGGCCGCGTGCGCAGGGCGTGAAGGATGTCCGCCTGGCCGCCGGTTGCCGCGCGCCTCTGTTGCTTCCATGCCGCCAGGAGCAGAGGCCGCTCACCTTGCCATGGCGTCGCTGGCCGCATGCCTGTTGCGGAAGCGGAGGTCGCCTAGACGGTCACCGTGTCCGCCGGCCGCACGACTTTCTTGGAAGCGGAGCTCGCCACACTTCCGTGCTGCCGGAGCAAAGGCCGCCCACCTCGCCACCGCGTCCCCGGTCGTACGCCCGTCCGAGAAGCAGAAGTCGGCTAGCTGAACGCCGCGCCGCCGGCCACCTTGCGACCACGCTCCGCCTTGCGTGGAGGTCGCCCACGCCCCCTCCTGCTACGCTGCATGGTAGGGAGTGGAAGTCGCTGGGCCAGCAGCTTGCTCCGGCCGCAGCGACCCGTAGTGAACACCGGCGAGGGAGAAGAAGCAGAGGATAGGAGCAGGCAAGCGATGTCACGGGAGAAAAAAGGGGAGGCTCGCTGAGGAGGCATCCAGAAGACGAGAAATATTTTCACGCTTTGTGTGGATGAGGAGACGCCATCGAGAGATGAAACGGTAGCCGTAAATCTAGAAAAGAACGGTAGAAATTATTTTTACTATCGTGGACCAGCTGAGAGCGCGCCGCACCTGCCTCCTTTCATAATGAGAGATCTCAGAGTATATTTTTCCTTAACAACATAAATTAAACTAATCCATGCATAGATTGAAATTTTAACATTCATTGCCGAATTGAAATCTACATGTTCATAAATTAGCTGACCAAATTTTTTTTTGACGGAAATTAGCTGACCAAATTGGCATTTGTAGCCATTTTTTGCATTCTGCTTTCCGTAATTGCAATTTAAAAGCAAAACACCACCTGCTTGATAAATAATAGGCTATAGATATAAACCAATCATTACAAATATTACGATTATATACTCTGTTGATACTTACACTTTGTTTCCAGCAATAGAAAACAGCTATACATACCAACATTTGGTTTTGAGTTGTGTGATGGACAGCTGATCGCCATCGGATCAGAGGGGTTCAGATACACTAAGGTCCTCCTGCAGTCTTCTTTCCTTGGTTCTAATATATATCTGACAGAGGAATCTCAAAGGGTGAATATGGTTAAGCGCAACGATTATTCACCAAAATTGTTCTCAGCATCAGACAAAGCAATAGAAAAAAGAGAGAAGCCAACAAGTCTTATGACCATAAATGAAGCAACTACAAATCTACGGCTACAAGATGGCTAAATGGATTAGCAGATTTGTATCCACAGGCTGGCCTGCTCCAAGGAGGGGGCGTGGCAAAGCCAGGCCTGTGTTTCTAGTTTAGGTTACTTAAACACTGAGACTACTTAGTCTCCGTGTTTAAGTTATTGTCAATCTAGCTAAGAAAAATATTTCTATTTTAAAAAAATAATTTGATATGGAATGTAGCATTCATGCTGAATGTAAATTTAAACTGTTTTTGAAAATACGACTATGTTTTGATTTTGTCCAAATTGAGTTTCTAAATCCCCTTGCCGGCTCTTTTTTCAATCCCTTGTACAATCCATTATCTCCCTCTAATTTCTTTTCATCTTTTATCATTGTTCTTTCCTCGCCGATCCAAGCTTTTTATTTGTTTTTTCAATTATTTCTGCATACAAAGGCGTTTTGCTAGTGGCGCTTACCAGAAACGCCTCATTTAGTACTTTATCACTGCATTTTAAAAAACGCCTGCGAAGAGCATGTGTAGTTAGGGATGAAAGTAGAAATGGAAAAGGAGTAAAATGCATGAATGGCCATTATACTTGTCGGCTTGTTTCAGTATGGCCATCATACTTAGAAAAGTGTAAATTACGGCCATTAAGATTGATCAACTCTATCGATATAGTCATTAGCTCATTTATTATACGTATTCGGGTGACAATCGAATTGATTTTTTTCCATTTATCCGGTCTCGTGTTTTCCTTGATTCCATCTATAATCATCATTAGTTGGCTAACAGATACTATATCACGTTAATTCATGAATGGTCCCGGCTAATTTATCTGAGTGCATTATGCCCAAAACCCAATTTGGCCAATGGACATTTAGTCTGACATTAAATAAATCAAATTAGAGGGAGTAGGTTATAAATCTTAAGGCCCCACCAAGCCACGTTGGGCGCCATGTCATCCAAATACGTATAGTAAATTGGCTAATGACCGTATTGATAGAGTTGATCAAGTTTGATGGCCTGATTTACACTTTTGTAAGTACGATGAGTCGATGACCATACTGAAACAAGCAGACACGTATAATGTATAATGGCCATTCCTACATTTACTCATGGGAAAATCCACCGGCGCCATATACCACATAAACGGACTGTATGCCTATGCCATATTTACGGGTAAAAAAAGGAACAGGAAAAATCTCGGGAATTTGCGGCGAATTCGGAATCGAAATCGGGAGAGCAGTTCTCCCGACCATATTCACGGTTACGAGATTTTGACGACATATATTTCAGAACGGAGGGAGTACATCTATCTATACTATACGACGAAATTTTTGTTTCGTCCTTTATCAAATACTAGCACAAAGGCACGTGCCGCAGGCACGTGTTTTAAAAAAAACTATAGCGTGAGAAAGAGTCATAGTGGCTAATGTGTAGCATGAGAAAGAGTCTTGACTGCTCACGTACATGACCAATATAACATGAAAAAGAGTCCTAAGGGCTGACGTGTAGCACGAGAAAGAGTTCTGACCGCTCATGTACATGACCCGTGGGTCCACCTGTCAGATCAATGTGTCTTTTGACGATTGACCGTCAAAATTCTTTCGTCCTTTATAGTATAGATTGACAGGTGGACCCATCCTTGATACACCGTCGGATTAATTTTATGATGATCAAACTCTTTAGATTAATCTAAAGAGTCCATCTTACATCTTACTCTTAAAATGCCTACGCTGTCGGATGTAATGATGATCGAACGCTCTAGATTAGTCTAAAGAGTCAATTTTGACTATATTAGTAATTTAATATTTTTTTAAAACACGTGCATACAACAACTTTCTGCTAGTGTGTTTTAAAGCCAAGATGTGTGTGACACCCGTGTTTAATGACATGCAACCATCATGATCAAGCATTGTACATCTCTAAAGATCCTTTGGATTGAGTGATGTGGATCAGGTACGATCTTCTGAGAGGTAGAGGGTAAACTCGATAGATGGAGAGTTCGACGTTGACAAACCGGCTTCAAATCAACACGATTCGAACCCTGCAACCGCTACACCTTTGCTCCGTTGGTTATCAACCAAGCAACAACTTGATTGACCTCGCCAAGAAGGCTTTTCCTGCAGATGAATCGAGAACGCAAACAAGAAAGTGAAAACGCGCAATATGAAATTATAAATATAATTGAAGCGAATCGAGAGAGGGGTTCAAGCTCTTGATCTGAAAGGACTAGTCGCCACAGGTGGAAAGAACAAGAACAGGGCCTTAGATCAAAGTAAAAGGACTTGGCGTCACAGTTACAACGATGCAATCAAGTTTCACTCTGAAAAACTGAACTAAACAAAATCTGAGTCTAAATGACAGCGGATAATAAGTTTATGAGGGAACCAGGGGCGAAGTTGGGGGCGACCAGGGGGGCATCCTCAACATGGGCTTAAGGCCCGACACGATACAAAGCCTAAAAAGGCCCAAAACAGGTGACACAACACCTGTCATGGTCACACAGAATGTTCCACGAGACTTTTAGATCTAGGACCAGAACCAAAAAAAGCGTCTCGTCGTCACAGTTTCAACGCATCCAAGAACACCTTCATTGGACGCCGTATGAGGGAGATATCGCTGTTTTGGTGCAGGCATGTCGACTGTCCAACTTGGCGACGACTTGAAGCATGTTCATGAGGCCGGCTCGTGCATGTCCAACATGGTGATGTCCTCATCATTGAGGCAAAACAAAAATCTCTCAAAAAGTGTATGTATTGATGTACTTGAGACTTTGTAACAAATCAAGGCAAAAGAAGGAATTTCATATAAGAACTTCAAGTTTGGCCAATACAAAAGTTGTAGTTACTGAAAGAATGAACAACTTTCATAATTTTTTTTAGAACAACTTTCATAATGGGCGCTCCACTTGGTTTTGAGTGGAAGATGTTCAAAATCATGGTCAACTGCAGAGTCAAACCTTGTTTCAGCCAAGGACTTGGAAAAATTTCTAAGCGTTGAACATCAGCAGTCCCCCCCCCCCCCCCCCCCCCCCCCCAAAAAAAAAAAAAGTGGAGTCTTGCCTTTTGAGTTTTCATGCATAACATCTCGTGAACTCTAGCCAAAATTGAATCTTGAATGTTTGGGCTTGCCAATGATCGTGATCTTCATCAACTTTGAGAACTCTAAGCAATTTAATTTTGCATCCAAAGAGGGCCAAATCAAAAAGAGTTTAAAACTCTGAAATTTTAGTTAGAGGACTGAAATTTTGCTTGTACTTCGGGCATCATATCTCTCAGACGGCTTTGAATATGAAAAACTCGAAATAACAAAAGTTGTTCCTCTATGTGTCTTCTCCAACTTTTGTTTTAGCTGATTTGAATGCTTATATACAAAAACGAGAGATATCAGAGGCGCAACACGTTGGCTTCGCAAGCACTTTTCTGAACCCAACCGTTCATCTTGCCCCTGCCCCTCCCATCGTGAGCGTGCCCCAGACCCATCCATGGCTGGAAGTTTGAGACGCTGAGGGCGGCCGGATCCGTGCCGACAGGGGTTGGATCCGGCGTTTCGGTGCTCGGATCCGGTCTCTTGCAGCGGCAAAAAGGAGGACCGATCTGCGCCACTTCGCCTGGCAGGGAACTCAGGGCATGAGCTCCGGGGCCCTGCCCTACCCTGGCAACCCTGCGCGCGGATCCGCTCGTCGACACTCAAGCCCAGTCGCCCAACGACCGGCTACGGGTCATGCTAGCACGCTCGGTGGAAACCATGGTCGACGGCGAACTTGGATACCCGATAGGTGCTTGACGAAGACACTATGTTGGAGTTGTCGGCGAAAGCCAACTTGGTTTCTAACTAGTGATGACGTCGACGCCTGCGGGTGCCGATTTCCTCCATGGAGTCGTTGTCGTTGCAACTCCTACACCACCTTGGGATTCTACATCTCCACCATTTAATGGCACACCTTGTTAATGCACGAACCGTCGAGGGTTCAAACAATGAGGTGTGCTGGATGTGGCGGCGACGGGGTGAGCAGCTGTGTGAAAGTGCATTCATCCTCCTAAGTGGGTTTTGTTGAATTGATGACAATCAAGTTGAGGTTCTAATGTTTGACGAAGAACGTGTAACACCCTCAAAATTAAAGGAATTATTTAATCAATTATTAGATTAATTATTGAATTTATTAAAGCCACTATAGGCTTAAATAGGAATTATCATGATTAATAGGAAAAAAAGTAATTACAAGAAAAATACAATAAAGTTTTATAACTTGAGTGCTCCATAAGGACTAAACTAGCACTGAAAACCCTAAGGTCAAACCAAAAGAAGTTCCGATTAAATTTGAGTTCAAAATCCCCCCCTCCCCCAAAAAAACATTATAAATAAAAGTCAAGAGGCACTATGCGCTTTGGGCCAGCTGTTTGCGACCCAAAACTTGTGAAGTCTGATTGGGGCCCTTCAACTTCCCCTCCGGCTCGCTCGCAGCGGCCCAGCCCAGCCCACTTTCCCCTCTTCCCCTTCCTCTCTCCCCTCCCCCGGTACCTCCCCCCTTCCTCTTTCTTCCGGCGCCGACGCCGCCGCGCGCCCATGCCGTCGCCTTGCCGTCCCTCGCCTCGTGGCGCCCCCAAACCAATGCCACGCCATCACCTCCACCCCCTGCTCACGTCAGGAGCCCCACTCCGACACGGGAGCCCTCTCCCCCCGCCATACCGTGGCATCCGTGCCCACGCCGTCGCTGCCCGATCTCCTCTCTCCGGTTGGGATAGACTCGACAAAGGCGCGCAGGACGCGTGCCAACACCACGCGAGGCCACCGCACCCAAGGTGCGGCGCCGACGCCCCCTTCCCCGGCCGTCTGCACGATAACCCGCAAGGGAGACGACGGCCGCCGCAAGTCCTCGAAGTTGTCTAGGGAATGGCTTAGGCCATGCCTAGCCGCCATGGCCGCCCTGCGTGGTTGTGCTATGGTGGAGTTCAGGAGCCAATCATTCATCGTCTATGGTATGTACTCGGAGGTGATGATGTAATGAATACTTTGCTTGTGTAATGATCATCTTGTCATCCGATTTCTTAGTGATCAAAGTGTCTCCTTTTATGATCTTGTACTTCCTTGGGTTTGCTTTACCTTTAATCTATTCTCGGGATGGATTGCTCGGGGTGTTCTCGTAGACGTGGGGCTAGGGGTTCATACCGAATCTACCAAGGAGTGCAACACGTTTTTCGAACGTGCCCTTGTAATTGCTACGCCGATAACGAGCGTCGTGACAGGGCGTGGCTTGTGTAGGGTGGTAGTTCTGGGGGGTTTGACCAGAGGTAGTGATTTAAAAAGGCTTCGAATGAGATGCTTGATGTGTTTACCTTTCTTGGCTAGATCTGCAACTAGAAGGCGACAGGCTTAGTCAATCTCTAGTTTACCTTCTGCTTTGCCTATGCTTGTGGATGAGATCGACCTTTATACATTAATTCATATCTATTAGGTTTACCCTCTCTATGCAATCAACGCTTAATGTTAGGATTAGATCTATTAGATTAGATGGAAAACCCTAGGTAGTTCTTAGTCGATCCACGGATTGATAACCTTGGAAGAATACTCTAAGGGAAAGGCTACGATGATCCGTGCGCTTGCGGTGAATCTTGGTGTGCGTTTGCGCCGCCAACAAGCTTTTCTGGCGCCGTTGCCGGGGATCGGCAACCCGAACCCTAGGTCGATGTATCTAACTTTTGGACTAACCCTAATTTTATTATTGCATATATCCCGTGCTTCTTGTTTGTGTCCATGAATGCAGGTAAAATCCTAGACACAAAGCGACCAAGAAGCTCTCAACATACGGGCTTCAACAAGATCAACGTTGTTTCAACATAATGATGAAGACGCCAAGATTAAACTCTTTGGTGGTAGGTGCTAACTTTGTTAGTGGCCCAGCATCCACCATTGAGTCGATATGCTACGCAAGAAAAGATGAACGAGATATGTCATTGTGTCATTTAGTTTTAGAGACTAATATCTTTCGGAGATTTGTTTGTTCAAAGCACTAGGTGTTGGAAGCGAACATGTCAAGCAAAGAAACGATTTGAGGAGAGCTCTCTACATTGAAGAAGATGATTTGGAAGAGATCTAGATTGATGGAGAAGATTAGAAGATCAAGGGAGACTCATGCATGAAGCAATTGAAAGACCACCCATAAGATCAATTCAACCTCGGAATTATTCGCGTCGTCCAGGACAGGGCTATCTTTCGAAGCAGACTCGGGAACCTAAATGGCCTCCAATGAAAAAGTTTGACTACCAAAATTGTATCCAGCGTCGATGGCTTCGATTTGGATCTATGGAAGACATGATTTGGAATTTGGAGCTAGGAGATATGCCCCCCCGAAATACATGCTGCACAAAGAGTCAGAAATCAGACAGATTATCTGGCAACGCATTTTCAGGGATCTTAACTTCGTTTTCAAGCCAAGTCATAAACAGAAAAGTCGGAGAAAATTTCGTGCTACATAATTTAGGCTCTGAGTTTGCCCTATTTGGAGTCCAGACGTGGGAGATATGACATCAGGAAGGAAGGACTTCGAATCTGAAAATTCTGGATGAGTTGGATCTTAAGGAAATCAAGGAAATCAAGTTTGCTTAACTCCCAAGCAAGATCTCGTGCAAGGAAGGATGAGGAGCGCCCCAAGGCTTCCCCTACAACTCTCTAAGTACCAGGACACCATTAATCTTCTCTAGCGAGACACTCAAGAACCTCCCATGGCGATTGAGTGACAAGATCAACAAAGAAGATCGTTCGGATCGTCTATGCGAAGTGTAAGCACCTCCTCTCATCCCATCGCTTTGGCTTGATCAAAAATCATGGATGAAACACACCATTGCCACCGCAGTGTCGTGGTGTACCAATGGTGATGAACTTGAAGCCAGAGGATGCGCGGCATGATGCCCTAAAGACAACAAGATCAAGACATCAACATCTCCGGATCAATACAAGAGAAGATACAAATGTCATCAAGTTTTTGCACGACCTTAGAAGCAAACAATTGGATATCTATGGATTTTGAGACCCAATATGAAGTTCATATTTCAACGGATCAAGCGGCAAGGCAATTGGGGGTTCCTACGAGCGGTAATGGCCAAATCATCCTACGTCGCACGTCCTGAAATCAGCTCGGGACAGCACGCAGTGCTGGAATAGAATGAGCATAACTTCCTCAGTTGAACTCCGATTTTGATGACCGATCACCCGTTGGAAAGGTAATTTTATGAGCTATTCAATAAAATATATTTTGATATATGTTCTGTACTGGATGCAGGGGTAAATCTATGAACAAGAGGCAGCCGCAAGACGATGACAACAAGGAAGAAGAGATGGAGAAGATGATCATGAAGAGAAGATGGGGCAACGATTTCATGATGCGTACACGATCAAATTCAGAAGCTTAGGACAAGAACAAATCCTCTAGAACATTAATGGATGAAAACACGAGCGGAGAACCTCAGACATACGAAGATGTTGAAAGCAAGTCACGATGAATCATACAAGGCGACATCAATCTGCATGGATTACTTCGGATTCTCGCACGGAGGACCATGACTTCACGACAATGAAAGGTACGTGATAAAGTCAAGCTCTATAACTTTAAATGAAGTGCTTTGCAGGAGGCAACCCATTCTATCTACATATATATAAGAATGGCCGTCTACATTGTGATAATTAATCAAAAATATCAAGTAACATTGTTCCATTGCTCTAACAAAAGCCACAACATGTTGTATGATCTAAAAGTATTGAGAGAGCACTTTGTTTCTTGATCATGGAAAACTTGTAGACCCTTTTTGTGTGCCTATTAGTGTTTAGAGTTTTTTTCTTGTTGTCTTTGTAGAGAGATTTCTGAGGCTTTGTGCAAACTCTTTGACTCTAAACTTGTGGCTAGTTGACTTAGGCTAACCTTTTGTTTTAGACAACCACTTTATCATGTCATGTTCATGTTGTTCTCCACCTTGCATTGCATTGCATTGCATGTTCAGTTCTAACCTTTGTCAACCTTTCCCTAAGCCTTGTTTTCTCTAACTCTTTGCATTTTGCATGTTGCATTCATCACAATGTTCCATCACGCATTTGTTAACTTGGTTTTTCCATAAAACTTTATGATGAGTGCTTTAACTTTTATGTTAATGTTTGTACGATATTATCCTTTGCAAATTTGTGTAAGCATGGTGTTTAGACAAGTTTGCAGGCCATCATCATATTGTTTTATAAACCTTGTTAGCATTTTTGTATCGGTTGATTTAAAAACTTAGCAATGCACTCTACTTTTCTAACACTTTAAAGAATTGTTTGCCTTGCGATGAGCATGGTGTTTTGACCTTGGTTAACAAAACTTTATGGTTATGGAGGAGCTGAGCATCCTAGTTGTAAACATGGTGTTTAGAACTAGGTGTAAACATTGTCTTTGTTTATATATCTTCCTTTCATTTGCACACACACCTTGCACTTGCACACACGAACACTCATTAGGATTGACTTTTACTAAGCTAGCTATGCCACAAGTTAAGGTCTTAGAGAAGTCATGAGTTTGTTGGCATTTGTACAGTGGTGAGTACTCCCGACCGTCACCTCGGGGGTAGTGCATGCGCTTAAATTGTTTTGCAGGCATGACGAAACTCTCCCAAGAATTTGTGATCAAAGAGTTAAAACCAAAATCATAGACACCTCCTAGTCTCGGAAGGAACACTGCTGTTTTCATCAATTTTAAGCACATGTTCAGAGATGTACAACAAGGGAAAAGTGAATATTCAGAAGCACCATAAAGTTGTCGTTCCAACGCATCCAAGATCAAGGGATTTAAAGACCCGAGCAGGGAGGTATGGCGAAAACATTGAGCGCTGCCGTGCCGAAATCAGCTCGGGACAGATTACGTCTCCGGAGTAAAAATAGCATAACTCTCTTGTCCGGAATACGTTTTGGGCGAATGAGGACTCGTTGGAAAGATAATTTTCAGTACTTTGCATTGAAGCAATAGTTCAGTACATATTCTTTTATGAAAGATGAAGAAAAAATCGTGGAAGATGAACAACAATGAAGGAGAATGCAGAAAGAGGTGAGGATGATGTGAAGAATGATTGGGACAATGGATTAGAGACAACAAGAAGTTGAGGACAAATAAGGGAACAAAGGTGAAGGAGCAAGTAGATAATCTCCAGATATGACAATAGGATTTCAAGAACAATGAGACGATTCACTTTCTTCTTCTACGCTTAGCAACATGCTAAGCATGGGGGAGGATTTGCGGGACGAGAGGAGACAAGCCACTTGGAGTACAAGGATTACCACGAGATGCTCAAGACTTTTCTTTCATGCTAAGCACAATGCTAAGCATGGGGGAGGCACACTGCACTTCACTACGAGCATCGAAAAGGACGGTAACTATCCATCAACCTTCTCTTTGTCTATCATTTTCTAAATGCCTGTACATATACATGTCATCGACCTTAGTGTAGAAGACCTTTGTATATATCTCTTGTTAATAACATGGCTACTAGGAGGACAACCTAGTTTTGTTTTTGTTTTTAAATAAATAATAATCACCACCACTTTTTGTGTTCACCACGATGATATCTTTTGTATATGCTTTGCTTATGGAAAAGTGATGAAAGTTGCCGCTTTGTTTTACCTACACTATGTTGTATATGACTTGATTAATTGCTCTCAATTAAATGGATATAAATTGACATAATTACCGGCTCTTTGATTTGTGGAGGTTAAATGACTAATTTTTAGACCCACATACTCTATGATTGCTCTTTGATTTAAGTTTACCGATGATCTGAAGCCTTGTAGTGTTTTTTTATTTAAAACTTAACTCTTATGCTATCATATTTGTGAGTCTCTTGCAAAGTTTACCTACCAAAGCCTACACATATTTGTTCTTTCATGATGAAACCTTTAGTGGCAAACATATATTTTGATGAGTTGGGTTAGGATTGATTTCTTTGGTAAGAGACTAAGAAGTTGGCCATTCCATTTTGCGTAATTTCTTTTTGCTAGCCCTTCTGTCCATGCATTGTGAGCTTTCACATTGGAAATTTCACAAACTTCGTTGTGCATCCACCCTAAACCAAAAACCTCTTTTTGTGATTACCTCCTTGTCCACAAGATACAAATGAGAATGGAGAAATTATTCGACGGAGTTTCAAAGAACAGAGGCACTACACGAGGAATATAATTTTGGGAGGCATCTACAAGCATTCTGGAGAAAAATCTGAAGAAACAGAGGCATGGATGGCTTGTGCCGCGTGGCTGGACCACCGTTGGGCTGCGCGGCCAGCCCTTTTTCCTCCTCCGATGGCTTAAAAATTTTTTGTGGACCATTCTCCTGAAGATTCAAGCCATTCTCTGCAAGATTAAAAGAATTTATACTATACTCAGCGGTAATTTCATTTTTCTCTCCTTTGCTCGAGGACGAGCAATCGTTCAAGCATGGGGAAGGAGTCATTGCATTTCTCTGACTACCGCTGAGTGAGTATCATGTTGCAAAAGGGTTCGAGCATTAAAGAAAAAAAAAATCCCTCCGTATCGTTTTAGTTGTCGCTCGCAGCACAAAACGAAAACGATCTAAGGGGGTGTTTGGGAGAGCTCCACCTTAGAAAAATAGCTCTAGCTCCACGAGCTCCACACTTTGGTAGCTCCACTCCACCATCTCCAGAAAAACATGGAGCTAATGTATATGTTTGGCAGACCGTGGTGCTCTAACTCCAAAACATAAATACTTGCTGTAAAAAGTCTGCTTTACCCTTTGCGAATAGGCCCACCTGTCAATCTCTACTTGTTTTCTACCTTTCTCTTCTCTCTAGTCTCTTCTCTGATTCACTTCCTCTGCTCGTGGTGAGCACGCGCGGGGAGGGGAGTTGGCCTCGTGGGGACGTGAGCAGCGCCATGGCCTCGTCTTTAGTCTCAGCAGCGGCTGCGCCACCTCCCATCAGGTGATGCAGAAGCTGTAGCAGGAGCACAGCGACCGCCGCCGCCGTACGAGCGGCGCCCTTGGTTGGTTCTTCTTGCAGATGAAATGCTGGGGAAAACAGAACGGATTGGCGCCCAGAGCGACCTCACATCGGAAGGGGATTAATCCCGAAAGAACTCGAGTGCGCCTGCAATGAGCAGAATCAAATTTGTTTTAAAAAAAAATCGCATCCCTGAATACAGACCAATCCGATGCACAATTGCATGGAATAATCACCGAACATATCAACTGATTCATTGAAAAAGAAGAAGGAGGCGGATGTGCGTGAATCTTGGGAGGGAAAGCACGGAACACACACGACCAGTGGCTTCAACCTGGAGCATCCTTTGCGCAGCGTGGGCGGAGGCCAAAATCGGACAGGATGGAGGAGAACTGACCGGAATAGCTTGATTGGGAGGAGGAGGATCATCACCGCGACAGATTTCGCCGGAGATTGGGGCCGTCGGCGTGCAATCTAGGGGTGGCGCTAGGATTCGAGAGGGGGTGGGTGGGCTGGAGGCGTCGGGGAAGAGGAAGGGGTCGGGCTGAGAGAAGCGTCGGTGTTTTGTTTTTCAGATTGCGAAGCGGTAGTTGTAACCAGTGGGCATGGTGGGTAAATATCTTCCATCTTCATGAGGAGATACAAAACTAGTGTTTTTGGAGCACCTATTGAGGTACTCTATAAAAAACGTGGAGATGATCCTCATCTCCCTTTTTTTTCTGGAGATGGAGATGATAGAGCTAGACGTGTTTGGCAGAAAATTTTATGGAGCCGGTGGAGCGGAGCTGTTTTTGTGCTCCAGAGCTCTGCCCAAACACCCCCTAAATATTTGTCGCCCGTAGCCATTGCGCACATCAGTTTCCAATTTTGCCCCTTCCTTCTTCCGCTCCTCCTCCCGAGCGTGCCGCCGCTCCTCCCCCCGAACGTGATGGCGCCGCCCCGGACTCCTCCGCCGCGCCCAAGGCCCCTCCTGCCGCCGCTCCCCTCCGCCATAGCCTCTACGTCGTGCCGAACTCCTTCTCCGCTGGGCTCAAGACCCTCCCGGCCGCCGCTTCCCTCCGCAACAACCTCGGCGCCGCATCGAGGTGGGGCGGCAAGATCTTCTCCATGGAGCAAGATGGAGCCCAAGATCGGCTTCATCGATGTCGCCTCTGCCACCCAGTCTGAGCCACCCTCCACCCCCCACCCCCCCCCCCCCCCCCCCCCCCCCCGCGCTGTCGTTTCGTTCGCTCTCTCCCCGGCGCCATCCGCTCTTCTATAGAGCCTCGGTGCCAGATCCGCTCCCTTCTCAATCCTTGAGGTACATCATCAGATCTTCATTGTTTGTTACTGTTATTGGTTACTCCATGTCTCTATTAGTTGCTGGTTTTGCGCCTAGTCCATTTGGTTTGATCTGATAATCACTATGGGGTGATATACTCTGCCATTGTACTAGAAATTTAGGTTCAGTACAAATTAGTTCAGCAGAGAGATTTAGGTTGATTATAATCTTGTTAGGTGAGACATGATATGTATGTTTATTTGTTTATTTGGTTCTTGGCAAATTAGTTCAAAATTTGTAATGGCGCTTTGCCTTCAAACTAAGTACTGTCTCAAGAACATAAAAAGTATAGAAAATTCAGAAAATGTAATGACAACATTTCTGTTATATGTGTGCATCTACATGGTGTCCTGGACCTACAATGAAGGCTTTTCATTAGGTGACCATCACCAAGCCCGAGCTGGTGCGCGAGGTGCTGTCCAACAAGTTCGGCAACAGCTACCTCAAAGGCAGGAAGATCTTCTAGCTTCAGGGGGAGCAGGTCAAGCTCGTCGTTCAAGCCATGCAGAAGATTCACATCCCCGGATACTTGTGAGTGAGATCTTCTTTTCTTTTTCTACACATCTTTTTCGCATTTCTCGCACTGTGAATAGTGCTAAAGCGTTTCGTATGTGCAGGTACCTGCCTACAAGAACCAACAGGAGGATGAAGCAGATCGCTTCAGAGATCGAGGTGCTCCTGAAGGGCATCATCGCCAAGAGGGAGAACGCGCTGAGAACGGGGAGCACAACCAGCGACGACCTCCTCAGCCTGCTGCTGGAATCCAACATGGAGCACTGCAAGGGCAGCGACGGTTCATGAAGCAACTAGCCAATCAATTCAATACAAAACAATAGAAGAACTTGTATCTGTTGTTCAATAGGCTTTTGAAGGTTACTCGGTTCATGAAGCAAAAAGAATTTTCTTGGCTCATGGATGTACGAAGGAAGCAGTGAAAGGCAAGTGTGTCTCCCTTTGCAATTGAACTGTGGTGCGCAATTGATGCACGTTGTTATGGCATAGATCAAAGAGTATTGATGATGTAATTTATTCTTGACCAATTTTGTAATTTATGCCACAGATCAGTTTTGTAATTTATGGCATGAATGGAGTATCAGATTACTTGCATCTCTACATGTCTATGCACTGTACTGTGATGTGAAAAATTAATACTGAAGTTCTTTAATTCATGATTCAGAAGATGCATGTCTAATTCTCCAAAAATGAGTACTGAATCAATTTTGTGTATACTGCAAACAATTCTTGTCAGTGAAAACTGCCATTGCTTTCAAAACTTATATGAGCTATATACACAGTAAAGTCTCAGTTCCTCCTCATTGTTACTGCTAAGTTCTAACACCGTGTGTGTCTTTCAAGGCTAAAAATTGCTCGATATCAAGCCTACATTTAGCAAGCCTACATTTTCAAGGACTAGACAGAAGTTCTTCAGACTAATACAGTGTTGTCAATAAGTACTGGCTACTGGGCTACGTGTCTGATGATGGGGAGTGGAGAAATGTAGTTTCAGTAAACATTGTGAGTACCCAATGTTCAGACTTCAGAGGCCCTTACCAAAACAAGAAAAAGGTTCAGAGGCAAAGGAACACAAAAATTCATCAGAGTACATAAAAATATGGTCCTGTCTACCTGAAGACCATGTTTTCACTGCCAAGCTAGTGAAAAATATTGCATACAGTCAAGAGATATCAAAAATATACTCTTTGCTTGTCACAAGAAAAATAAGCAATCCCTCGTTGCCCCATGTAACCACTGGCTCTGGCTGAGCAATTACAGAAATTGCAAAATTGTATTTTTACAGATCACTTGATAGAATCACATTGCAGGGTTGCAAGGGACATGGTTCCAGGACCAAGTGCTACTCTTATTCGAGCACTCCAAGAGATCAAGTTAAAGACATGATGTGCCATAAATTACAAAATTGATCAAGAATAAATTACATCATCTATCAGCCTTCATTCATCTATCTGTGCCATAGCAGCATCCACCAAAGATGCTTCACACTTTAGCTGCAAAGGAAGACACCCTTGCCTTTCGAGCATCCCCTTTCTGATGTGTGGAATATCATATAAGCCTGATCCATAGCAGGAATATGTCAGTTGACAATACCATAGAGTACAAGTTACATAATTGATGACACGCGGAAACCATGCAGTAAAAGTAGTTTGACATTACCAAATTGACAACAGCTACGAGTTCTTCAGTTGTTTTGGCAGATGTTTTGTACTGGATTGATTGGATTGAATTGAAAAACCCCAAATCCAATATATTGAAATCAGGTAAATTTGCTGGTTGACATACTAGTCTCATGTCAAACCCATCTTGTTGAGCAGCCTCACAAAATTGTCTGTCATTAGGTGAAAGATGAGGCTTCGCATTATCTTGCTGTATGTAAATGGGCTTGTCAGCATCTTCATGTGGCCACTTCTCTCGAATAGCTGGCAAAACCTTTTCAATCATGAACTGTCGAATAGTTTCCTTTTTGATTGAGTTGATTGGCTTCATTTCTATAGTCCCAGCTGGGCGGTTAACACTTGATCTTTTAGCAGGCTCATATGTCACAAAGGGGAAGCAACCGATTTTTCCATCAAAGGTGCAATTCCCGTTAGAGTCAAATCTCGGGCGGGCAAGAACAGTCAAAATCTGAATCTTTGGAATGTAATTCTTGTTCTTGCATGTCCCCCTAGGTTGTTCTTCACCTGAAATTGTATAATATCGCAATGTCTTTCTAGTGATGTAAAACCATTTCTCATCAATAAAGACATAGTCAAACAACCCTCTGAACACAAGATCATTAGGCACACTCCTCGGGTCCAACATACGTAAGCACCACCTTAGACGATCCTTCTTGTTGTTATCAGTCAAGTATGGCTTTATCGTGTTTGAAACACGCTTTATCAAACCCTCCTTTTCATTCTTTGAACCTTGGCTTTACTGACACCTAAGTGTTTAGCTACATCATCTATTGTTGTACGGCTTGACAAGGGAATATCCTGAAGCTTTGATACATCCACCACTTTCTTCTTACGGCCACATCTATTTTTTTTGGTACTAACATCAACCTGAAGACCTTGGTCTAGACAGTTTTTTCCTTGTTTCCAGATACGTTGGACTGTCCGAATAGGTACTGAGAATTGTATTGATACTTCTTTTGTCTCACCAGCCTTCAGATACCCATTTTTGGCCCTTCCTAGCAAAGCTTCAAATATCGCTCTTCGTTTCTCATCGGGCACTAGCAAGTTGTTGTGAGCATTCCCCTGACCAAGTGGATCATCCCTAGTACCAATATCTTGACCAATTGGATCATCTCCAGTACCATTCTCTTGACCAACTGTATCATGCCTAGTTCCATTCCCATGACCAACTGTATCATGCCCATTTTCTTAACTAACCAAATCATCTCCTCTATCTTCCAGTGCCACATTTAAATCAATTTCACCCGCCATTCTTTGGCCTTCAGCAAGTGGAGTAATAAATGTTAAAGCAGAAGGGGACCTCAAACATGCTCCTGATAGTTGAATCCTTGGCGATAAAACCATTCTGCTCAATGGAAAAAGTGGCATGATGGCACAAGGGGATTTCCTTTTCTTGCTTCTCTGTCCCCCTTCTTGAACATTTAGCACACCTTCTTGCACAACCCTGCATGAGTGTCACTTAAGTTATGAGATGGATATGTCTTGTTAAAAGTTTACAGTGATTGGCACAATGCAATTTAACAAACTGTTCATTTCCCAAACTCTAAATTAAGCACTCAACATAACTTTACTCCCCTGCTACCTACAGAACAAAGGCTCCAGCAGTTCATACTCTGAACCAAAAGAGCAAGTTCAGAGAGTGCGGTCATGTAGATAAGATACAAGTTCATATATATGGTCAATACGTTACACAAGCAGCAAGTTCAAAGGGTATCTAGGAGTAGCTTCTTGGTTCCACAAAAAAAGAAGATTTAATTTCTTATGACAGGTGATTTAGGAACTCCAGTGTATACTCATCCACTAGTACACAATCAGAAGGATACACCCATAATCAGAACCTGCTTTGGAAGAATTACAATTTCACACACCAAATTGTAGAAGCAGATCATCTCCTTCCGTACCCTAAAGTGCCCAAGAACTAACGGATCACAATCGTACCTCAAGGATGGAGAACACGAGCCTTGGCGTCGGTGCCTGCGACATCTCGGCGATGCTGATGCTTGTGAAGAAGATGCGGTGCTGACCCATGCGGCCAGGGCAGAGAGGCGCGCAAGGCGGTACTCAAAGGGTAGAGCACAGCGCTCGCCGGCAGCTCGTGGGATCGACGAGGTGGGAGCATCAGTGGAGTGGTGGTGTGGCATCCGGATGCCGAGCCATGGTGATGCCGGCTGTGGGGAGGGATCATCTATTGTGAGGGATTCCGACGAGGCGGCCGCGGGGAGGAGCTCGAACGGAACGGCGGCGGCGACTTCAGGGCCGGCGGATCCACTTGGCCAATCACACGGCGGCGCCATTGCTCCCGCCGCCGCGAGGACTGCGGTGCACGGCCGAAAGAGATGGGCGATTAGATGAAGGGCAAGAAGGTAATTTCACTGTTTCCTTATTTTTCTCAAAATTGTCGGGAACGACAACTAAAACGATACAGAGGGAGTATATATAATAAAAAGAAACAAAAGAGAAAAATGATGAAAAGAAAGAAAGAAAGAGAAAAAAATGCTCCTTAGTTCTTTTTGTTTAATAAAATTCTTGGCGCCTAAAAGATATATTCCATACTCATTTATTCCAACCATGTGCAATCCGATAACGAGGACTTCATTTGTGCCTCGGTGTCACCCTTTGCCATTTGCACATGTCCACCATCTAAAAAGTGTGTGTTCCATCTCTCTCCCTCTCCAACATTTATTTTCTCATGGCCTTTTTGACGAGTCTCGGTAAATCCATTAGATTTCTCTCTTAGTTTGACAATATTTCAAATATAATGTTTTGCTAGGATTGTTTTGACCTACCAAGCTCCACATAAGTCTTTCACTTTCATATATGTGTAGAATAGGTTGAAAACAATCTAGTATAGGCTTGAGCGACTTGATGAGATGAGAGTTTCCATGAACTTTTGCAAGAGAACCTCACTTATGTTTGATGTGCATGTTTTTGAAAACTCCTCATGATGTAACAAGGTAAAGGTTCGAAGTTCGCTTAAGTTCGAGAGCATTATATTTATTTGTGGCTTGTGCTTTATTGTTAGTCTATCTTCCATAAAGAAAAGTAGCCGGTCACAACTTGAACTTTAAATGCTAAACACTTGAGAGAGCAATGTGCAGGGAAGGCATTGAATGGCAACGCTAATTTCTATGATAAGCATGTTCCTGGACTTACTCGAGGACGAGCAAGGTTTAAGCATGGGGGGACTGTTGGCGCTGTTAAATGACACACTTTTAGTGCCATCTAGGCTATGTTTTTGGACTAATCTTTATACTAACCCCGCCACTTGGCACCGAAATAACCCCATTTCCGCTTGTGCACATATTTCTGGAGCATTTTGGTTTACGCAGGTTAATTGGCTATTTTGGAGCGAATATGGGCTGAATTTGAGAACTAGCAACAACATGGCAAGATGAAGGCCAAAATCTCTAATGAAGCCCAAAGGAACCGAAGCCCGTTTATGCTCTACTCCAATGGGCCACCTCTAAACAAGGCTCAGTTGAAGATAAGGCCAAAGTACTTCGAGATCAAGACAAATCCAGTGCAGACTCGGAAGACCCATCAGGACCCATCCATATCCTAGAGCCACTGACGTCCAAAGCCCACAAGTATTGCAATATCAATACTAAACATCAAAGGAGCTTGCACGCGAAAGATGGGCCCGAGGGGGGGGGGGGGGGGGCAAAAAGAGCCTTGGCCGCGCGGCCAAGACCCCCTTGGCCACGCCACCCAAGCCGTTTTTTGCCCGGATCGGCCTCCCCTTCGAGCTAGGGTTTCCTCGGCACATAAATAGCTCGTCTTCCAGAGGAGGGCGGCATCCATTCATCTGAAGTCGACGAAACCTAGAAGTGAACACCGGAGGGAGACGACGGCCGCCGCAAGTCCTCGAAGTTGTTTAGGGAATGGCTTAGGCCATGCCTAGCCGCCATGGCCGCCCTGCGTGGTTGTGCTATGGTGGAGTTCAGGAGCCATGTACTCGGAGGTGATGATGTAATGAATACTTTGCTTGTGTAATGATCATCTTGTCATCCGATTCCTTAGCGATCAAAGTGTCTCCTTTTATGATCTTGTACTTTCTTGGGTTTGCTTTACCTTCAATCTATTCTCGGGATAGATTGCTCGGGGTGTTCTCGTAGCCGTGGGGGCTAGGGGTTCATACCGGATCTACCAAGGAGTGCAACACATTCATCGAACATGCCCTTGTAATTGCTACGCCGATAACGAGCGTCGTGACAGAGCGTGGCTTGTGTAGGGTGGTAGTTTGGAGGGTTTTACCGGAGGTGGTGATTTAAAGAGGCTTCGAATGAGATGCTTGATGTGTTTACCATTCTTGGCTAGAATTGCAACTAGAAGGCGATAGGCTTAGTCAATCTCTGGTTTACCTTCTGCTTTGCCTATGCTTGTGGATGAGATCAACCTTTATACATTAATTCATATCTATTAGGTTTACCCTCTCTGTGCAATCAACGCTTAATGTTAGGATTAGATCTATTAGATTAGATGGAAAACCCTAGGTAGTTCGTAGTCGATACACGAATTGATAACCTTGGAAGAATACTCTAAGGGAAAGGCTACGATGATCCGTGCGCTTGCGGTGAATCTTGGTGTGCGTTTGCGCCGCCAACAGGGCCCACTTGCCAGCCGCACCCGCGAGCCACGCCAGCCGCCACCTCACCCTCCTGCCCCGCGTGCACCTGGTCCAGTGGACCGTAGGCACAAAGGCCGCCCGGTCCACGAATCCATGAACCCAGTTCACAGCACAGTGAACTGCGGGGCCGCGCCAGCAGGCCCCATCTGTTAGCCACACAAAGAAAAGGAAAATGCTAGGTACACCCGGCTTACTGCACATCAGAAGTTATTTCTCCACCTTAAAACCTTCCAAAAATTTCTAGAAAATACCCAAAAATACTAGAGGGAATGATAAGCTAGTTAGTGCTATCCAAATCATTTGTGCACATTTCTAGAGCCTTGAAATAAATAGATTCCTTTTCAGCCTATAAGGAACGTCCGTTAACGTACCCCAAATATCTATTGTACCATCTTTGTATCTTGATGTACACTTTCTGCATTTTTGTATCTTGATTTCATCTTTTGTATCTTGATGTATAACTTTTCATCTTTGCATCTTGTGATATATCATGCTGCATTTGTATCATATCTTAGGATGAGCTTCTCCTATATGCAGTGATTGCTACAATTTGCTACTTTTTAGAGCTTAGGCAGGCTGGCTACGGATTGAGTGTATGGATGGCTATGCTCTTGATGGTTTTGATATATATTCTTATGAGATAGTCTCTTTTTGAATTAAAATGACAAACTGAACTTAAACTCTTTTCACCCATGAGTAAATGCCTTTGCATGTCTTGTTTGAGCCGAAATGGCTATATCTTGCTTAAGATCATGCTAGGATTTGATATTCTTTTCAATTGGGTCAAAGACCTTTGTCATTGTGAATGTTTAGCCCATGCTTTATCTTGTGGGGGAGCATAAGCTTCTTTTTGTCGCAAAGACATTTCATGTACCATGCTTAAATTGAAAAACTTGAAAAATGAGATGTCTATGCATGAAAGAAGAAAGATAAGAAAAAGATACATTTTGAGAAATATTTATGCTCATGTCTCTATGCTTTCACCATTGCACACACTTGCACACATGGGTGCTAAGCGGTTGCATGTTGTTTGCCGGAGAAGTCTCCCTTGAGAAGTGAACACATGGCTTCGTGCTTTGACATGACATGAGATAGATTTTGGGTGTTTGTAATGATCTTTTGTCAAGAATGCTTGTCCTTACATGATCTTGGTGAGATGAAGTTTATTTTTGCTTAAATGATCCATGTTTAGGACCTTGCTCATGAGGTGAAATTTTTATAAAATTGCACAAATTGATCATGGCTTTGTCAAATGACTATATATCTTTACTTTCTTGATGGCAATGCCCTTATGATGCTATGACCTATCTAGTTTGCCTTTTCTCTAACTTGTAGAATTTTGTATCGCTCATTGCCTATTTGAGAAGCCTAGAGTTGAAACTTTTGCATTTTTGCCTTGATTTGTGCATTGTCAACAAGGGGGAGAGTTTGAGCATTGGAATACATTGTTGGGCACTTATGGAAGGTTTTCAAGTTGAAACGACATCATTGCGAGCATTTTTTTTGTGACTTGCATTTTTGTGCCTTGACTGGGCAGGGCGGTCTGACCGACCCTGTAGGGCGGTGCAACCGGCCCTCCAGGGCGGTCCAACCGGCCCTGTGCAGTGGCATGAGGTTTTGTGGGATTTGATCCATTTTCAATGCATTTTCGCACGCACAAGTTCACTTGTTCAGGGGGAGTTTGCATCAATGTAGGGGGAGTGCTTTGTGTGTCCTGAAAAGTGATTTGGAGATTTGTGGCTTGTGTTTTGTGCTTTGCTCTTTTGCCGATGGTGTTGAGCCCTTTTCGCTTCTTATTGAAGGGTCGGCGTTTTCTGGAGTTTTTCTCTTGTGAGTGACTTTGTTTCGGCTTGTTCTTGCTTTTAGTCACTTGCTTGAGAGTTGTTTTTTGATTTCTTTTCTATCTTCTTTTTATATCTATGGTGACTATGTGTGTGTTGTCAATGCACTCATCAAGAGGGAGATTGAGGACCCGGTATGTCCGATGACCGGTGGATGGTCGCTTCCTGGTGTGATGAGTGATTGACAACGTGGTGTGGACTGACGTTTCCCTTGGCTTAAGTATTGCAGGTGTAGAATGCGGCTTGATTGCATTGGTGCACGTGAAGAACAGGCGCGAAAGGTCTTAGCCATGGCGGCCTCCGAGGAGCGGAGAGACAAGTAGGCTTGGTTCGAGGGACCCAGTGGCCAGATGGATCAAGTGCGGTTCACATGGTGGCAAGAACGAGCAAGAGGACGTGGTTCCGGTGCGAGGTAGCGGCTCACAACCGAAGCTCGTACGCGGACATGAAGCCGGTGCAAGGTAGCGGCTCACAACCGAAGCTTGCACGCGGGGTTTGGTGGTTTGGCCAAAAGACCACTAGGTGGACGGTTTCCTTGGTTTGCGCCTCAAAACCAAGGCGAGGACTCGGCGTCGCTTCGAGCCAAAGGGGGACGGCTGGCCAGCCCAGGGGAGGTCCAACCGCCCCCCAGGGGCGATCCAACTGCCCCTGCCAGGGCAGTTCGCCCAAGGGCGTCGAGGAGCTTCGATCCGGAGGACACGCGGCGTGATCGCAAGGTTTGCGTCGGAGGGAAGCAAGCTTGCGGTGGAAGGTGTCCCAGCCGGAAAAATCTACGAGTCAAAATGTCAAATTTGCCCCTGAGGGGTATGTATTACTTAGGGGTAATTGTGTCTTTTAGGCACCACCACTTGGACTATATATTAGACCCCCTAGGGGTTGGTGGCTGCTATCTCTTTGGTTTTCATTTTCTCTTGGACTTGTTTATTTTCCCTTCATCCCTTCCACCTAGAATTTGGTTTGAATCATTCATGGTTTGTATAGATGAATTCATGGTGATGTGATTGAGTTCAATATATTCATCTTTGTGCCATGTTTTGATTTCCCGAGATACTTTTTTTTCCCATTTTCGGAGCTATTTTCGGAGCTATTTTTGGGGATTTTCGTTCTTCGATCTCTAGGTCGTTTTCTCTCAGATTTCTTTGGAGGGAGTCACACATGAGTGCCTTGTGCCTCTTTTCTTGGTGATCTCTTGCCCCCAAACGCCGGGATTTGTCCTAGATTTGAAGATTTCGGGATGAACTCGTGGAGGGTGTGTTCTTCGCTAGATTTGAAATTCTCGGAGTTCTAGGGAGTTAGAGGCCGAGATTTTTGGGGCATAGCCTCTCCTTGAGGCGTATATCATCTACCCAAAGTTTCGCCTCAAGACTCCAAGCCGTTTGGGAGATCCGTTCTCGAGTTGACCTTTTTCCCATGCTGCTTGGGCAGGGCGGTGCAACCGCCCTTGGATTCCGGTATGACCGCCCCTGGCTGGAGTGCTAGGCAAGGGCGGTGGAACCGCCCCTGGATAGAGGTCCAACCGCCCCTGGCCGAGAGTTTGTGTTTTGGGTGGTTTTCGTTCGATTCGTGTTGGATTTGTTCGATTTGTGTTCCGCTGCGTTGATCTTGTTCCTAGGGTCAGTAGCTTCACAGTAGCTACGTGATCTTGGCAAGATCGGTTGGTTGGCTTTGGAGTTGATTTGGGAGTAGCCGGATTTGAGAAAAAATTTTTATCGGCTCCCATTCACTCTCCCCTCTCTGGTCGCCTAATCGGTCCTTCAAAGATCAATAAAATTAAATATTTTAAATTTAATTTAAATTTACAAATTTTGGTTACATCCTTTAAAGTTAAAAACTCGAGGCCCAACATCTGAAAAAGATTGGGGTTGCAATCTTTCTTCGTAAAACTCTACCTCTCCTATTAGTGTAAGAAATGTTCAATATAATGTTCATCAGAACAGGGAGATGCTTTTTTCTGGGAAATAGAGTTATGCCGTTTTTCCCATATTGTGTATGAAATTTATTCTCTCACAAATAGCGATGAGAAGCTATAGAGGCCTGCCATTTCCTCTGGGAGAGCATGAAACCATATACATTTTCTTTTCCATTTGTACCAAGCGAAAACAAACTAAACATATTCATGATGCAGATTGAATCAACGCATGATGCAGAGGCACTCCGAAAGGATGCACTCAAGCTCCCTTGCTTTCTCGCTCCACAGGAAGCCTAACTATCGACTGCTGCACACGATCCAGCGGAGGCACGGCCCACAGGGTCCCGAGCCTCAAACAGGACTTCGTAGAGAAGATGGTACATGGTTGGAGTATCTCGTCAGGCTACCACATCTGTGGTGCACGTGACCAGACATGAGCAGGGCCCTCGCTGGAGTGAACCACCCGCGTAACAGAGTACTACCTCCGTTTCAAATTATAAGTCGTTTTGGCTTTATTAAGTTTATAATCTTTGTTATGCACCTAGATAAACGCTATGTGTAGCTTCGTAGCAACATCTATAAACTTAAAAAAGCAAAAACGACCTATAATTTGAAACGGAGAAAGTAGTAGGCAATTC
The DNA here is from genome assembly GCA_015476505.1 of Urochloa ruziziensis. Classification (NCBI taxonomy): domain Eukaryota; kingdom Viridiplantae; phylum Streptophyta; class Magnoliopsida; order Poales; family Poaceae; genus Urochloa; species Urochloa ruziziensis. The sequence continues at coordinate 12,491,068 of CM027123.1, forward strand.
TGTAGCTTTGACGAGGCAATGCGGCAGCTCCATATCTGTAGCTTTGACGAGGCAATGCGGCAGTTTTTCCCATATTGTGCTTGAAATTTATTCTGTCACAATGAGAAGCTGTAGAGGCCTGCCATATCCTCCGGGAGAGCAGGAAGCCATATACATTTTCTTTTCCATATGTACCAAGCGAAAACAAACTACACATATTCATGATATTTAATAATAACACTTCATTAAGTCCTATATATATATATATATAGGAATAAGGCAGATTGAATCAGCGCATGAAACTTAGCCTGAAAAAAACATGAGCTTTTTCAGTTCCTGTTAGCAACGTTGCAGAGGCACTCCCAAAGGATGCACTCAAGCTGCCTTGCTTTCGCGCCCCACAGCAAGCCTAACTGTCGACACTACTTAAAAAAACATTTTCGGAGACGGTTTTTTCTATTAACGGAGGCGGTTTTTTTAATTCGAGGAGGCCCCCACTAGCCAGCCACCAGTCTCACTTTTTTTCGTGGAAATTTGACACTACACGGCTGACGGGATTCGAACCAGCAACCTCTCCCTCACGCGTGTCTCGCTCTACCACTGCACCACACTCTCTCATGTGTCCATACTCTATTTTGATTCCTATCATATTATACAAAACCAAGTGTAAATTGTGTTTCGAACCACACGCTCTACCACTATTGAGTTTTTTAACTTTTCGAGATCTACAACTTTCATATAGGTCATTTCTCCATCCGAGGTTTTTGCGAAATTTGAATTTCAAACTTGACAACATTCAAACGTACTTTTCGTGGACAAGATGATTTGAAATGAAAAAGTTGCAAACTATAAAGTTTCTTAACTTTTTGAGATCTACAACTTTCATATTGGTCATTTCTCTATCCAAGATCTTTTGAAAAATTCAAATTTAAAATTTGAGAATGGATTGAGACGGTTACATTCATTTTAGGAGGCGGTTACATTTGACAAAAATCGATTAACGGAGGCGGTTATTGTAACACAACCGCCTCTGTTAATGGTCGGTTAACAGAGACAGTTGTATTATAATAACCGCCTCCGTTAATCGATTTTAGGAGGCGGTCAAAATGTAACCGCCTCCTAAAATGAATGTAACCGCCTCCGTTAATCACTGGCATTAACAGAGACGGTTATTTTTTGTAAACTCTCGAAAAATATTTTGACAACGTCTCCTAAAATGTTTTTTTTTTTTGTAAAGTGCGACTGCACACGATCCAGCGGAGGCACAACCCACAGGGCCCGAGCCTCAAACAGGACTTCATAGAGAAGCTGGCACATGATTGGAGTATCTCGATAGGCCACCACATATCTGGTGCACATGACCAGACACGGGCAGCGCGCTCACTGGAGTGAATCAACCGACCATCCGCGTAACAGAGCAGTAATTCTGTAGCTTTGACGAGGCAATGGGGCAGCTCCGTATGTGTCCCATGTAGCAGCAAAATCCTGTATGCAAGAAGAGGCAAGTCAAATTCAAATCCGATAAAGTTTAAAGAAAGAGAAAATGGAACTCTAGGCTGGTTCCAGTGGAGAATAAAACTTGCTTTCATGAACGGTGTGGTTTAGTTCCCGAAACCTCTCAAGCCCAAATCAAATCATCTAGGATGATATTCTATCATACGTTGGCACCTATAACAATTATACAACCACGGAGATACTTTCCGGCTCTCTCAATTTAGGTACCACGCCTCTGTGCCACCTTTTTATTCTGCGGTTTGGTGCAATGCATTCATATTATACTCATACTAGCCTAGCAACTGTCGGATGCTACTCATTAATTCCAAATACTAGAGATCCCTGAGTGGAAATGGGGGCATGTCGCCATGGATTTGTGCTTGGGTTACCTCGCTCACCTCGAGGGAGAGATGCTATATGGGTTATAGTTGATAGACTCACAGTGTGCACAATTCATTCCAATGAAGTTGTAACACCCTCAATAATTAAATAGAATTAATTTAGAATTTATTTAATAATTATTAGATTACTGTGATAAGTATAGGCGCAGATAAAACTAGACAAGAATAAAAGACTATAAAAACAATTATAACAAAAATAAAATAAATATTCAAAAACTTGAGTGCTTCATAAAGACCAGAATAGTCTTCAGAACCCTAGAGTCAAACTAAAAGAAGTTTGGTTTAAATTTGAATTCAAAATCCCTTTTAAAACACCTTAAAATAAAAAGAAAAGACTCCACTATGCATAATGGGCTGTCAATTCTCAGCCCAAATTTATGAAATCTGCTTTTACCCCCTCAACTTTCCTCCTTGGCTCGCTTTCAACCGGCCTGGCCCGGCCCACCTCCCCCGTCGTCTTCCTCCCCTCTCCCCTGATCCCTCCCCCCTCCCTCATTTCTCCGGCGCGGCCGCCGGCGCGCGCCCATGCCGCCACCGCATCACCCCCAGCCCCGTGCCACGCGGAGACCGGCGCCACGCCTCCACTGCCATCCCCTGCGCACGTCAGAGGCCCAGCTCCGGCTCGAGAACCCCCTCCCCCGCCATGCTGCAGCGTTTGAAGTTCGCCGCCGCCGCAGCGTATAAAGTCGCCAAAGGCACGCGGGACGCGTGCCGGCACCACGCGAAGCCACCGCACACAAAGAACGGCGCCGGCCACGCCCCTCAACTCCACGCGAAGCTCGCCGCCGCACCCACGCGTCGCCGCCAGACGCCGCCTCCCCGCCATCTCGGCAAGCAATGTTAGCCTAAACGCTAAACGGTAGTCATTCGGTCAAGCACTGTTTAGCGTGTAGGCCGTGTAAACGCCGTGTACACGCATTACACGATAATGTACCACATCAGTAAAAATGACATGGTGCTAAATAATATAGGGACCAATTCTCAATTCTTAGACAGTCATAGAGTCATAGGTAACATAGGTCACAATAGCACATATAATCAATCATACAAATATAACCAAAAGGCAACATGCAACAACTATACTGATTCGCACCTTCAAATTCATGACAATGACATACAACTACGAGGTAGTATATAACCTAAACGGTGGCCTACACGGGTTTACACGCCGTGTAAATCCGTTTTGCACCGTTTAAAGTCAACCGTTTACACCGTGTAGGATCGTGTTTGACCGTGTAAACGGATTGACCGTGTAATGAACCGTTTTAGGCCTAAACTACACAGTGAGCCATCGAGTAGCGTTTAAACGCCGTGTACACGGCCTACACGGCCGTGTAGGTGAACATTGCCGGCAAGCCGCCGGAGAGCACCCCCGGGCTATAAATAGCCTAGTGCATGCCCTAGCTAGAGCTCAAGCCCTACAAGCTGCCCTACACGAGCACTTCACCGCCGCAGCAAGCTCGCGACCGCTGGCGCCTGTCGCATCCTCTTCGTCGCCGTTTAGGGTCTCCGGTGCATCGTTGGTAAGCTCGTTGAGCCTTCCCCGACTCTTTAGAGTCTTTTCCCCTCCCCGATCATCTTTCCCCTTGCTCCGCTCCGCCGACCAAACTCCGGCGAGCTAGCGCCGTCGCCTCGGACCCAAACTGACGACGAGATGAGATCATCCCCAGCTAGTCTGCCGTGGCCTGTTAAGTACGTAGATGACCTTCTCGTCGTAGGCCGTGTCCCGTAGCCGCCAACGGCGAGCTCTCCGGCGAACCTCCCTGCTGCGCCGCCGCACCGCCACTAAGTCCAGCACCCGCGTGGTAGGCACGTGGCTGCCATGCAAGCGCGGGCCTCGCCTGCCAGCCACACGTGCGCGCCACGCTAGCCGCCACGCCACCCCTCCTCCCGCCCCCTGTACACCCGGTGCACTGGACCGTAGACACGAGGACCCCGTGGTCCACGAGCCCACAGCCCCGGTCCACAGCACAGTGAACCGTCGGGTTGTGCCAGCACTGGCGTCAGCCCGGCCCCACCCGTCAGCCACACAAGCAAAAGGAAAATGCTAGGTACATCCGGCTAAATGCACACCAAACTTTAGTTTGCCTATTTCCTTTTACCCAAAAATACTAGGTAAAATATTAAGGGTATTGGTGCTGTCCAAATCATTTTTACACATTTCTAGAGCCTAGAAATAAATAAACTTCTTTTCAGCCTATAAGGAACCTTCCTTAGTGTACCCCAAACACGCCAAACCCTAGATAAAATCCCATAAATACTCAATAAATTCTTAAAAATACTAGGATATATTATAAACATTTCCATGTGTTTAGATTCCCCAGAAGTCCTTCCTAACCTCAGAATAAATTTATCACCCCACACCGATGTTTCTAAATACCGAATTAATTCCCAGAAAACCCCGATAGATTCCGAGCACCTTCTCGAGACCTACATTAACCTAGAATACCAACCCTCGCGGACGTCTTCTCAATTCCTCTCTTTCTCTAAACAAATACACTTGATGTGATGATTGATCTAGTGTTTATAACTTCATTATATAGACATTATCGCAAGGATTCGAAAACAAATCTTCCGGTGAACCCTACCCTTTAATACAAGGCAAGTCTTAACAGTTCCCTTGATCATTGGTTTCAGATGCATAAATATGCTCCTATCTTTCCCCACTTTCTATAGATTGCATTAAGATTAGCCGCCAAAATAACCTTTATACGCCGCTTAATGAAATACCTTTTGCGGCCATAAACCCTTATTGAGAGAAGTATAAGGGGATAAAAGATGCGAGGTAAGGCGGATAGCCTTGAAGGAAGCTCCTATCCGGCGGCTTACCTCGGTCGTTTAAGGTCTGGTTCTTTGGGAAAGTCTTTCTAACGCCATGTATGGCTATACGGGCCAAAAAAGGTATGGCCTTCGGGAATGCCTTATAATGTGAGGCCTCATTCACACCCCACTAGCTACCCCCGGTAAACTGCTCAAGGAGGCCACAGATGGGCAACGAATATACCGGAGACAGACCTCGACAGAGAGCGGGGTCTGGTTGGCACGGGTCACATGGGACAGGGTCGGTAGGACCCATAGGCAGTAACTGTCACTCAATATATATGATGCATCCATACCCGGGTAAGGTCCTTTGTGGATGGATATGTGACCTCTGCTTAGGCCCCAGTAGTATCCGTGGGCAGAGCCAGCAGGAAGTTGTCCCGAGATGAACACTGGTGGGTACGAATCCCGTAGGATGATCCCACTGTTGGCAACAGTAAGATCATCTGATCGTATAGTCATAGAGTACAAGTGTCTACATAGTCATCCAATCTATCTGATAATTGTGGCTCTCGGTTATGAGCCCGTTTGGTAAAAGCTCCTATTGATTAGGCAGGAATAAACCATAGAAATTATTGGGAAAGATGTGATTGCAGGATCAGTAGGATCACTGCCAGAATAGCCAGGGACTGGCAGGGAAGACTTTTCCTCTCCAGGACCCAAAACTTTCGTGCTGTGCATCAAATCTTGCTTTCCGCTAAAACTATGAAATAATGCAAGTCATTTCCTTTTGATTGGTAAGTACTTGTTGAGTACCGTGGTACTCAACCTTGCTTGTGAATTAATGTAGTTTCCTGGCAATAGTTTCCTTTGTCCGGCATTTGCTTGCTCATCTGAATAGGTGGTAGCACCGCTCTAAACTCTTCTACTTCATTCAACTCTGATTACCTGATTTAGTGCGATTAATGATTTCTCCTTTAATCAAGAAATGGCATTAATTCATGAAAAGTGGAGATGCCAAGAGGCGGTCCCCACAGAAGTGAACTAGTTCAGCATCAGATTTGGTTCCTTTATACATGAAGGAAGTGCTAAGGCTCCATGGAGTGCCAAAGTCAATTGTTTCTGATCGAGATCCCAAGTTTGTGTCTAACTTTTGGCATAGCTTGCAAAGTGCATTGGGCACAAATTTAACTCTTAGCACTGCTTTTCACCCTCAGACGGATGGTCAGTCAGAGCGGACAATTCAGACCATGGAGGACATGCTTGGTGCTTGTGTTCTTTCATGCAAAGGTAGTTGGGAGGATCATCTAGCTTTGGCAGAGTTTGCTTATTGTCGACGCAAAAATCGGGCAAAGACTGATGCGCCAACACACGAGCGAAAGCGTGACCTTGAAAACCAGGGCGCGCAAGTCAATCTGACTTGTTGATTGACAAGGAAGAAGAGATCGTAAAATACTGGCCGAATCGGCTGACTGCCGAGACTAACCTTTTGATGGAATCGACTGAGAGCGCGACGCTTTGTGCAAGCGGTCAGCTGTAACCGAGCTTATGCAGATAATCAGTGTAGACGTAATAAGCAAAGAAGAAACAGATCTAGTCGGCTATAACAGCTGATGATGTACTGGACAAATCACTTGATAATGAGCCCACAACAATCTAGATCTAAACAGGATAAATTGGTGATAAAAACTAGAACAACAAGAATTGATATAAAACTAGCACATCTAGTAGATATTGATAACTGTTGAATAAATCTAAATGAAACCTCAGCGATACGCCCGAAGGTTAAAGCCTAGAAATTACTTGGTAAAATCAGAACTTACAAGCAAGCCGGAGATCGAGGCGATGCAGCCCGACGAACTTCACTACAAGAAAAACTCACATTGGTGCGAACACTTAGTGCCGGTCGGCCTAGAGCCGGCACTAATGTGGCGCGCCTAGGGAACGGTGGCCGCAAAGCCACGTTAGTGCCGGTAAATAACAGCAACCGGCACTAACGTGCGTCATTTAGTGTCGGCTGGTGTTATTGACCGGCACTAAATGGGCGTGACATGTTAGTGCCGGTCAATAACACCAACCAGCACTAAATGACGCACTTTAGTGCCGGCTGGTGTTATTGAGCGGCACTAACGTGTCCTCTGTGGGTTACTTTAAAAAGACACCATCTCCCACTCAATCACATATGATGCATAGGTGGGATGGTAGGAACAACACGCGGGGCTAGAGGTCGTGGGTTCGAATCCTCGCGGCCGCGTACGCGTATTTACGCATGAAAAATTCGGTCCTCCCAGGCGCGTCCAATATTTTTTTTATTTTTCTGTTGACGCAAAAGTCGTTTAGTGCCGGCTGGGGTTACTAGCCGGCACTAAACTGCGCACGTTAGTGCCGGCAAATTAGTGCCGGTCAGAGTGACCGGCACTAACGTGCCGTATGACCGGCACTGATGGCGGGTTTTCCAGCCGTGCTTGGAAGAACTCGTGAAGAAAGTAAAATGGATGGCGAAGCCGTCGGTACGGAAAAGTAAAGGTACTAGAAAAAAAGGTTTGTTTATTTATGCTGTGATAAACTTACAACGACCACGCACCCTTTATATTTATAGGGCTGCTAGACCTAAGACCTGATGTGTGACTCACGTGTAGGAAGCGAACTCCTAGCTAAACCAATTATAACTCGACTAATTTAATCAATATTTAATAAAAAAGGGAATATCCAAGGTCATGGACTCTGGTTTTCCTTCCTACAGAATCCTTCCCAAATAAAGCTCTCCGCCTGACTTATCCGTGAAGAAGTCATTAGCTTGCGTGATCATCTTGGACTTGTCCTTCTCATACGACAACTTATTTTCATTTTATTCTAATTGCTTTGTCCATCGAGCTTTTCCTTTGCCTATGATATCTTCACGTACAGGTACTAGTTTGCATGCTCTTCATTCTGACTATTCCATACGTACTAGTTTGCATGCTCTTCATTCTGACTATTCCATCGGCAGACCAGTCCAACACAGCCTAAGCACCATCGGTAACTACCTGTTAGGTTGATCTCCAGCTGGGCCAACTCAGCCTTTGACTCGCGTCCTAATCGGGGACGCCCGGCCCAATAGAAGGCTGGTGGGCCCCCGTCGCGTAGCCCTATATAGAGGAGGTGGGGGCTATGGCACAATCACGAGGTTCACCACTACCGCCATCCCCCACCGTCCTTAAACTAACCCGATCTAGAGGAGGGACTGAAGCGACGGGAAGTTCCACCGGCTGCCGACGACGTCCACGTGTGTGACGGTCTCTGCAACATCAACACCAACCGTCACAGCCATGTGCATATCGTCTCCTCGTTGCCGGCGCTCTCACCGGCAGACAGCAGGAACGACAAAGGTATGCCATCCAAAGGATTAACCCTCTCGTTTCTACTCCTAGAGGATCTATAGGCTTTATCAATGGTATCAGAGCCACACCTAGCGAGCAAAACGAGTTCGGGGCAGAAAGAAGTCCACTGAAAGAAAGAAAAAAATCGATCTTAAATCGAAGAAGGAAAAGAAAAGAACGGATTTCGATCTCAGATCGGAAGAAGAACATCAGAAATGACCTCAAACCCTAACCCTATATCATAGCCCAAAACAGCAAGCAGCTCACCTGTGCTATACAAGGCTCCGCACGAGAGCACCCCGGCGAAGCTCCTCGACGGAGCCGCGCGCGACTCGGTAGCACGCGGCGCCGACGAGGAGGCCTTCGAAGGCGCATGGCTGGGAGGCGACTCCATGGCGGTGCGGAGCGGTGCAGCTGAGCACCGAGCCAAGGCGAGATAGGTCAGGAAAAGAAGAGAAGCGTTCGGGGCTGCGCGTCCATGGCGCGGATGGCCGGATGGAGCGGCACAGCGGCGTGAGGCCGCCGGCAGCGCTGGGCAGAGCCGGCCGGAATAGAGAAAGGGGACGGAGTGTTTGGGGGGCACCGGCATGAAGCCTCGCGGCGGTGCCCCCACCGCCTCCCCTCGTGGCCATGGGCGGCAGCAACTCACCGCTTCATCGCCGCCGCCGTTTGCGGCACTGAGGTCAGGGAGGAAATAGACGAGAAAAGGAAGGGTCGGCTCGAGCTCGACCGGCCATGGCGTGGCGGCGAGGACGGACAGCCACGGCGGCGGGAGCGCCGCCGCCGGCGCTGCTGGCTCCGGCCGGGAGAGAAATGAATTGGTTAGGGTTAGAGTGGCAGCCAACTGCCTGCCGGTTTTGGCCGCACGAAAATTGCTCCTGGCCGTCGGATGCGATGGACGGCCAGGAACGGTTGGCGCTAGATGGGCCACTGGCCTAGGCGGAGCGGGCCAGCGCAAGTAGGCCTTGCTTCATGGGCCGCCCACGAGTGCTAAGCAGGCCAAGCCGGCCGATTGGGCCGTTTTCGCATGCCGCGTGCGGGACCGCAGAGCAGGCCGAGCGGACACGCATTGCCGAGCTGAGCCATTTGCACAGAGCAGTTCGGATCGCCCTCGCATGGGCCATACGCACACGAGGCAACTGGGCCATATTGCGATCCAGGCCGACACGAGCGAATGGGCCACGCTGCGCGCGCGAGCTGAGCTGGGCCGGAGGCGAGAAAGTAGATCGGGCCGAACCGATCGCGAGCACGCTGTAGTGGGCCGCGGGCTGGTTTTGGCTGACGGCCCAAAATTGAAGTTTGTTCATAGAATGTTTTCACATTTATGTGATTCTTTTTCAGTGGCATGTTTTTGACAAATTATGTTTACATCTCTGATTAAATTTTGGACAAAAGATTTAAATTTTTACAGAGAGTAGAATGCTTCTCAAAATTTAATTTTTAGTGGCCAAGTTAATATCATGTTGCTTTTGAATAAAGTATGTTTTTTTGTTGCTACTACAAAAGGTTAAATTGTTGTTTCTTTTTATTTGCAATTGGAACCAACGAAAGAATTATGTTTTAAGAGCGTAAGGATCGTGTGCTGGGTTTTCGGACCGTGCCAGACCAAGCAAGCAAGTCGAGCTAGGCCGAGAAAAAGTGGGTCGCGAGTGCGCAAGCGGGCTGTGGGCTGTTTTTTTTTTTTTTTTTTTTTTTTTTTTTTTGCCACTAGGTCAAAAGTAAAGATGTGAACTGTGAAGTTTCACAGTTAATTTAATCCTTTTCGAAAGCAATTATATGTTGAATTATGTAAAGTATAATCTCTATTCAAACTTGAACCAAAGGGATAGTTTTGTTTTAGAGAAAAGTAAAGTTCATTGAGATGTCGCTTCTGAATGGATTTAAAAGTTTCCGCTGCAAAGTAAAGTTTCCATCCTCTAAATTAAGTTTAATTATGAGGAGTAGGTAGACATTAGATTTTCAGTTAAGATTATGATATTGTTATTTTCTGACCAAAGTTGATGATAATAATATTACAATTCTATGAACCCAATATTTAAAGTTTCTATCTCTGATAAATTTTGTATCAAAGTGATCAATTTTTCAGAGAACTGGTAAAGATTAAGAAATGCTCTTAAAAGCAAAGAAATGTTTAAAGTTTCTGCTGTGATTGATTAAATCCTCATGTTAAATTCAGACCAGAGGGACAATTTAATTTGAGGAGTATAGTTTTAAAGATAATTGAGGTTTTCTACGTTATTTTCATTTCTGCCCAAAGGTGATGTGAAATTAAGGTAGAGATAAGGTTTAAGAAATACACTTGAAGTAGAGAAATGTTTGAAGTTTCTATGTTATTTTCTTTTCTGCCCAAAGGTGATGTGAAATTAATGTAGAAATAAAGTTTAATAAATTCTATTGAAGTGGACAAATGTTTAAAGTTTCTACGTTATTTTCATTTCTGTCCAAAGGTGATGTGAAATTAATGTAGAGATAAAGTTTAAGAGATGCTCATAAAGTTTTACGTTATTTCTATTTTTGCCCAAAGGTGATGTAGAATTAGTGTAAAGAGATGTTGTTCTGTTCTATTTTCTGCCCAAAGGTGATATAGAATAGAACATAAAGTTTTTTTTTAATGTCTAACAAGCATTATTTATTGTTGATTATTGATGATTATTTTCTCAGACAAAAGGTGTTCATGCTCCCATTCTTGGAAGCAGTATGAAAAGTAATCTGGGTACCTGTGACACGGAAGAAGATAAAAGAAGAAGGCCATAGCACAAGGGACAATGTTCTCTTTAGAAAACGGTTTCAAAAGAAAGCATTCTTGGACAGTGATCCAAGAAGAAAGATAGATTATTGAGAATTAATTTTCATGTACTCTATAAAAAAATGTATTTACATTTTCAATTATCATGATGAGAAGTAATGATTGACATGCATGCTTATTTTTGACCAATGTCGGGCTAAGCATGTGTATTAAAGAACATTCAGATTTCAATATCTGAATTTGACGATTGAATATGCATACAAAAGAGCCAATTCTGTCATTTATGTCCCTCATGGGAAATACCCGTGAGGGGGAGAAATTTAACGGCAGAGCCCGCATAGCGGTAAAAGTTTGAGAAAATTACCCGCATGGTGGGGTAAAGTTGAAATAATGCTTATGTTAGACAATCCCTCACGCCGGGAGAAGGTTGGTAAAAGACTTATACTGCAAGGCGGGAGAAAGTTGCTATAACTTATGTGCTTTTTGCGTATCCCATAATGGGAGGCAAGCAATGAGTTTAAGAACCCAAAGACATGAATTACACGCTAGTGTGACTTGCAAGAGGACTAAGGATAAAGAACTATGTTGAGTTCTAGAAGAAAGATGAGGAAAAGGCACTCCCGTACGAGCTAAGTAAAAATTTTGTTTTGCATGATGTAATCATGCAGGCGAAGAAGATAATTAAAGTTTCCTCATTCACATTAGTTCTGAAAGGATTCGAAATTGTGGTAGAAAGATTCTAACCACATTTCGAGGGGGAGAACTATAAGATCAATTGAGAAAAAGAGAATAGATGAAACTTCCCCAATACTTAATGTAATGCAAAGTGATCTATAAATGATGAACATGATCATCAGGGGGAGTACGACGGTCATAATGACAATACCCCTAAAGTAAAGAAATAGCTAAATTCCTGAATTCTATAAAGTTTCAATGAAGATAGCGCAGTTACCTAGTATTCTATACTATGCAAGTCTCAGCAGAATGAAACATAAGAAAATAACCACTGGGATTGTGGGTGGAGGTGCTAAAAACCCTATTCATATTCTCAATAGAGTACAAAGTAAGTACCCTCGCTAAACCACTTGCGTGTGTGGGAGGGAGCTCAGCTGAGGCTGAAATATTTAACCCATAAGAGAAAAAGCAAACTTGATATAAAGGATGAAATAATGAAGGGGACTATGGTGACTTGATAAATTGACCTTGAGGAGAAGAGGGCCAAGTACTCACTTCGATGATTCAGGAGCCGTCTTGGCGGCTATACTCGTGGCAAGAATAAGCGAAAATCTAGAACCTGTCCGTCAAGAGCCGATAGAACCCATTGTTGCTCATGAGAAAGAACGTTACCAGCCCCACATGATAGAGTTTGTGCCATGAAGGGCATTCACTTATCGAAGTGGCTCGTGGCCATGGAAAATGAGTTGAACTCGATAAGTTCCAACGTGTTTTGGGACTCAGTAGTTATTTCCTAATGGAGCCAAAACATCAGGCTGTGATGGTTCTGACAGTCGAATTGTGACTCAAAAGGGAACATGTAGAGAAGTAAAGTGCGACATAAATCAAAAGATTTTGCCCAAAGTAATGACACATCATAATCTGAGTTACATCAGATGAAAGTAAAGACAACATCCTTAGATGTGATTTGTGTGAAGATAATTACATGTCATAACCCAAAAGGTTTTGTCATGGAGGTAAAAGAACATAAGGAATGCTGCTTGAAGAAGTTATTTATAGGCTAGAGCAAGTCTCTAGAAAATAGTTTTTGAAGTTAAGACTCTGTTATTTTTGGGTTAGAGAAAAAGAGAGGATAATTGCATTTGTATAAAGCTATGGAAGGGATAGATCTTTTTCCTAATTCAAGTTCATGTAGGTGAAATTTCACTTACTAGCAGTGACGTCAGTCTGCTAATGAAAATAAGGAAGTCTTTGTCCTCAAAGATTCAATATCGGTGAAATTCATCAAGATGAAAGAAAAGGGGTATTAGGAATATCGCACATGCACGCTAAGAAATGTTTCTGATTAAATAAAATGTGCATGCGAGAAAGCCTACGCCTGTCCTTAAATTCAAGGGTAATGATTTTGGAAACTTTAGTGTTTTCAATTATGAATAAGGAATGGTTATGGGAACTATAGTGTTCCAGGAACCAATAATGAGAAGACTAAAAGAATATGGTACAATATGCTTCAGCTGTTGGAAGCTTAATAAATGCATAAGATGCAAAAGAATAACATTACCCAAATATAGTTCAAGTATCCGGGTTGCTTTTGGCAATGTCCAGTCCAGATATAGATCACTGGAATGGTGTTAAGTATATCAGTCTCATGCTAAACTTAGAAAGAAATGACCAGTTCTCACAAGAGATTGTCAGTACTGGGCAGAACTTGTGAAATGTGTAGCGAAATTCACAATTGTCACTAACTTTCACATTCGGGGTTTTTGTGTGGAAAAGCTCTAAAGAGTTGAACAATTATCATCAATGTGATGTAAAGATAAAATATAGCATGATATGAGGCTGGGGGACAGGCAAAAATGGTTGAGAGAACTTGTGCTCGGAGTTGATAGTGGTTGATAACAGCAACAACCATCTAGATGTCTTGCTCCTATAACAACGAGTCAATTGTGGTGCCAAACACATTGACAGAAAGGCATACGTTGTAAAGGAGAAAGTCCGGAATCATGTTGAAAAGCAACACTCAAGTAATTACAGATCCGTTTATTACAGGCTTACTACCCAGTGTGTGCGGAGGACACAGAGTTGACATGGGTTCATGGTATTGCCTATGAATTATGGACAATAAAAGAATCAAAGTTATGATCCTTCAAAATGGATAAGTATATTGTGGCTGGCTAATCCGATTGAAATGACAATCATGAAGACCCATGCACAATGTGCTTATTTGTAATGAAGTGGATGCAAAGAGAAGAGCTGAAGTGTAAGAAAACTTATGGTGAGATCAAAGGAGAGATTGTTAGGTTGATCAAGGCCAACTGGGCCTTTAACTCGCGTCCTGATTGGGGACGCCCAGCCTAATAGAAGGCTGATGGGCCCCCGTCGCGTAGCCCTGTATAGAGGAGGTGGGGGCTATGGCACAATACACGAGGTTCACCACTGCCGCAATCCCCCACCGTGCTTAACCTAACCCGATCTAGAGGAGGGACTGAAGCGACGGGAAGTTCCACAAGCTGCCGACGCCGTCCATGTGCGTGCGGTCTCTGCAACATCAACACCAACTGTCGCTGCCATGTGCAGATCGTCTCCCCGTCGCTGGCGCTCTCACCGGCGGACAGCAGGAACGGCAAGGGTATGCCATCCAAAGGATTAACCCTCTCGTTTCTACTCCTAGAGGATCTGTAGGCTTTATCACTACCATCAGCAAGATCTTCGATTCTTTTACTCCAATGTCCGATTCTCTCCACATGAGATCAGCCCTTTGCCGATTACTCATTAATCCAATACTTTAATTTACTTGCACGTAGTCTAGACGTTTGCATATAAATAATTCTCGTGATACATGTAGCTTCTGTATCCTCTACACAGGCTTCCTTGTGGTACTTTTCAATCGGCTATTGATATTATCCTGCTTTCTCTAGGCATCGGCTCAAACTTTGGCCCATTTCTTTCCCCATCACACAAGTCTTCCACAATTAACAATAAAATATTCCAGCCACGATGCTAATCATATTTGATTAATGAATATTCTCACGTGTATCCAAGTCTTGCTAGCTTTTACCTTCTCTTGCCTTGACGTATGAATTTCCAACTAGCAAGCTTCCAGCTCCATCGGCAACTTTCGTTATTTATGGGCTTTCACAGAACACATACAGCCGATTGTTTTGTAATTCAGATTGCATCAGATTTACTGGACAAAATCCATTGTCAACACTTATAATAATAGCTATCAAGCTTGTAACACACTCAAAATTATGTAGAATTAAATTAGGGCAATTATACAAACCTAAAAGAAATAAAGATAGTTAATAAACTAAAAATGGCTGAAGGGAAAAAAAGGGATGCTTTATAACTTAGGTGCCTTGCTAGGACTGGAATAAATCTCTAAACCCTAGAATAAAACTAGAGAGGGTTTGGTTTGAATTTGAAATCAAACTCTCTTTAGAAACGCTTTCAAATAAATAGAAAACTTGTTTAAACGCTAAATGGACCGAAGCCTCACTTTCAGCCCAGCCAACCCATCACCAAGGTTTAGTTTACCCCCTCCCACTCTCATTTCCGCCCGCTCGCGCCCCCTCTTCCTTTTTCCTCTGTCGGCCCAACAACCAGCCACGGCCCGCACGCGCCTCGGCCCAGCAGCCCACCGGCCGCGCGGCCCACACGGCCTGCGCGCTCGTCTCCCTCCCTTTCCTACCCTAGCGCCGCCGCCTGACCCCGCCGCCGTCGCCTGCGCGCACGCCGCCGCCGCGTTTGGTCGCCACCGGCGAACTCCGCCGCCGCAGGCCACTCGTGTTGTTGCCGCTTGTTCCGCTCCACGCCGCATGCCTCCGCGACCGCCTCGTGCCCCTCCTCCTCCCCGCCAGACGCATTCCCCCTGCCCCTTATCCTTCCCCACTGCCGGGCGCCATTAATGGCTCCGGTGTGCCCATCCCTTGCACCCATGCCTCCCCTCCATGATGCTCCGTACTGGGCCTCGTCCGCACCATCACCGCACGATGCCGCCCGCACGGCCGAGATGGATGGAAATTGCGGCGCCGACCTCTCTTTTTCCGCCGCCGGCCGAGCTCCATTGCCGGAGCTCGAGCTCCCTCCGGCAGCCACGCGTCCCACCCCGCCAGCCGTCCTCATCCCCTCCAAGCGACGTGGCATGCTCCGCGGCCCTCCCCGCGCCTATAAAAGGAGGGCACACCCCTCCCTTCACCCTGCACAAGCGAGAACCAAGCCGAGCTTCGCCCGCTTCCTCGGCCGGCCTCCTCCAAACCCCACCGCTCCCATACAAGGCTCGGAATGAGTCACTCTCTCCTTCCCTTGCTTCCTATGGCCTCCATTGGGGCCGTAGCAATCCGAGCTCCGAGATCGGGGAACGCCCGGAGCTCGCCTCCTCCTCCCATGGCGCCGAGCGGGAGGTGGAAGATGACCCTCGGGTCGCTCCTTTCCTTTCCCCACGGCTGCCTCTGACGGGTGGGCCGCCCCTTCCTTGATGGCACGTGGACATGGTCCACTAGGCCGAAGGCCCAGCGGCCGCGGAGACCACGGCCGGTCCACGGAGCCGAGGTCCACCGTCCCCGCCACCTCTTGAGTGGACTCGGTCCACATAGACCGTGGGGAGGCAGCCCCGGTCTACGAAGGCCCACGAGAGCGGCCCATGGAACAGTACCAAGGCGGACCCCACCCCCTTGCTTCAGCCAGCCCTAAAATGCTACGCGCACCCGGGTAAGTGCACACGCAAGTTTATTTAGAGCCCTTCTTCACTTCCAAAAATTCCCCAAAAATACCCAAAAATCCTAGGAATATTTCTAAGCCTATTAGTGCCATCCAACCCGTTTTAGGTCATCATTAGAGCCTAAATCCAATTAGGCTAGTTTCTAGCCAATAGAAGGCCGCCATTAGTGTACCCAGGAAATTCCACTTGCCATGTCTTAGCCCCATAAATTCCCAGATAATTCTCATAATTACTAGGGATTATTCTAAGCATTTCCATATGCTTGGTGCCCTAGGATTTATGCCCTAGCCCCAAAAACACTAACCACGCCATTATAACGGCCGTCCGAATAAGAAACCCGGTCGGTACGCCGCCCGTATAGACCCAAAACCCCGTCGTCGTACCGTCCGTTCATAAACCCCTAGGTATCCGGCCTAGCCGTCATGCTGCCCAAAGGCAGATAAGGATTCTCTAGAAATCCATATTCGGGAATTATTTCATAGAAATCTATATAATTCTCGAAACCCGATAACCATCGTTCCAACCATCTTCCAAGGAATTATTTAATAATTCTCTTCCAAAATCCCCCAGCCTTTAGGAAAATCCATCGAATCCCTGCCTTCTTTCCATTTCTTTTCCTTTTACGATTTGATTGGTGTACTGTTATACTGATTGTTATTTTATGTGTTTTATCGATAGCATGACCGGGCCCGACGAGACGCCGAAGCTCCAGAAGGCCCAAAGCCCAGCTCGGTCAACCTACGGAATACGCCCGCGTAAGGAACATCTAAGGACCGACAATGAAGGCAAGTCCCGCCAATAATATCACACCCCCTTCACTAAACTTTACTGTATGCGCAGCATCAGCTACATGGGGCATAACCTGAGGGTATGCCCAGCATCGCTGTAGTATAGGATGCTTTAAGATTGGGAGTGGAAGGATAGCCTCGTTAGGGGATCCTAAGAGCCACTCTGATCCAGCTAAGGACCGGTTCATGAGAGAGTCTTTCTAGTTCCTAGTACAACCCCGCATGCCAAAAAGGCATAGCCTACGGGAATGCCTATTTATGTGAGGCCTTGATTCAGACCCCACTAGCTGAACCTAGCAATCCATGCCAAGGAGCCGTATGATTGATGCAGAGTGCCGACCGACGAACTAGGTAGCGCCTGGTGCCTAGTCGTGCACGTACCAAGTCGGGAACGGGTATGCTGGAGACAGCCCCAGGCACAGGACTGGGACTAGTCGGCACGGGTCGCATGTGACTGGGCTGGTAGAGCCCGATGGCAAGATTGCCATCCTTAATGCATGCAAATTCCCTGGGAAGGTCCTTTGCACGGACAGAGATATGGGACCCCTGTGCGGACCCAGTATTACCTGTGGCTGGACCTAGTGAATGCTGACCAGCGATGGTCACCGGTGGGTATGAGTCTCGTAGGGCAGTGCCTGCCTTGACGAAGGTAGGGACTGACTGAATGCGGGGTATATAAGTACGACCTCTGCGGAGTGTAGAATCTATCTGGATAGCCGCGACTGCGGAAAGAGTCCACTTAGTCAAAGCCCCCAATGATTAGTCTTTACCGGTTTTGCATGGGGAACCTGAGACGGCGAAGGTACCGTTGGTCAGGTTCTAGAAAGCATATCGGGACTGGCAGGGAGGAAGTGCCCCTCCAGGACCGACCTTTATATTTAATTTAATTCATATATTATATTATTGAATTTGTGGGATTTGCTGGGTATTCTCTTCAGAATACTCACCCTTGCTTTCATTGTCATACAGGTTTAGGACTCCAAGGCGAGAAGGTGCTACAGCCCATACCGGTGGAGGAATGAAGTGCCTACCCGCTCTCCGCTAGCTAAAAACGGTGATTAATTTATTTAGTTATCCGTTATTTACTGCTTCTGATACTAATCTGTGACGAGATCTGTATCAGCGACTGATCCAGGACCTGATACAGGCAATCAAGGAACCTCTTAATAAGGGGTCCCCACAGGGTGGTATCAGAGCCATAAATAAACTCTTAACACCATATAACATAGCCCATACACATTAAGAAACCCTAAGCCCTCTGTTCTGCTCATATTTTTCGAAATTTCTCGAAAAATCCTTCTTCCATACCCTGAATTCCCCTTATCTCATGCTTAACACCAAATGTTACTATGACTAGAATGGATCATGAGAATGAAGTTTGGAGGATGATCCGCAATATGGAAATTATGAGATGAAGGTTTGCTGAAGAGCAAATGCTGCCGGAGTAACTAGAGATCTAGTTGTAGAGTTTTCTATAGGAAATAAGCCTATGACCTTATAGTTACATACTTTTGATTGAATAATGTTTGATTAAGCCCCGGATAATAGTTTTCCCCTTTCCATATAATAGATATGGATTTGATTGGCAGTTGATTATAGAAATGCGTGGATAGAACCACTCTTTCCTCAAACCCTAAGGATTATCTATAGATCTTGTCCTTCTAACCTAACCAGTTCAAGCAGAGGTTCAGAGATAAAGGGAAATTTCTAAAAAATAATTCTAAATGTCTAATACGGAATACGGAGTCTAATCCTTTTAAGTGGGGTAGATTCCACAGTGATTAAGACATTCTATTTGGAAAACTTTAGGGATCAATCAAGGAGAACTCATACATCGCAGATCTCAAGAAAATACGGAATAATCGCAGGAATAGTATAAGACAAGTTTATACTATGAATGTGACAAGGTTTGAATTCCTGAATGACTCTGGAATCGAGACTTGTGGAAGCTAAAGAAATCAATAAACAAGATATAAGGATTTCTCCTTAGAAACCCTAACCCGTCAGTTCGGAGACACATAAACCATTAGCCAAAAAGGCCCACTCTTTTCCCTACCAAAGTCGACCCTATCCACCATAAATATTTTCTGGATTAGCCAACACTTTCCTTGAATTAGGATTTACCATATCCATAAACCCCCGAGATCCCTATCAGTCCCTATATCGCCTTCACTCACATTCTTCTAGGAAATTCTATCCCTAAACACCAATCTCAAGGGAAACCGAAGGGATAGCCAAAACTCTGCATCTATCCCTGGTAACATACAAGTTTCTTCATGAAATTAGCCTCCCTTCACCATCATCATCCCCGAACGAAACCATCATCGATTCCTTTGATGATTCGCCTTGATCCGATCCTATCGAGGTAATTAAACCCCAATCCACAGAGCATGCCAACCTGTGGACAAGCCGATACATTATTCAACAAAGCTTCATCATCCCCGACCTCCAAGATAATCCCGTACGCCTTTCCCAAATAAACCCACCTTTTCCCTAAATAAACCAACCTGGATTCCCGACTCGACTTAGCCTCCGAGATCTTACGCATATCACCTCAGCCACTCATTCCAACATACACTCATTTCTGCAATACTTCAAAGAACCTCCCATCAATCGCCTTCCTTCCCATAGCACCACTAAAACACAACCAATACTCCATCAAAATACCCAGACCACCACACGAATCCCAAAGTTCTTCCTTAACCGAAAATCATCCTGTTTTCCGAAAGATCATTGAGGTATGCAAGCTTCTCAAAGCCTGCCCCTCAATCGTCATCCAACCACTGAAACCTCACAACCGTCCCAGGGGTATCGCTCCATCACAACTTCTAGACAACTACAGCCATCCAACCATTCATTCCCTGCCACCCAGGAGTAAGCTAACCGAAGATATGCCAGGCAAACCCCCTGCAACTCTGAGCTCAGCCATGACCGTCACCTTACTCCGGAAGGGAACGTATCTTCAGATACCCAATAAAACCATCCCATCATATCTCATCAGAGGAAATGGTTAAACCAGGCCTGTCTTCTTGGAGCAACCACTCCGGTCGGATACCCGAGAAGCAGACTCCCCAAACCTTGGAAAATAACCAGAACGATCCTCACGCCCTGCAAAGAAACCGCCCGACTCCCGCCACCCTCCTACAAAATCCAAGCCTGGCAATCTGAGAAGTGAAAGATATAAGGAATAGGAGTAACACAAGGATGGATCATGATACAAGATTGAAATAACTTGGTGATTTAGCAGAAGACTCGCCACACAAAGATTCAGGAACCCGTCATCGACAGCAACACGGGAAAGGTAACTATGATCCAAGAATATGATTGACCGTCAGCTCGGCTCCATCAGAATAATCAGCAGGTTGTCGACCAAGAACCCTGCACCCAGAAGGAGACACTTCTCAACGTACCCAGAAAAATCACCATAACAAATTTTCTGGTGAGAAGTGGTCACCTAAGTTTCTTACCTTGGATTCCTTTCCTCCATCCGGCAACCCCTGAGTTTTGCTAAACTCTCTGCAGGAAAGACCAGAACAGCCACAACTCCAACGACAGTTAAAATCTTTCCTGAGCCCAGAGGATAAAGATATCAAAAGAAAGGACAGAGCAAAGATGGCACTCACCATCTGGGAATTAGCTATCCCAGAGGCAACACATGCTCCAAAATCAAAGGGAAACCTGGGTCAGAACCGATACTCTCAAAAAAAAATTGAGAGTTAGTCAAAAGGAAAACCCAGGTAAAGGCAATTTTGTTAATCAAGACTAGGACACTTGAAGGAGTAGTAAGACCAAACATGGACGTATCCAAGTAAAGAAAAAACTTGGATAGGAAGCTTAGGCAGGAACCCCAAAAGGATATGGAAATCCAGGGCTCCTGTTTAAAAGGGTATAGGAATCCGAGAAATCCGCTTGGAAGGGAAAAATCTCGGATTAATATCAAGGAAATCCCAAGTTGATCCTTTTTAAGTGGGGTAGTAACCCAAGTGAAGAAAAAGGGTACTTAACCTCAAAAACTTGAGGATTAAAACAACTCCGGGAAAAGTACTCCATCAAGTCACCCCAAGTACGGCGGAAATCAATTGGATACCTTTGGGAATAATGGAAACAAGTGCAGCAATAATAATCCCGTCTATAGAAATGAGAAACAAATAGTTACGAGAAGAAAGAATTCAAGAATTTAAAAGGGAGAAGAAATTCCTTTTAATAAATATTGGAAACCCAGATCGACGCTGTAAGTTAGAAGAATGTTTGGAGAAAACCCTAGTCTTTCTTTCAAGCCTTAAATCTCAGGACGAGATTTCTTTAAGTGGGGTAGATCTGTAACACACTCAAAATTAAGTAGAATTAAATTAGGGCAATTATACAAACCTAAAAGAAATAAAGATAGTTAATAAACTAAAAATGGCTAAAGGGAAATAAAGGGATGCCTTATAACTTAGGTGCCTTGCTAGGACTGGAATAAACCTCTAAACCCTAGAATAAAACTAGAGAGGGTTTGGTTTGAATTTGAAATCAAACTCTCTTTAGAAACACTTTCAAATAAAAAGAAAACTTGTTTAAATGCTAAATGGGCCGACGCCTCACTTTCAGCCCAGCCAACCCATCACCAAGGTTTAGTTTACCCCTCCCACTCTCATTTTTTTCCGCCGCCGGCCGAGCTCCATTGCCGGAGCTCGAGCTCCCTCCGGCAGCCACGCGTCCCACCCCGCCGGCCGTCCTCATCCCCTCCAAGCGACGTGGCAAGCTCCGCGGCCCTCCCCGCGCCTATAAAAGGAGGGCACACCCCTGCCTTCACCCTGCACAAGCGAGAGCCAAGCCGAGCTTCGCCCGCTTCCTCGGCCGGCCTCCTCCAAACCCCGTCGCTCCCATCCAACGCTCGGAATGAGTCGCTCTCTCCTTCCTCTTGCTTCCCATGGCCTCCAATGGGGCCGTAGCAATCCGAGCTCTGAGATTGGGGAACGCCCGGAGCTCGCCTCCTCCTCCCATGGCGCCGAGCGGGAGGTGGAAGATGACCCTCGGGTCGCTCCCTTCCTTTCCCCACGGCTGCCTCTGACGGGTGGGCCGCCCCTTCCTCGAGGGCACATGGACATGGTCCACTAGGCCGAAGGCCCAGCGGCCGCGGAGACCACGGCCGGTCCACGGAGCCGAGGTCCACCGTCCCCGCCACCGCTTAAGTGGATTCGGTCCACATAGACCGTGGGGAGGCAGCCCCAGTCCACGAAGGCCCACGAGAGCAGCCCACAGAACAGTACCAAGGCGGACCCCACCCCCTTGCTTCAGCCGGCCCTAAAATGCTACGCCCACCCGGGTAAGTGCACACGCAAGTTTATTTAGAGCCCTTCTTCACTTCCAAAAATTCCCCAAAAATACCCAAAAATCCTCGGAATATTTCCATATGCTTGGTGCCCTAGGACTTATACCCTAGCCCCAAAGACCCTAACCACGCCATTATAATGGCCGTCCGAATAAGAAACCCGGTCGGTACGTCGCTTGTAGAGACCCAAAACCCCGTTAAAACCCCCGTCGTCGTACCGTCCGTTAGTAAACCCCTAGGTATCCATCCCAGCCATCATGCTGCCCAAAGACAGATAAGGATTCTCTAGAAATCCATATTTGGAAATTATTCCTTAGAAATCTATATAATTCTCGAAACCCGATAACTATCGTTCCAACCATCTTTCAGGGAATTATTTAATAATTCTCTTCCAAAATCCCCATCCTTTAATCCATTAGTTATTTTATATAATTAATGGATTATTAATCCAGCCTTTAGGGAAATCCATCGAATCCCCGCCTTCTTTCCATTTCTTTTCCTTTTACGATTTGATTGGTGTACTGTTATACTGATTGTTATTTATGTGTTTTATCGATAGCATGACCGGGCCTGACGAGACGCTGAAGCTCCAGAAGGCCCGAAGCCCAGCCCGGTCAACCTACGGAATACGCCCGCGTAAGGAACGTCTAAGGACCGACAATGAAGGCAAGTCCCGCCAATAATATCACCCCCCCTTCACTAAACTTTACTATATGCGCAGTATAAGCTACATGGGGCATAACCTGAGGGTATGCCCAGCATCGCTGTAGTATAGGGTGCTTTAAGATTGGAAGTGGAAGGATAGCCTCGTTAGGGGGATCCTAAGAGCCACTCTGATCCAGCTAAGGACCGGTTCATGGGAGAGTCTTTCTAGTGCCTAGTACAACCCCGCATGCCAAAAAGGCATAGCCTACGGGAATGCCTATTTATGTGAGGCCTTGATTCACACCCCACCAGCTGAACCTAGCAATCCATCCCAAGGAGCCGTATGATTGGTGCAGAGTGCCGACCAGCGAACTAGGTAGCGCTTGGTGCCTAGTCGTGCACGTACCAAGTCGGGAACGGGTATGCTGGAGACAGCCCCAGGCAGAGGACTGGGACTGGTCGGCACGGGTCGCATGTGACTGGGCTGGTAGAGCCCGATGGCAAGATTGCCATCCTTAATGCATGCAAATTCCTCGGGAAGGTCCTTTGCACAGACAGAGATATGGGACCCCTGTGCGGACCCCAGTATTACCTGTGGCTGGACCTAGGGAATGCTGACCAGCGATGGTCACCGGTGGGTACGAGTCTTGTAGGGCAGTACCTGCCTTGACGAAGGTAGGGACTGACCGAATGCGGGGTATGTAAGTACGACCTCTGCAGAGTGTAGAATCTATCTGGATAGCCGCAACTCCGGAAAGAGTCCACTTAGTCAAAGCCCCCAATGATTAGTCTTTTCTATTTTTGCATGGGAACATGAGACGGCGAAGGTACCATTGGTCAGGTTCTAGATAGCACATCGGGACTAGCAGGGAGGAAGTGCCCCTCCAGGACCGACCTTTATATTTAATTTAATTCATATATTATATTATTGAATTTGTGGGATTTGCTGGGTATTCTCTTCAGAATACTCACCCTTGCTTTCATTGTCATACAGGTTTAGGACTCCAGGGCGAGAAGGTGCTACAGCCCATTCCGGTGGAGGAATGAAGTGCCTACCCGCTCTCCGCTAGCTAAAAACGGTGATTAATTTATTTAGTTATCCGTTATTTACTGCTTCTGATACTAATCAGATCTGTATCAGCGACCGATCCAGGACCTGATACAGGTAATCGAGGAACCTCTTAATAAGGGGTCCCCACAAAGCTAGTATAAAGATGGTTCCATTTGAGGCTTTGTATGGCAGGTGGTATTTCTCCAGAATGTTGGGAAACTTTGGGTGAGAGGTCTTTGATTGGTCCAGAGATAAAATATTCCGGTTACGATGCTAATCATATTTGATTAATGAATATTCTCACGTGTATCCAAGTTTCGCTAGCTTTTTCCTTCTCTTGCCTTGACGTGTGAATTTCCAACTGGCAAGCTTCCAGCTCCATCGGCAACTTTTGTATAAAGATGGTTCCATTTGAGGCTTTGTATGGCAGGAGGTGTATTTCTCCAGTATGTTGGGAAACTTTGGGTGAGAGGTCTTTGATTGGTCCAGATTGGGTGCGAGAGACATCGGAAAAGGTACGAGAGATACGACAGAATCTGTTGGCTGCTTAGAGTCGACAGAAGAGCTATGCTGATGTAAGAAGGCGGGATCTAGATTTTTCAGTGGGTGACTAGGTTCTTCTTATGGTATCACCAACCAAAGGTGTCGTGAGATTTGGTACCACAGGAAATCTTAGCCCAAGGTACAATAGCCCGTTTGTGATCACAGCTCGTGTTGGCAGTTTGGCTTACCGCTTGCAGCTACCAGAATCATTAAGGGTGTGCATATTGTCTTTCATGTATCTATGTTAAGAAAATATTTGAGGGATCTAGAGCACTGAGATTGATTTGGAGCTAATTGTTGTGGAGCCAAATCTAACTGTAGAGTGTCACCCAGTACGCATCTTGGACTCATCTGAACGAGTCATGAGAAAGAGGATTATCAAATATGTGAAAGTTCTATGGACCAATCAGTCAATCAATCAGAGCAAGAAGCAACATGGGAACTTGAGGAGCAGATGCGCAAGAAGTACCCACAACTATTCAGAAGTGATAAGTTTAAATTAAGCAAATTGTTATGTTTCTTCCTAATTTTTCGAAAATGGTTGAGTTCGGGGACAAATTCCTTAAAGGAGTGGAGAATGTAACACTTGGAATATCAAAAAAAAAAACTTAAGAAGTGGCCCAAGCCAATCTGGGCCAAGAGCCATGAAATCAGCCCACTCTCTTAGCCCAACTAGACATCCACTCCTCCCACCAAAAACCCTAGGAAGCCAAACTCTCTCCCCACCTTTCCTTCTTCCTGTTCGAGCTCCTCCCACTCTGAACATCTCTCTCACTCTCCACAGCGCCCTACTGCATCAATAGGCAAAAGAAAAGAAGAAAAATGGATTGAGGAGGAGAGGATCAAGATGAGGTGCGTGTTCATGGTAGATTAGCGTTTCCCATCCCAATTTTTGCTACCCTAGGATTGGCGAACGACCAAGGTGAGGTGAATCCACATTAGCTCTGGTGATTGATGTTTTTAGATGGTTCTTGGTCATGGGGATTAGTGGATTCATGGGGGGAATCACGGTTTGAAGGTCGATCTAAGTTCTGTTGTGCTGTAGCATCCTAGGGTAGTGTAAAATCCTGAGGTGTTACAGGAGTAACCATGGTAGTCGCAGCAGAAGCATGCCGTAGAGGCCGAAGGGCGGCGGTAGCTGGTAGGATCCTGAGGGGCAGAAGCATGGGGGCAGAAGCATCCTGAGGTGTTACAGGAGTAATTTTGGTATATAACTTATTTACATCATAGATCATTTGAAAAGTTTAAAATTCAAGATTTCAAATTAGATAACTTATAATAATATTTTAAAATATTAAATAATCCAAAATAAAAATGATGTCAACTATAAAGTTTTATATTTTGTCAATCCTTAGAACTTTGGTATAAAGCTTTTTTCATATGAGATCATATAAAAAAGTTTGTATTCAGAAAATACGTTCACTAACTCTTTCATATTTAATTAGACGTAAAGTTATACATTCACATATACTCACACATACATATATGGTGTGTAGTATTCTTATTGGTTGTGAACCACAAACTTTTAGATCTCTTCGAGCTCTACAACTTTTATGTAATAACACATGAAAATACCGAAGCCGAAATAAAGAGATGAATAAATTGGACTTGTCACATGAATATTTATATTTTTGTTTGATCAAATGGGATGTACTTCTAGATAATTTTGCAAAAACTTCCATATGCTTTCCAACAAGTACAAAATCACCAAAATCGAAGTTAGAAGTTTACTGGTTGTAGCAGACAGCTTCTGCAATACAGGGCTCAAAGCAAGAAAAAACGCCACATGGAAGGCCAACTTTAACCCTTTAATCACCTGTAATCTGCGTGCATCTTGTTTCGTTCAGAATGTTGACTTTCATCATAATTTTTGCTGATTGAGAATTAGTTAAATTTATGTTCTTGCGATAATTTGTGGCAACTCTGACAGCCCGAATACAAATTCGTCTGACAGGCCGATACCCATGGCTATTAAGGACCTATGTATGATTCATGATGTTTTCATAAATAGTAGAAAATATAGAATTCTAACAAGAAGCTGAGGTGGAAGAGAACAGAGGCGAACTTTAGCCCCTTTTCAGCTAAAACTATGTGTTAATCAATTATGTCGCAACTGCATTTACTTATGTTAGAAAGGCTAAACAAATCCTTAATAGTCTAATCAAATAATAACTAACTACTATCCCTAATTTCAGTTGATCGTTGGGGTTGACACGCAGAGCGAAATAATGCAGGTTTCATGTTTAGGCCATCATTGCACTGTGTGGTCGAAACGGAAACAATGAATATTAATTTAGTCGGCATTATATTTGCACCTTTGACTAATTCTTAACCGTATCAGAAAGCTCTGATGATTTTTTTAAAACTCCAGAACAGTAATCACATTCCTACTGTTCAACCTCAAAAATAAAGAAAGGACGTCAATCACGTCAGAAGCACATGACAAAACCAGTGGACAAATTAAATTTAGTGTTCCGTGTATCAGTACCAGTAGTACCGATATATGGAGCCTTAGACCCAATTAAGAGCATTAAAATTTAGTAGGTAAAAAGTGATCTGGAACTAATAGAACCAGCGGACCAAGTTCAGGTTAAGGAATTGATGGTATCAACCATTCCGCACCAAACCGAACAATAAAATGGTAGCGTCGATTGAGTAGTGTGAGACACCATTTCAGTGGTTGACGGGGCAGAGCAGAATCAGAGTGAAAGATGTGAATTCTAGATTTTGGTATTAGTATTCTGGAGAGTAGGAGCCGAAGTATGGGAGACTACCAAATTCTAGCTCTATTTGCTGTTGGCATGAGAGGTATCAGGAACAAAATTGTTAGTGTGCAAATCCTTAGTGGTGTGTCACATGTCCTCTGCCTTGGTGCACCACATCTCTGCTGTACAACCGCTTCCAACGGATCAGCACAATTTCCATCGTACAATTTCTATTTCGGCGATTACAAAAAAGGAGGTGAGCTCCCGATCCCTCTTTGCCAGCACAGCAGCCGATTAGTGTAACAAGGACCACATACAGTGGCAACTTTGAGCAGTGTGTTGTGCTGTCTCTAAACCGCCTTATTGCTGCTTCACCTCATTGCAGCCAGTTCAGACGATGATGATTGGGCGCATGACACTGCAGCAAGAATAGCAGAAGGACAGGACTTCATTTGTTGGAGTTAATTTGACGCTGAAGATCCTACGGGTCCCAGCTACGAATCATTTAGCAATAAAAAGGGCTAATTTCATTGTTTTAGTTTGATTCTACACTTTACTTTCTAGATCATTTGTATGATTCGTCCACATAATCGGCTGTTGGAATTAGAGGCATTTTACGGTATATTTTAATCCGAATTAAAGGATAAAACATGACATAAATAGGAGCATAAACAGGAGCATGATCCAACGTGTTTGTAGAGAACATAAAGCATTCTATTGATAATATAAAACACAAGTAACGAACAAGAGAGTTCATCAGAAAGTACCCAGAGGCGGGGCCAGTTCCGGAGGAACCAAATGCACCGTTACCTAACATCGTTGGTCGAGCTTGTTTGATGTAGTGGATCGGGGCTTGATGCAGTGCAGAGGATCGTAGTGCAGATGCGCCTCCAGGAAGTAGACGTACGCAGCGAGCAGTCGCGCAAAGGCGCTCCCCAAAAACTTGATCGCCCTCTACTCCTCGGGTTCAGAGTCTCTGGTGAGGGCGGTAGCTTCGGAGGCCTGCTCTTCCGGCGAAGTCCATGCACGCAGATCGCCGAAACAGAGAAGCAAAAGCGCAGCACAGCAGGTAGAGCTCGTTGGTGGTGGTGTGTAAGTGAACCTCTAGATAGAGGAGAAATGCCCTTGTTGTAGGTAGCTTGGGACCCTTGGACGCCCAGGTTAATGCAGCCATCAAATGGCCAGTTACTAGTAACGGTAGGCTATCAACAGCCGTCAGTTACAAGTAACAATCACCATTTGATCGTTAGTTACTAGATACTAAACACCATCATATAGCTTCAGTTACTAGTCATCAACCATGATCAAAAGCTGCTAAACCCGACCAAGCCCAGCCCACACCTCACGTCTGGCCGGACCGGACAGACGGTCGCGTCTCGGCACGACACGGCACGGCTCAGCTCGGCTCGACGAGCGAGCGCGCGCGCGTGGCATCCTCTCTTCCCTTCCTTAACTTCTTAATAGGTGCAGCATGGCTCCACCTAAGAAGTTGGTTAGGAACCTTTTCAACTACCAAGTTGGTTTTATTCCAAATGTAACTTCCACCACAAATGTGCCTTGGGATTTATTTGATTAATTAATTAATGGGCTGTGAGCCCAATTAATCTAACAATCCTCACTAAATTCCAAGGCTCATTTGGGAATTTGTTCTGCTGCTGTTAAATATACCGGTGTTTCGATGGAGACCTGATTAAGGTTGAACATCCACCTAGAGCATAAGCTATACTTGCTCACAATTGACCAATGGACTATGCCTTGAACTGACAGTTTTGTGCGAACAAGTTTCACTTACACCCTTTACCGATACTAGGCTGCAATTTGCATCCCCTCTGGTTGGAGCACATAAGTCGCACTCCAGGGCCTTTCATGACTCTCTAGAGATTACCCAATCTCATAGACTGTGACTAGCAGTCAAACTCACATAGGTGTGATCCTTAAAGATGTTTCTGCAGGTTAACATCTTTGCTTCAAGTAAGCCACTTGGATCACATTAAAGTTTTAACCAACCTGCCATGCAGAACAGGAGAATATGCATCTCCAACGGAGTGGGTCTGTACAAAGTGTACTCTCCTTCTCGGTTAGTCATTAGCTTGTTTCACCACTCTACTTCACGGGATCTCCGATCAAATAGAACAGGTTACCACTATGACATAACTCTCATGTGGGTCTCAATCCTATCTCCCTCGATGCCTCGTCAATCACATTTCATGAAAGACCTTTAATGAATTGATCTGCCAGATTCTTAGACGTTTGGATATAGTCTAATGCAATCACTCCGATGTTTCTTATTTTTTTTGACAGATTTTGACCGCCTTTTCACATGCCTTGATGACTTCATGTTGTCCTTAGAACTGTTCACCTTGACAATCACCGTTTGATTATCACAGTTCATTAGGATAGCTGGTATAGGTTTTTCAACCACCGGCAAATCCATCAGTTCACGAAGCCACTCAGTGTGCATCAAACTCAAACGAAACTTTATATGAACCTGCAAAATTGAGAATGGTTTATGCAACAGCTTCGAAGCAAATTCAGAAAAGTTGGAGTAAGTTTGTTACCTGAATGGCTCAAGGAGGCTAATGATATTCCTACTCGTAGAGGCGAAATCAATTTATATGAACTTGCAAAATTCAGAATGGTTTATGCAAGAGAATGAACCTGGAATAATCAGTATGCAAGAGCTTCAAAGGAAATTCAGAAGGGTGGTGAAATCAATGCAATATTCAGATGGTTGTAGAGGCCAAATCAATTTACATGAACCTGCAAAATTCAGATGGTTTATCCAAGAGCTTGGAAGGTGCAATACATCAAACATATTGTGTGCATCAAACTCAAACGAAACGAAGAAGAACAGTGGGAGTTAGCTGTTGCTTTGGTTCCTTTTATAGCATCAGCGAGGGAAAGGAACAGACTCAAGATGAACAGCCACCCATCATGCTCGTGGTGCAGGACCGTCAAACGAGTTAAGGCCACTAGGAATATATCGTCTCGCCACTAGTTGAAATTGAAGGAGAGGGCCGCGGAAGATGGGAGGCTTCCATCACTTCTTGCCTGTTCACATGCTAGAGAAGTCGGCTGATGTTCCAATATGGGAGAAGCTGCTGACCTGGATGCCTGATGTTTGAGAGAAATCATCTATTGCCTTTTAGTGGGGAGCTCCTACATAGGTATAGATGATTAGTAGCACTGCAGGACTCATCGACCCATTTACGAGCATTAAAATTTTGTTTGGGAAAATTGATAAGGAATTTAATTGATCCATCATCTGAATAAGCCAAATTTGATTCTGGAGCACGATGTATAAAATACATTTGGCTGAACCACATAATAAAAGGAGGGGTAGAGCAGAATGAGACAACTTGTTATAGAGACTTTACAGGGACAGGAAGTTAATTTCCTTGTTTTGATATTCTGGATAGAAGACAGCAAAGGAGGACTTTATCCAAGAGGGTTTGAGAGGTACTGGGAGCAAAATCATTTCTTGGCTGCTGTAGAGGACTGTAGACTGTAGCTGCAGTTTAGTGACCCCAAGGTTCACCTCAAGCATTGAGCACATATGCAGAACTACCTCGCCCCTGATGCCATCACATCTGTGAGGAGCTACTGCTTAACCATGCGGGTGTTAGGGTCGTTTACTACGGCAATAGCGCTGTCTGTGCATGGGTCATACCGAATACACTGTGCCTCTGCTGCCGGATTCGAGTTTGACACCTTGTTAATTTGCAACGTTAAACTCGAGGCTTAGGGCAACGGTCAGGCATCTGGTTGTAACCAAGTAGAGAGGATTCAACACAAGGAACCTAGTAAACGTCCCGGATTAATTTCGCTGTGGTATATAATATAACTGGAATATTGTTTTCTTTCAAGGTCTAGTCCTGCACTTGCAGCATCTGCATCTTAACCAAGTGCAATGTAAGATGATGAGCGTAGTTTCTTTTCATTTGGTATATCTGCAAATTAAGAGATGCTTCCAACGAAAAGAGACAACACCAGCATATAACGTCGTCAAAGAGGAAGTAGCTTCTTGTTGCTGCATGACAGAATGAATTTCTTGATGTTATGGTTCCAAACGCATTCAAAATGGATCTTCATTTACCCAATGCATGCCGCGCATCTTTCTTTACTAATAGGATAAATAATTAAAATATTGCTTCCCAACCACCGACCATTGTTCGTGTTGAATGAACCTCAAGAAAGATCTAAAGAGGATTTCTAACAAATACTTCCTCCGTCCAAAAAAAAAAACAAGTTATTTTGTGATGCAAAACTGGCACCACAAAACAAGTCATTATACACAATTTGGCATGTGTCCATATGCATGCGGATAATCAGCGGTCAGTTATTACCAATAAATATAACTAAAAAATAGAATTTATGTTTTTCTTACTTTTTCTTAAAAATCCTTAGATAACTTGTTTTCGGAACAGGGAGTACAACCACATCTCTGCCGAGGCGCTCCATACCAGCGATAATAAACGTAATCATTTCATGTTTGATTGACACTCTGGATGAAAGATTGAAAGCTAGGCATTTGCATTCCTCTGAATCTGTGTGCATTCTGTTCACTATTGCATTCCGCTTTATAACCCCCAACGTAGAGTTTCTTAAATGAGGTCATTATAGAATTTTTTTTTCTTGTAAGTAGAGCTTGCATTGCTTCGTCACTCTGGCAGAACTGTCATAAGTAATCAATCACTCGAGCAAGAACACAACACCGAGCACAACAGCTGTGTTAACTGGCACTGTCACTGAATAAGATAAAATGGCTTGTAGTACTCTCAAACATGCGCGCCATGATCCTTTACCATTGCCACCATGATCCTTTTCCATTGCCGCCATCACACAAGTCTGCGTCCTGCCATAATAAGAGAATCGCTCCTGCACAGACGAACGTGCGTCAGGCAACAGACGCACACAACCGAGCATGTGCCATGTGCAGACCATAACTATCTGAAAACGACAACTAACTGATGAGGAAGCAAAAGGCAGATAGCACTACTTGCGCATAAAAACTTTGTTCCGTGGAAATATTTTTTGTATTGAAATATTTTGTGGACTTCATCTTCATGTTTCCATAAATTAAAAAAGGGCTATGCAGTATTGCCTTTTCTTACCTCTTAGGGTACGATCTAAAATAAATCGCATTCCTCGATTTATATATGGGAAAAATAGGTAAAGCAAAAACTCCCGCTACTCCTATGTAAATCATGCTAACTGATGGGAGGAAAAAGGTCACGCTATAACTGAGCGCAGCGCTTCTCTCCATTAGCTTTCTTTGTTTTTATTTATCAGCAGGTCCCCTCTATATTTTGTTTCTCTATTTTTTCCACTGCTAGAGAGACCCTCGTTTGAGCCAGTGACCAGACCAGCACCATTAAGCCGATACGGACAAGGGTGGCTACTTATGCCGGTATTGAAGCTAGCACAAATAACGAGTTTTTCCATCTGGTGGGCTGATGCGGATACTAAAAATAGGAATTCACAAACAAAAATAGCAAAAATATTTTTTTCCTAGGCAATCCTTTGATCCTTATCTCCTAAAGCCTGTATTTATTGTTTACATATATAAATGACTTCAAATAAAATAAAATCCGCCATCAACTTGTAGATCTCGTCCAAATGTATAATTTTTGTATAAATTTTATCTTCATCTCAGGTAGTATGCAAAAGTTACAGATTTCCAAAGACAATCTGAAATTTAAATTATAAGAGCTTGAAGTGAAGACAATTTTGTTTTTTGAGAAATACACAGTACAACGCAGACGCTCACAACACGCACGCACACTCACCCCTATGAACACACGTACGCTAACCCTACCCTTATGAGTACCTTCGAAGACTGAGCACCCGGTAGATCTGGAGATTCCCGAAGTCACCAATAACTTTAAACTGAAAAATATAAAACTACAAAGTTGAAGGTCAGATCGAGACCTACAACTTTTTCATATAAAGTTTGTCTTTGAGCTATATCATTTTAAAATGTTATGGATTTCCAATTAAAACATGAGATTCAAATTTTATATATAAGGACGAAAAAGATATGTTAACATTATAATTTTGGAGATTGAAACAAGCTCAAATTAAAAAATATTGATTTATAAAGTTTTAGATCTTGTCGAACATTATAATTTTCATATAAAGATTGTCTTCATCCAAGTTAATGTGTAAAAGTTATGAATTTTTGAATTTCTGTGTTCGTACGTGAGCTAGCACGAATAATCATGGGTACTATTCGTGCTGGCTCAGTTTCGAGCAAGTGAAAATCAGGAGTTATTTGTGCTGGATCAATTTTAGACAAATGCGAATGCATTTGTTCCTGCTGTAAATAGAGCCATTGCGTGCGATTGGTTATTTGAACGGGCTCTATTATACACTGATGCGAATGACTTATCCACCACTATGTAAGAAACAAAGAAAGAAGACACCATATTCAGAGACGCGGAAATGAAAAGCGTCACCGATATGTGATTGGTGACGCGCCTCAACGACCCGCGTCACCAATGTGTACGTCACCAGCATAGCATAACAAAATGCGTCTCCGATCTAGACATATAACAGACGCGGCTCCGCAAAACGCGTCTCCGATATCCAAAAGAATATCGGTGACACGGCCAGACCATACGCGTCACCTATATGATCTATAATCGGAGTCGCGGTTTTAACAACCCACGTCTGCGATACAAAGGTAGACGTGTATTGTTGTTACGCGTCGCCGATGTTCTCGTCTACTATATGCGCTAGCACTTAGTTGATTTCAGCACGGCGCGTCCTTCTTCCACTGCTGCACATCGAC
Organism: Urochloa ruziziensis; assembly: GCA_015476505.1. NCBI lineage: Eukaryota > Viridiplantae > Streptophyta > Magnoliopsida > Poales > Poaceae > Urochloa > Urochloa ruziziensis. The sequence goes on from CM027123.1 coordinate 12,525,041, forward strand.
TTCTTCACCGTGCCGCTCACAAGGCGCCACCGGCGGCCTAGCTTTTGCCCGCCCCGTCCCGTCCACCCCGCTGGCCGCCTATTCCTCTCGCCGCCACACCGCTGGTCGGCCGTGTCCCCGCCGCCGCGGCGCCGTCACGCACGCACGAGGCCGCCGCCGCCGCACGTGCGCCATTCCGCTAGACTGCGGGGGCATCGCCGCCGCCTCGAGGCCGAGGAACCAGCGCGCAGAGCTCCGCCGTCCCTGGCCGGGCACACTGCCGTCACCTCAAGGCTGAGCTGGGCGGCTCCCGCGCGCGCTGCCTCGGGCGCGGCTGCGCAGGAGTCCCGACCATGGCCCCGCGCGCCGCCGTCCTTTGGCCCACGCGCACGTCGGCCGTGCGCCCACGCTGCCACTATCCCGCCACACCGCTGCCGCGAAGCTGAGCGCTGGTGTCCTTACATAGTGCACGCTGGCTCATTAATGGCCAGCATAAATGAGCCAATACGATCGGTGGGTCTCTTCGTTAGTTAAGTGGTTGGTTTTCACATGTTAATGTGGAAAATACATTTTTTTTTCTTGCTAGACTGATAACCATTCGAAAAATATTTTCTCTGGCTTGGTTACCATATGATCTTTCCTATGGATATAAAGCAAGCTTTCCTAAATGAAGATTTGGATAATGACATCTACATGGATCAGCTTGACGGGTTTGTAGTAAAAGGTGAACAGAGCAAGGTGTGCTAATTGTTGAAGTCTTTATATTGCTCGAAGGTCTGGGTGAAGCTGATGTTATTCTAACCATCAAATTGAATAAGGATGAGAAAGTGATTAATTTTTTACAATCTCATTATGTCGAGAAGGTCTTGAGACAATTCGGTTTCATGAACACTTGAATGAATTAAGGTTTTGTGATACCAGTGTGACACTTGAATGAATTAAGGTACCAGTGTGATAAATTCAGATAGTTATCACTCCACTCATGTACTTAGCTAGACCAACAAGCGTCGAGCTAGCGTCATGCATGTTGAGCTTGGACGACCTCACTTATATTAGTAGCATTGAAGGACTGATCGACCCATTATAAGCATTAAAAATTGTTTGGGACAAGTGATCCTGAATTTAATGGACGATCCCTCGTCAGAGTAAACCATATTCATTCTAGAATGTGCTGAATAAAGTGCACTTGACTGAATCACAGAATTAAGAGGAGGTTGAAGAGCAGAATGAGACTACTGTTGTAGAGTAATACTAGTTCGGGGCCTTGGCGTTTTTGCCCTCATTTTCAGATGAAACTGTGATTTCACCCCTCTTTTTTTTACTTTGTGATTTTACCCTCGCTTTTTCTAGATGAAGATTCGGGTTGCCCTTGTTCTGTTAGGAGGGCTTAACGGTATCAGCTCAAGTGTAAAAAGACAAGTATGCCCATGGTGGTGGCTGTTGTGGCTCCATTCTTTCATTTCTTTCCTGCCACTGACATGTGGGGCCTGCCTGTCAAGGCCATCTTCAACCTCGTGCTCGCACGTTTCTTCAACTTAGTTGGATGGTGGCGGCGGGGGATGGCCGGCGCGCGCCCGTATTGGAGGGCGGCGGGGGCGGAAGGCCGGCTCCCGAGCACCACACGCCCTCGCCCGCCGCGCCACCCGCCCGACATCGCGCCGCCCGGTCCCGTTCCTTGCTCGCCGTCGGCCAAGTCGACGACCCCGCCGTCGAGCCCTTCTTCATGCAGCCCAAGGAGGATGTCGAGCCTCAGGCGGTGGACGACGAGCTCCGCGAGGTGGCGCTGCCGCCCACCTCCGGCTCCACCGCCGCCTCGCCGCCCTCACGCCCAGCAGCTCCACCGCCGCCTCTTCCGCGCTTGACGGCCGGTTGGCCGTGTGCCCTGCGCGTCGCCCGCCATCGCGCGCCGGTTGGCCTCATGCCCCGCGCGTCGCCCGCCATTGCGCGCCGGCCAGCCCCGCACGCCGCCCGCCTGCCATCGCGCCGACCAGTCCCAAGCGCCACAGGCACAGGCGCGGTGTCGTCATCGTCCGTACGAGGGAGGGAGGGGGAATAGGGAAACCAGATGGGTGGGACCGTGGGATGGGAGGATAAGGTTTGTTAGGGGTATTTGTGTCTTTTCCTCTATTTTTAGTGGGTTTTCTTTTTTTTCAATTCATTTAATCGGGTCTCATCTAACGGCGTCCAAACCAGGGGCAAACGGATTGTTCGTTTCGAAAATGTAGTGGCAAATCCACAAAGTGAAAAAAAACAAGGACAAAATCACAATTAGCATCGAAAATAAGGGTAAAAACACCAAACTCCCTACTAGTTTCCCTGCTCCGGTGTTCAGGATAGAAGGCAAAGCACCGGAGTCCTAGAGGGTTTGAGAGGTATTGGGAAACAAAACCATATCTTGTCCCAAGATGCCTTCTGCTGCAGAGGACTCTCGTAACTGTAGTTTAATGACCCGAATGTTCACTTTAATCACTGAACACATATGTAGAGCTTCCGCGTGCCCCACCTTGACACAGCTGCAGAACTACTGCTCTACCATGCGGATGGTGGAGCGGTTTACTCTGGCGTGACAAAACTGTTGCCGGTGCCTAGTTCATGTCTGATACGCCGTGTCGCCGTGTAAGAGGAAGTAGCTTCCTGTTCTGCATGACAGATTGAATTTCACGTAGTTTGGAAAAATAATGCGATGTCGTGGTTCCAAACGCATTCAAAATGCATCTTCGTGTACCCGATGCATGCCGCGCATCCTTTTCTACAAATTGGATAAATCATTAAAATATTACATCCCGACCACTGACCATTGTTCATGTTGAACCTCAAGAAAGAACTAAAGAGGGTTTCTAACAAATACTTCCTCCGTCCAAAAAAACCAGTTATTTTTATGCAAAACTTGCCCCACAAAACAAGTCTTTATACACAATTTGGCATGTGTGCATATGCATGCAGACAATCAGCAGTCAGTTAGCACCAAATATAACTAGAAAATAGAATTTATGTTTTTCTTACTCTGTCCTAAAAATCCTTAGATAATTTGTTTTTTGGAATAGAGGGAGTACAACCACATCTCTGCCGAGGCCCTCCATGCCACAATCATTTTTTGTTTGATCGACACTATGGATGAAAGGTTGAAAGCTAGGCATCTGCATTCATCTGAAACTGTGTGCATTCTGTGCACTGTCGCATTCCGCTTTATAAACCCCTGTTAGATATTTAGGCACTTTTCGTTATAATTTAATTCTAGAAATAAACATGTATTTCAATTGTATTTACATGACTATGGTGAGTGTATCAAAGTATGTGCACATGTTTATGATTATCACAAATATAAACATGAACAAAATAAGATGAACTGCGATAATGAGCCAGCAGTATTTTACGCTCACAACAACAAGTCGAGTAATGCTACCAAACCAATAGAGATAAAATTCTATATTGTGAAAAATAAAATCTAGGATCACATTATAAGTCTGGAGCATATATGTATCAAAAACATGCTAGCGGATCAGCTCACAAAAGGCTTATCACCCAGTGTGTTTAGAGAACACATTACCGGTATGGGTTTAAAGGAAAGCTTTATGATCACTGGATAAGGGCCCAAGTAATGTTCCTTCAGAATGGATAAGTTTATTGTGGTTGGTTAATCCAATTGAAATGACAATCATTATAACCCATGCTCAATGTACTTATTTGTTATGAAGTAGATGCCAACCAAAGAGCTTAAGTATAAGAAAACCTAAGGTGAGATCGAGGGAGAGATTGTTAGGTCGATCTCAGGGCCGTATCGGGCTCGATCCTGCGCCCTGGTCGGGGGCGCCCAACCAATCAGTGGTTGGCGGGCCCTCATCGCATAGTGCTATAAAAGAGTAGGGTGGGGGCTAGGGTGCTTATAACGATGGTGACCTGCGCCGAAGTCCATCCACCTACAACCCTACCGATCTAGGGAGCGCTGGAGCGGCTGGAAGCACCGCCACCGCCGCCGCCACCGACGCCGTCCCGAAGATCTGCAGGCGCATCCCCGACCCGGCGCCGCCCCTACTTCCCCTTCGCCAAACCGTGGCCGCCCCTGCGACCCCGACCGACGCCATGGCCACCGATCCTTTCGCCGCCACTGATGGTCTGCACCCTCTGCTCCCTGTTTAGGTGTAGATGTTCTTGTTCTAGATCTATGTGTTGCTCTGGTGTAGTGTTTATCACGTTTATCCAATATGCAAAGTCAAGTACCCATGATAGAAATACTGCTAGACATGTTTATTTATATCAAAAACAACACCATGTTATTATGATTCCAAATGCATCTTTCTATACCCGATGCATGATGTGTGCATCTTTTTCTACAAATAATAGAAAGAAAGAAATATTTGCATCCCTGAGCACCGACCACATGCAAGAGCTCTGCCGAGGCTCTCCATACCAGCCACAATACACACAAGCATTTTCATGTTTGGCACTCCACATGAAAATTGAAAGCAACACATCTGCATTCATCTGAATAGCTGTGTGCGTTCTGTTCACTATTCCACATTCCGCTTTATATTCCCAAACCTAGAGCTTCCTGTGTGCATTCTGTTGACTATCGCGATCTGCTTTATAAACCCAAAGGTGAAGGGTGCAAGGTGTGTAAATTGTCGAAGTCTTTATATTGCTTCAAGGTCCGGGTGAAGTTGATGTCATTCTGAACATCAAATTGATTAAAGATGAGCATGTGATTTGGCTGAAACAACTTACGATACCAGTGTGGCACTTGGAATGAATAAAATTATTGTTAGGGATAAAGTGAGATAAAATCCAATGTGGCACTTAGCCAGCTCAACAAGAGTCGAGCTTCATGCATGTTCAGCTTGAATCTCACATATATTAGTAGCACAGAAGGACCAATCAACCCATTACAAGCATTAAAAATGTGTTTGGGGTAAGTGATATCGAATTTAATGGATTTATTGTCTGAATAAACCAAATTCATTCTGGAATGTGCCGTATAAAGTGCACTTGACTGAACCACACAATAAAGAGGATGGGTAGAGCAGAACGAGACTACTGCTATAGAGTAGTTTACAGGGCAGGAAGCTAATTTCTATGCTCTGGTGTTCAAGATAGAAGACAAAGCACTGCAGGACCATATCCAAGAGGGTTTGAGAGGTATTGGGAACAAAACTATATCTTCCCCCAAGATGCCTTTTACTGCTGAGGGCTCTTGTAACTGCAGTTTACCGACGCAAAGGTTAACTTTTATCACTGAGCACATATGTAGAGCTTCCGAGTGCCCGACCTTTGCACGGATGTGGAACTACTACTCTACCGTGCGGGTGGTGGAGCGGTTTACTCCAGTAAAACCGTTGGCTGTGCCTAGGTCACATCCGATACTTTGTGCCTCCACCCACTGTCAGGCATGATGGTTGTAACCAAGTAGACAAAGATTGATGTATTGAACACGAGGAAGCTAACGAACATCCCACGACAACATTACCTGTGCCTAGGTTATATCCATTAACCAATACTCTGTGCTTCCGCCGCCAGCTTGAATTTGACACCTTTGTCTGCAACAATACTCGAGGCACAGCCGCACAGCATGCCCACTGTCAGGCATGATGGTTGTAACAACCTAACCACGTAAACAGGATCGAAGTATTGAACACAAGGAAGCTAACAAACATCCCAGGACAACATTGCTGTGAGATAACTGGTTTCAAAGTGATGCGTGGTTTCATTTCACTAGGTATATCTGCAAATTAAGAGATGAAATCCTCTTACAGTGAAAAGAGACAACACCAGCGTGTAATGCCATCCACGAAAAAACAGCTTCTTATTGCTCCATGGCAGAAAGAATTTCATGATACTGGTAAAACAACACGATACGAACTGAGCGTAGCTCAGTTGGTAAGGTTCCTTATGGTGAAATCTTGCTACCAGGATTCAAATGATTGGTGCCAGTGCTCGCATTCTTTTGACTTTATTCAAGGATTTAACCGGCGCTGTTCCATTAGTACATGTTTGGAACGAAGGAATGAAAAATAGAGGAACGCTAGAAAACACAGGAATATAAAATGAATGAGTATGTGCAAAATAGAGGATTGGAAAATATAGAAAATAGATAGAAAAGTGTGTTTGGAAGGCAGGAATGGTAATATAGGAATCAAAAAAATAGTCTCATAATGTGAAACCGTTTGTACATATATAATGATGTGGTAATTAACAACCACAAACCTACTATGTACATACGGTATTTATCTCTAAATAGCTATTACAAGTGGGGCCCATAACTACTCTCTTTTTGTCGTCAACCTCTTTTACAGGTGCATCGTGTTTATCCATGCCATTATCGCTTCGTTCTCCACACAGAGCCATGCTCTGGTGGCCACAGGAGTGGAGGAGCTGTTGCTCATGCCTACGGGTCTGCAATAGGAGCTCCTCACATTCCCAGATCAACCCAGAAGGCGTCAATGGTGAAAATGGGGACGGAATCGTGACCACTGAATCGCTGATGCAATAGAAAAGTTGATGGGTTTTTGGTTTATCTTGGGGGATTTGGGATTTATATGTATTTTCACAACTATGGCACAAGAACGACCGCTAAGCTTGGTTATCGAAAGTCTGTGCGCGACGCCGCCAGAAAATTTTCCATGAGGTCTGAGCGCATTTTTTTATTCCTTCAAATTTACGGCCATTCTTCCCTTTTCTCTCGAAAGTTTCACTCCAATGTTTCACTCCAAAACCCTCGTTCCAAAGGCTCATGTGCCATTCCTTCCCTTCAGAACAGCAACCCTTCATTTTTCTTTTGTTTTTCCTCCGTTCCATACCGGGCTTTAGTGGTAGTTGAAATGCCCGTTGACAGGGAGGCGTAAATTGTGACTTCAGCAATTACAAAGATTTGACAGTTCAGTCTCTCTTAGAGATGCTCGTATGGGTAGGGTTACATGCATATATTCGTAGGGCAAGTGTATGTGCATATATGTTAGCGTTTACGTGTGTACTGTGTGATTCAAAAAAAAAAAAACGACACAATGTTATGGTTCCAAATACATTCGAAAAGCATCTTCCTGCATGCTGTTCATCTATGCACAGATCATTGTGTTAATTGTTGAACCTCAAGCAGGACAGCAGATTTCTAACAAACAAGTACAACCATAAGAGCTCTGACAAGGTGCTCCATACCAGCCACAACACACGCAAGCATCTTCCTACACATCTGCAATCATCTGAGTACCGGTGTGCATTCTGTTCACTATCGTATTCCGCTTCATAACCACAAAACAATCAAGAACTCAAGTAAACAGCTTGATCCTTTTCGCCTGCCCATCCTAAAGTTCTGATCATGGCAGCCAGTCGCTCTGGCATAAAGGACGCCTGAGTCAAGTAAACAGAGGCAGGGTTATGTGGATAAACTATAGTTAACTGAAAAAAACAACTAACTAAAGAAGAAAAAAACAGCTATAGCAGTACTATATATACAAGCCAAGATTTTATTCAACAACAACTAGCTTAAATTTCCTTGGAAATATTTTTTTTAATGAACAATTGTTTAGAGATCATCTTCATGTCTCCTAAATTTAAAAATTATGACAAAGTTTACATATTATAGCATTTCATACTACGTTTTGCAATCTATAGACTCTAAATGACATGCATTTCGTATAACCAAAGCTTCCATGCCTGAGAGAGGATGCAGATGTTGAGGTGCACCCATCCTCAAGCTCGAAATCTTCTGCACAAACACTGACACCTCCATCCCAGAAAATAATCATGTTATCCATATATATTCCTTAAAGCATTAATCTTTCTTACATGGCGATTCCATATATAACTCATCTTTGATATTCTGTGGCTAAAGAAACGAAGCATATATAGGTTGACTTTGATTAACAATGTGAGATGGACCAGTTGATTGTGCCTCCAATACTTTATATTGATACACATAGCACCAAAGCATATCGATGAGAAAACAGTGGACATTTTGCAGACCACGCTCCCGTGTTGCTCCCCTAAAGCGGCTTGGGCGGACGTGTCCCTCCCTGACTGCCGCCACCTCCATCCCCCTCCCCTGCCTCGCCGCCGCCCGAGCGGCCGCTAGAAGCCCTCACATCCAAAGGGCGGCAGCGGGCGGCGACTTGCATGGAGATGAGCCGGGAACGGCCAAGGGCAGGCTATTTGCGGAGAGCGGCCTATGGTGGCGGCGCGGCAAAGGTGCCACTACGGAAAAACTTCACATTGGTCTACGCACATTAGTGCCGGTCGGCTTGGAGCCGGTACTGATGTTGACATTAGTACCAGCTCCATAGAATAGTGCCTATGGAGACACTTTAATACCGGTCAAGAGCAACAACCGGTACTAAACGGCATCATTTAGTACCGGCCGGTACTAAAATGACATGCTCATTTCGTACCAGCTAATGTTTTGAGCCGGTACAAAAAAGTAGCACCTCAGTACTGGTCAAAAAAATCTGCCCGGCACTAATGTGACGGAGAGGAAAAAATCTGCCCAGTGCCCTAGTACTTAGCCGCCCGAGCTCCTCTCCTCCATCTATTCCTATCTCTTTCTTATCTTCTTTCTTCTTCTCTCTTACCTCCTCTCTCGCGCGCAGGTTCTCTAGGCGGCGGCGCAGGGAGGCGCAGCGGCCGGCGGGAGCGCGGTGACCTGCAGGGGCGCGGCGACCTGCGGGGGCTCGGCAGCCAGCGACGCGGCGGCCTGCAGGAGCGCGGCGACCTGCGGGGCTCCGCGGCAGGCAACACGGCAGCCGGCGGGGCGCGGCGACCTGTGGGGTCATGGTGGCCGGCTGGGCGCGGCGGCCATGGCTGCGAGCGTGCCTCCCGACTGCGAGCTTGGGGGCCGCCGTCGGCGGAGGAGATGCGTGCGATCTTTTTTTTTACAGTTTGTGAGATTTGTTCTTGTGAGATGTGATTCTTGTGACATTGTTATTGTAACTGAAAGATTGTGTGATTGTGAGATACATTTCTATGATTTTCGTGACGTTGTTATTGTGAAGTTGTATGATTGTAATTCTTATGCAATTGTTGATGAGAAACAAAGAAAAGAAAAGAACAGAAAAAAGGAAAAAAAAAGGAGGAAAAAAGGATTGTGGCTGGCTGGGAGTTAGTGCCGGCCGGCACTAACTTGCGCACGTTAGTGCCGGTCATAGTGCCCGGCACTAACGTGCCCTGTGACCGATGGCTAGTTTTCCCATACTGCGCACGGCAGCAGGCAGCTCGTGGCCCACGGCGGTGCGGCCAGTCATGCATCCGCCACCAGCACCAGGGCGCCGGTCACTTGCGGCCTGATTTGCCGGATGCCGGATGCGCTCATATTTTTTATTTTCTCCACCACCCAATTCTGTTTCTTCGTTTATGCTTGCTCGTTACCTGAGTGAGCTTGGGATGCTTCACTGCTAGAGTAGCACGTATTGCATGAAGCGAAGAGTCTCCGCATGACTTCTCTAGTTTAATATCTATAGTTCGTTGTCATGACTCATCTTTCCTCTACATCATCAACTGGTGCATGATTTCGTGTCCAGCGACCCATCTCCAGTTCATTTGCACCAGCCATGGCTTTCTCGTCCGCAAATATTCAATACATGCGCCATGATCTAATCTGTCTTCTAATCATGTTTATTGAGATCATGATGTTATGGTTTATAGTGTCTAGTACGTTGGAAAATCGAATGCTGATTCTTAATTTGGTCATGATTTATTATATTCAGAATTTAATATTGGATTTTCCTAATTATTGATCAATCCTATGAGGAATACTGAAGGACCAGAATGGATACCTTGCTGCAACAAATGAAAGCTGCAAGTGCGGAAGGACATGCATGTTGGGTTTCAACCTGACAGATACTAGGTGGTTCCCTGCGCGTTGTTGTAAGATTTGAAAGAGTTTTTCGATAAACTATACATCATTGTGGTTATTTAGTTGCTCATAGAAATAGTGCATTTGTAGAGATTACCCCGAGAGCCGTATGCGTTATTTCTTAATGAAAATCATAAACTTTTACGTTACTTTTGAATAGATAAAAAAATAAGATATACATCTAATGAATAGAAAATTTTGCACTACATAAGAGAGAAATAGCAATTAATGTATTTTAGTTGGGTATTAATGCATCTTAGTGGGAGGTGATGATGTGGCTTCATGAAAGTTGAGAGAAATTCTTAGTGTGAATTACTTATATAAGTTATATAGATTAGTAGCACTGCAGGACTCATCGACCCATTTACCAGCATTAAAATTTTGTTGGGTAAAACTGATCTGAAATTTTATTCTGGAACGCGATGTATAAAATGCATTTGGCTGAACCACATAATAAAAGGAGGGGTAGAGCAGAATGAGACAACTTGTTGTAGAGTGGTTTACAGGCCGGGGCAGGAAGTTAATTTTCTTGTTTTGGTATTCTGGATAGAAGATAGCAATGGAGGACGTTTTCCAACAGGGTTTGAGAGGCATTGGGAACAAAATCATTTCTTGGTCCAAGGTGTCTTCTGCCAGAGGACTGTAGACCGTAGCTGCAGTTTAACGAACCCTAGGTTCATTTGAAGCATTGAGCACGTACGCAGAACTGCCTCGCGCCCGATAGAATCATATCTGGGAGGAGCTACTGCATAACCATGCGGGTGTTAGGGTAGTTTTTACTACGGCAATAGCGCTGTCGTCAGGCATAACCTTGTTTGCGACGTTAAGTTCGAAGCTTAATAGGGCCACTGTCAGGCATTTGGTTGTAACCAAGTAGACAGGATTGATCAGAAGGAAAGCTAGTGAATGTCCGGGACCAACGTTGCTGTGATATAACAACAGAAAATATAGTAACAACAGAAACTAATCAAGAACATGAGAGGATAAAATTGTATACCTTGTAGACTCCTTCAAATGAGTGAAAACTTTACAGTTTTTGAAAAAAAATTGGCAAAATCTCTTCTCAACCCGAGCACACCATGAACACAGCTCGGAGTGTCCATGCTGGCACGGGCGTGGGGAGGAAAAAGGGATTAAATAGGTAGCTAATTAGCACCGGTTGTATCCAGCAATCGGTGCTATCGGTGCTAAATGTGACGTGAGATTTAACACCGGTTGCTGGCCGCAACCGGTGCTAAAGGTGGGCATTTAGCACCAGTTGCGGCAAACAATTGGTGCCAAATCCCCTCCTCCCCCTCCGACGCGCGCCGCACGCGTCTGCGCGCGGTTGCTAGCCGTTGGACCAGGGGGTAAAGCCCCATTAGCACAGGGTCTAAAAATGGCCGCTGCTTATGTGCTTCGCGGATAGCTCGTTCTCTTGTAGTGGCTCTTGCAGCATTTGCATCTTAACCATGTGCAATGTAAGATGATGTAAGACAGGAGTGCATTTGCTGCAGGACCAGGCATGGGCATGTGCGAGCCGTGCGACGGTACAGGCCTCCATATTTTAAGGGCCTCCTTTTTTTATCTACACAGTAAGTGTCCGAACAATTATATACTTTATCCTTTACTACTATAACTATTAATTTTATTCTCTTTATCTATTGTATACATGTATATGAATTAGACTTGGGTTCTAGTGTTCCATAATCGAAACCAAGTTGGGCCATTGATCCTAGGTTTGAATCCCCATAAGAGCAAATTTTAGACTTGGTAAAAAAAGATCAGTCGCCGGTAACTTTTGATCAGCATGGGTGTATCAATCTATGGTGGACGGGCTCTTGTGTAAATGGTTGATCGTGCGTGTTGGGCCTCAATGCACTGGTAAAGGTGGGAACCATAGGGGCGGCATCCCCATGTATAAGGAGACTACTTTCGTGACTTTTTTCTGCTAGACTCTGATTGCGCTCTTCTTAGTGAAACACCTTGGATGGGGATGGTTTTTTCCCCACCGAGCGAGTTTTTCGAGCCAAAAGCTTATAAAATATGGATAAACATATTGTAATATATTTAAACTTAAATGTTTTTGTTGCTTCATATTTTCTAGGCTAATAGGGCCCACTTTAGAGTTTTGTACAGGGCCATGAATTTTGCTGGCCTGCCCTGATTTGCTGGAGTTAATTTGACAGAAAAAAATGACAAATATTGGGCTCACCCCTCATCATCCCCGCTCCATGGCCAGCCTCTGTTCATTGCTCAAGTCTAATCCCATGGTGATGCCATGGCCATCACCGCCGGTGTGGGAGACGACAACGCGATCCGAGATTGGTGCTACCGAAGCGCGATCAACAGAGTTCGAATGTGTGGGTGGTTTGGTGGGCCACGGATCCCGGCCCATACCGTATCAGATGAGTATGAAATGGGGACCAACTATCCCATACATGCCAACGCCTGGTCTAGTCACTTTGTTCTCCCGAACGGGTACAGAGTGGACTGACTCTAGGGCACTGCACGTCGCTAGACTCTCCGTCACTGCCGACTCCTACACGGCGGCGACAAAATTAGCGAACCAGATGGAGAACTAGAGGGAAGGTTAGGGCGGCAACAATGGTGCCAATAGGGGCCGAGGTGGTTTTGGGGGCCAACAAAGCTGGATCGGCCGTCCTGGCTATCAACCTCCGTTCCATCTGGGCCGAGGTGGCGGCAGCCAAGCCCATGGTGGCCGGGACGGTGGCAGACAGGGAGGTTGTGGCTGGGCCGGTGGAAGAAACTACGACAGTCGCAATAACATTCAGAGGGGCGGTGGTGCAGGGAGAGGTGGTCGTGGACCGGCAGCTACTGGGGTGGCTGTGGGCGCGGCGCCAACAGGGCCAACCGTGCCGACGCATGATTTATCCCCGGACGCCGTCGCTCAAGTGGCCGCGCTGCTGCAGCAAGCACTAGCCGTGGCAAGGCATGGTAGTGCCCAGTCTGCTGCTACTCAATCCAAGGAGAGCATGACCGGGGGCAAAGGCCAACTAGAGAAGATAGCTGCAATGACCAAGGTGCCACATCAGATGGATGTACCTGAATCGTCGGAGCAAATGAGCAAAAATGGTGGTGGTAAACAACCTTACTGTTTTCGTTGCTTGACAAAAGGTCATACCATTGAGGCATGTACGGCTGTCATATTCTGTGATGTGTGCGATAGTCACGATCACACTACTGCAAGGTGTCCAAGGTACAGGGCAGTTAAGGCGGCTAAGGTTCCTTGTGGTTATGCTACGGCGGGGCTAGGATTTGTTTACATACCACAGCCACCTCATGTGAAGCTGGGTGGTGATAACAGGTCTGCAAGGATTGTGGTCACTAATGGTACTTTAACAAGTGCACAGGTCAAAGCGCAGTTGGAAAGGCTTGTTATGGCAAACTAGAACTGGAATGTGATGGATTTGGGTGGCAACAAATTCAGAGCCACATTTTCATCTCAGGATGAGAGGCGACGTATGAAAGAAAGGGGTGCGGTCAAAACAAAATTTAATGCGACCATGGAGATAGAAGCTCGAGTTGATGGAGGGGCAAGGAAATAAGAACTGCCAAAGGTTTGGATTCAGTTCAGTGGCCTACCGAAAGAATTACGGAAGATTGAAGTTCTTTGCGCCGTTGGCTCCATATTGGGCATTACAAAGGATGTGGATATGGGTTTCACACGTAAGTTCGATACTAGCCGTATTAAGGTGATGGTTCTTGATCCTAGCTTGATTCCACATGTTGTGGATGTGGTCAGAGGAGATTACCTATATGAGCTGTAGTTTCGTCTGGAGAAAGGGGTTGAAAAATCTAGCCCAGTGCCTATGGATATGGATGGGGATAATGATGCAGGAGATGGAGATGGGAATAAAAATAAGGAGAAAGAAAGTGGTAACGGAAAACAACAGAAGTTGAGTACTGCGCGGTGGCTACAGTGGAAGTGTCATCGGGTTCTGGAGGAATGGGTACTCATTGCCCCTTATTCCACCTGATGGTTCCTGAGGCGATCTTGCAAAAATCCCAGGCAACTCAGGTGGAGCCTGTAGTACCTCTCAGTACTGGACTAGACAGGGAAACTGGGGACACTCAACACACAACTACTGATAATGGCTTCACCACTGAGGAACTTGAAGATATGGAGGATGAGGACCTGCTGGATGATGAGGAACTAGGGGATGTCTCGGAGGACGACTTTGCGAGCAAGGCTGCTGCATTGGCCGGCATTCCTGAGGCTGCCTTAATGGAGTCACCACGCACGAGCAAGCGTCGGCTACGATGTCGGCTGATGATTTGCTGGACTGCGCATCTTTGCTCTAGGCAGCATGGAATTTGGATGGAACGACACACTGGCTCCGCTTCTGGAGTCAAATGCAGCGGCATGAGGAAGACAAAGATTTAATAATCAATGTTTCCAAATGGCTTGAAGTTCTAGTTATGCAGATCTTTGGTGTGTAATAGGATTGGCTTTACTTAAACTCTATCTAGTCTTTGGTGTGTTTTCCTCTTTCCAGCAACTATCATTTTGCTTTTCAGCAGATGGATGTGCTGCAATCTTTGTAATAAGCGGCTATAGCCTTCTCTGAAGGTCAATCTGAATGTTTGATTCTGGAACGCGATGTATAAATGCATTTGGCTGAACCACATAACAATAAGGCTAGAGCTAATGAGACTAGTGTATAGCGGTTTGCAGGGGCACTGATAACTTCCATGCTATGGTATTCTGAGTTGAACAGAAAGAACTAGAGGTCCAAGGGTTTGCGAGGTATTGGGAATAAAAACATATCTTGTCAAAAGATGTCACGACTCCAAGCAAGAGGTATTCTAAGAAGAACGGGCCAGAAGCTGCTAAAGACAAGGCGGGCCGAGCTGCGCGCACCAGGAAGCCCAACGCTAGAGTTAGTGGACCAGAGTGGGTAAGGAAGTAAACATGGCCCATGTAAACGGGTAGCTGCCAGGTAGCGTGTACAAGTAACTCTGTCCTTCCTGCGAACAGGCTCGATTTGGATCTTATCGGCCTTGTAGGCGATGGCGGCGGCAGCGAGCCTTGCTCGTGTCTCTGCCGAGATCCTCGTCCAGTGTATCGTTAAACCGTTGATGAGTGAAACTAGATCCCAGAAACTACCTTTCTCTTGTTAGTTCGTGACAATTGGTATTCAGAGCGACCGATCCTGACCAAATCACACCTCTTCGGTCTTGGATCCCCACCACCACCTCACCAGATTCCAGGTTCGAGTAGGAGTGATGGCCCCTCCGGTCGACAACGCCACGCTCTTAGCGAAGCTGGAGGAGATGATGAAGAAACAAGATGATCTGTACTTGATGGCGGACGACACCAATTGCAAGATCGAAGAGATGCAGCAATATAATCTATCCAGCAACTCTCTGGCGAACAAAGTTCCTTGAACACGTGGAAGCTTCCAAAGAAGGAAGTCAAGAAGGAGGTGCCTGCTCCCGCCCACCTAGGACCTGCTGCAGCCGTAGGGGCGCCTGGGCAAGTTGGCCACGACTTCGACAACAATCACCGGAGTGTTGGTGCTGGGGTTGTCACAGCCCTGGTGCCACCTCTGGTCAAAGGTGCGACTAAAATACATTTTTTTACAAGCAATAAAAAACGGTTAATTTCATTGTTCTATTTCAATTCTACACTTTGCTCTCCGCGCCATTTGTATGAGTCTTCACTTATCACTATGCTACGAACCATTTTTAGGGCCAATTAAAATACATTTTTAATGCAACCTTTTACCACGGTCTCTACATAATCAGCTTTAAAGTTTAGTTCTAGCTAAACAGCTGGCCCTACAAATGAATTAGTAGCAGTAGCACTGTTATATGGAACCTGGAACCTTGGACCTAATAGGAGCATTAAAATTTGATAGGATAAAAGTGATCCGGAACTAATAGAACCAGCAGACCGTGTTCAGGCTAAGCAATTAATTGATGATATAAACATAGAACAAGCAGACCGTGTGTTCAGGCAGGAATTGATGACATCCACCATTTCGCACCAAACCAAACAATAAAATGATGGCGTCTATCGCGTAGGGTGAGATACCATTTCGCAGGGCAGGGCAGAGGGCAGAACTGGAGAGCGAAACATGTGAATTCTAGTTTGGTATTGGGTGTTGTGGGCAGTAGGATCCGAAAGTATGGTAGTTTTAACTTTAGTCATTATTTATTACATTCAGAACTTAATACCCTGTTTGCCTAGTTCATTAGGGCACGTACAAAGGCGAGATGGCAGCCGTCGACTCGCACTCACTGATGGAAAATCATCCGACGTGGCATGTATTAAATGAAGAGAGATAATGGAGCCGTCGAGTTGTTCATCTTCTGGAGCGCATGCACCCAAGCGAATCAACGGCAGCTCACCCGCATTGTACGAGCCGCTGCTCTTCGTCATCGGCGTCACAGACCAGATGTGCGTGGGGTGATTTTCCATTGCGCGGCAATCTTCAAGCCCCCCCCCCCCCCCCCCCCCCCCCCAAAACACCCCCCCAACCACCACTGAAATAGCCCCGAAATCCCCCGTCAGGCAACCCTAGCTACAAACGGCGGGAGGGCCATTGAAGCATCCTGGAAGGCATCCTTAGCGGTGGCAGTGCAGAAGCAGGGGGGGGGGGGGGGGGGGGGGAGCTGTGGTGGCGCCCGCGGCGGAGCGGAGAAGTTCAGTCTGTGCGGCACATGTAGATCAGATGAATGAATAAAATTTAGATGTTTTGTGTCCCTGTCTGAGTCTACACAAGTCTTAGAGCTATGAACTGCTAGTTCTTGGCTGAATGTTGGAGCTATGGGAAAGTGATTTAGATGATGAAATAAAATAGGCACTGATAGTTGGTGCATGTTCTTTTAATAGGTCCTGCTTGCTGATTTTTTTATTGAATCATGCGGTCATCGTTCAGTAATTTATTGAATCATGTGGTCCTTGTTCTGCTTGCAGTCCTTTATTGATTCTCATAGTTCAGTGATTTACATGATCTGATTGTTTAGCAGTAATGGTTGATATATGTAGTTCCAGAATTAGACACTAATATTTTAATGGTGTGACCTATGGACAGAGCTGCAAAAGCAGCACTGGAAAAAAATGACAAGAGAACTGAAATGTCACGTAGACCTCGAAAAGCTGGTCATGATGATCTTGTTGCCAACTATTTCTCTGCAAATCCTATCTATACCAATGAGAAGTTCCGTAGGAGATTTCGGATGAATAACCATTTGTTCCTACAAATTGTTAGCACTCTCACTGATTGGGATTCTTTTTTTACTCAAAGAGTGGATGCAACTGGTCGAGATGGCCACTCACCTCTTCAAAAGTGTACTGCAGCCATTCGAATGCAGGCTATGGCACACCAGCCGATGCATTTGATGAGGTACTGAAGATTGCGGCGAGCACGTATTTTGAGTGCTTAGGAAAATTTGCCGAAGGTGTAATTGAATGTTTTGGTGGCGAGGACCTCTATATCTCGTGGCTTTCCAGGCATGATAGGAAGTATTGATGGTATGCATTGGAGATGGAAGAATTATCCAAAAGGTTGGACAGGCATGTTTACTCGTGGAGACATAAAAAACCTACTATGATCCTTGAAGCGGTAGCATCACGCAATCTTCATATGTGGCATGCTTTTTTTGTACCGTTGGAACACTACAACGTTTTTCCCCTAATGCCACGAGTCTTTTATTGCAACGGGCGACTTTAGTTGCAATACATAGGTGTTATTGCGACAACCATAGTTTTTCGTTGCGATAGGGGTGCATATTGCCACCAGTTTGCTACCGTTGCGATAATGATTTTGATCGTTGCAAAAGGTAGGCTATATCGCAACGAAGATATGTTTGTTGTAATAGCGACGACGTTATCGCCACGCTACTTTGTCCTCGTTGCAAATAGCTGCCCATATTGCAACGACTAGAAGGTGTTGTGATAATTACTATGGTACGCTGCAAAAGAGTCTTAGATATAGCAACGGAAATGGAGTTGTTGCAATAGAAATCCTGGTTAATGCAACAAAACTAGTATTGTTGCAAAAGGAAGCTTGGGTATAGCAACGAAAATCGACATTGTTGCAACTAGTCTTAGATATAGCAACGGTAATGGCATTGTTGCAAAAAAAACAAGCTTGGTTATCGCAACGAACACTAGAATCGTTGCTACACGGAAGGTGATATTGCAACAATGTATAGTCGTTGCAATGTAAATGCACTAATGGTTGCAATAGATATAAGTGTCTCTGGGTGGATCGCCGGCTTGGTTATGTTCGTGGGCCTTTATGTTGGCCCACTATGTTGGCCCACAAAAAAGCAATAGAGATAATGAGGCCTAATCCTCATTATCTATGCTGCGCCGCCTCTCCTTCGTTGAAACACCTCCCCTTCTTCGCTCGACGCCGCCTGCCGTTGACCTCCGTTGCTTGCACTCCCCCACGCGATATCGACGGGTGTGGGACGCAACAAGGGCTACTCATCCAATCCCCCTAATAATAAGGTATAAAATTATCATCAGATTTAGATCTTTCAAATACTACTGTATTCATTCAGTTTTTAATAATGGCCCTGTTTGGCAATTATAAGGTACAAAATTATCATCAGAGTTAGATTGGCAATAAATACAGTGGGGTAGGGATCCCGTGCGGTATGGATGAGAGTTAGATTATTGGCAATAAATACCTAGCTCATTCGCTAGCTATTTTTTGCTAGCCTACCTCACTAGCCATCCATCTTTATTACATAATCTATTGGATTAGTCAGTTATTTGTTAGTCAAATCTATTTTTGAGAGTAGCTAAATCAGTAGATTTGACTGGTGTTTTGGTCTAATCTAACTCTAACCCAATAGATTCCAAACAGGGCCAATGTACTTGTTTATATCAATTTGATCACTAGATCGAGTAAGATTGGCGATTAATGGTTTAATTATTATAGTTGGGATTCTGGCAATATGGCAAATGAGAATGAGGATCGTAGTTGGATGCATTTGACGCCTTCGGATCCTGCTTGGCGGATTGGAATTGCTAAATTCATTGCAGATATCTTTGAAGAAGGCAGCAGGTTTGCAAGAGTGACTGCGCCTTGTCCATGTAGAGCATGTCGTCGCATGGCATTTCAAAACAAAGAAGTGTTTGAGTATCACTTGAATTCCAAAGGGTTTGATCCGTATTATATAAAATAGTATCATACTGGTGGCAGATCTGCAGGTAACAGTACTGTTGTGGTGGACAATGCTGTTCAGGACATTTGTGAAGGTGGTGGTGGTGATCCTGTTCAGGACGTTTGTGATGGTGATCCTGATGATGATGGCACCTCAGCAGAGCATTTGCTCTCGAGTCTAATCAGTGGTGCCATAGCTGGTGGAATTAAAGAGGGCAGTGGTGAGGAGCCAAATGAGTCAGCAAAGCATTTTTTCAAATTGATGGAAGAAGCCAAGACCGCACTGTATCCAGGTTGCAAGGACGCTACCAAAATATCTTTTATTGTGAGGCTATATCAGATTAAGTGCATGTGTGGTATTAGCAACAAAGGTATAGAGCAATTACTGAATTTTTTCTGCTCTGTGCTCCCTGATAAGCATTGTATCCCAACAACCTTTGAACAAGTTCGAAAGGTAATAAGGGACCTTGGCTTGCACTACCAAAAGATTCATGCATGTGTTAATGATTGTGTCTTATTCCGTGGAGAAGAGTACGAGAACTTGAACAAATGTCCAAAATGTGGAGAGAGTAGGTGGAAAGGTGATTTGGATGATGGTGGTGATGGTAGCACTGCTGGTGGATCTAAAAAGAAGCCGGTACCTCGTAGGTATTTTCCAGTTACCCCTCGACTGCAAAGATTGTATATGAACGAGACCACTTCGAAGCAGATGCATTGGCACAAGGAAGAATTGGTGGAAGATGGGAAAGTGCGACACCCAGCTAACTCAAGGGCATGGAAGCACGTAGATGAGAAGTATGAGGCATTTGCTGCTGATCCACGTAGTGTTAGGCTCAGACTTGCATCTGATGGCGTCAATCCATTTGGGATGTTGAATGTGACTTACACTACATGGCCAGTGATCCTAATTCCGTACAACCTGCCTCCTTGGTTGTGCTGCAAACAATCGTATTGGATGATGCCAATGCTAATTCCTGGGCCTAAATCTCCAGGAATTATCATTGATGTATATTTGCAGCCTTTGATTGATGAGCTGAAAGACCTATGGAACAATGGAGCTAATACTTGGGATGCAAAAAAAAGGAAAATTTCACTCTGCGTGCAATGCTTCTTTGGACAATCAATGATTTTCTTGCATATGCAATGTTGTCTGGTTGGAGCACAAAAGGCAGGTTTGCTTGTCCATACTGTCACAAGGACACTGATTACTTGTGGTTAAAATATGGTAGTAAGCATTGCTACATGGGCCATCGTCGTTTCCTGCCTACGAACCACAGGTGGCGGAGGAACAAGGTCAGCTTCAATAACCAGGTTGAAACGAGGGAGACTCCAGTGCCCCTCACTGGTGCACAAGTCCTGGAGCAGTACCAGAGTTTCGAGCAAGTCACATTTGGAGCAGCTACATCGAGGAAGAGGAAGCAGAGAGATGAAGATAATAGATGGCACAACTGGAGGAAGAAGAGTATTTTCTTTGAGCTTCCTTACTTGCAGCATCTGCTTATACGCCATAATCTCGATGTTATGCATACTGAGAAAAATATATGTGAGAGCTTGATAGGGACTTTGCTCGAATTGGCTAAAAATAAGGACAGTGAGAAGGCTAGACTGGATATGAAAGATTTGGGTATAAGAAACGATCAACACCCAGTGTTGGACAATAAAGGAAAATACACTTTGCCACCAGCATTGTACAAGCTAGGGAATGATCAGAAGGATATTCTATGCAATTTTCTTCATGGTGTGAAGATGCCCGATGCTTGTGCCTCAAATATCAAGAGATGTGTTGATGTCAATGCTCACAAGGTTTCTGGACTTAAAAGTCATGACTACCATATTATATTACAGAAACTATTACCCTTGGTGGCGCGCCATATATTGCCTGAAGAAGTAGTGATCCCCATCATCGAGCTCAGCAGGTTTTTCAGTAAGGTATGTTCAAAGGAACTTGATGAAACTGAGATGAAAGAACTTACCCAATCGATTGGAGAGACCCTTTGTCAGCTTGAGATCATATTCCCTCCAGCATTTTTTGATATTATGATGCACTTGCCAGTTCATATTGCTTGGGAGGCTGAACTCGGGGGCCCTGTTTCTTATAGATGGATGTATCCAGTTGAGAGGTACCTACGTACCCTAAAAGGCTATGTGAGGAACAAAGTGTGCCCAGAGGGTTCAATAGCAGAGGGATACCTCTCGGAGGAGTGCCTTACATTCTGTTCTCAGTTCTTTGAAGGTGTTAGTACAAAGCTGAATAGGCCTGATCGTCAAGAAAGCACCACTGTTAGTGAACCACCTGCTGGTCTAAGTGTATTTGCGAGCACGGACTACACTAGGAAAAAAGTAGTCATAAGCATAATATGGAGATACCTTCTCCTGCTCAGATGCTCAAGATGATGCACTACATAATAACCAACTGTGATGAGGCTACTCCATGGATAAAGTAAACTACATTTATTAATCCTTTCATATGGTTCTTTAATTGTACGTGTTCACTATCTAAACTGAGATAAGTTTATTGTTTCATTTTTGTTGCAGTGGGCACATGGACGAATTGAACAAGACCAACCCCAGTACTGCTGCTGCAAGGCACAAGCAACTTTTTGTACCATGGTTCGAGCGTAAAGTGAGTCATATATATTTCTGTTCCGTTTAAATTAATCACAATTGAGTATGCCTGTAACATTATTATATTCACAAACATTTATGATTGTAGATAAGGAAGATACATGACGAGAAAAAAGCAGATGATATGATATATTCACTAGCTCGTGGTCCTCAGCAAGTAGTTACTACTATGAATAGATGTTCCATCAATGGGTTTTTCTTCCGGACAACAGATGTAGAGAAGCATCTATCAACCCAAAACAGTGGTGTAGTCGTCAATAATGGAGAAGCATGGAATTTTTTGGAGTGATTGAGAAAATCATATGCCTTCAATTTCCTAGGCAGCAGGAGGTCACATTGTTCGAGTGTGCCTGGTTTGATGTACCGGCACCAAGTCTGAGCAAATCTAGAGGGTACAAAAAAGATAAATTTGGGATTATCGATATTGATACTGGTCGTCGTCGATATTCTAGTGAACCATACATCCTGGCAACACAAGCAGAGCAAGTGTGTTATATAAAAAAGGGGAAAAACAAAGGTAGTAGTACATGGTGCAGTGTCCTCAGAATGAAACCGAGAACATTGTTTGCCATGCCTGAAGTAGAGGAAAATGATGATAACAATGTCGTTGGTGACACAAATAATGTGATGGACTCGGTTATCACAGGTGTGGAACATAGTACTGTTGAGGAGGACCAGCAGGAGGATTTGACAAACTGGGTTAGGCCAGGCGTGGAAGGGATAGGTGGTGATGCATCTGACATTGAAAATGCGGTGCCCATGGATGAACCGGATCATGACTCATTACCAGATGATCCTGATGAAGATGACACCTACATTGGTGATGGAGTGGTTGCTAGGCTGGATGGAGAAGAAGATGAAGATGACGATTTCTTTGTGTAATTTGTAGTTGCAAAGTTTATTAGTTCATGAACAAATTAAATTTTCTTTTGCTAGTGGTTTGTGAGGTATGAATGCTTCCTACTTTATTAGTCTCAAGAACGGATGCCTACATTGGTGGAGTGGTTGCTAGGCTCGATGGAGAAGAAGATGAAGATGACTATTTCTTTGTGTAATTTGTAGTTGCAAAGTTTATTAGTTCATGAACAAATTAAATTTTCTTTTGCTAGTGGTTTGTGATGTATGAACGCTTCCTACTTTATTAGTCTCAAGAACGGATGCGCCCGAGAGGAATACGCTTCCTACTACAACCGTCGCGCGCGTGCGGACGTGGCCCATCGGGGAGTTACGGCCCACTTAGTATGGGTGTTCTTTGTCTGTCGACTGGGCCCTATCCCTTGCAGCCCCACCGTCAGTGCCTCCGACGGGTGGGACTAGTGGACCTATGGACCGGCGGTTTCCTCCCACCGGCGGCACCTCGCGCGCGACGGTTATGTTGGTGGGCCTTTATTTTGGCCTACAAAGTCTGTTACGAGCTGAGAGAGTCCTAATTAATCCTGATTGGGCTTGACAAACTGTATTAGGCCAGACGTGGAAGGGAAGTGGTGATGCTTGTGTCATTGAAAAGGCTGTGCCCATGGATGAACCGGATCATGAGGGACCATACATTTCCACTTAAGTAATGCCACTTCACAAGGGTCATTACACAAAAGCATGAAACATACTTGTTAGAGGAGTTCACCTTTGCCTTGTGTGGGCGACCGCGGGGCCGCTTGACCGGTGGCGGCACCGCGCCGCCGGAGCCGTCAGAGGGGATTCTTCTTTGATGACAAGCATGCCGGAGCAGGGCAAGAAGAAGGGGAGGAGAGGGCTTTGTTGCGACTTGCGAGATTGGTGAATGGGGAGAGGAGAGGGCTTTCTTGCGAGATTGGTCAATGGGGGAGAGGAAAGGGATTTTTTGCAAGATTGGTGAATTAAACGCCGGAGGGTAGGGGCTTTATTGCGGCCTTTTCTAATTCATTTTCATCTAATTGAAAATTTTGATCAAACATACGGAGTATTATTATCGTCTTGCCTTTCCACATATGCCTCCCTTGTAGTAACAAAAGTTTTCTCTTTTAGGTTTTTACCTTTGTTTTCTACAAGGATTTGGCATAATTCCATAAAAAATTTGAGGATATTACAAGACAAGAAATCAAATTGAAAATAAATTAGGGAATATGAATTAGGAAATAGGGCTTGTTTACATTGATTTGAGTTGGAGGAGAAATATTAGAAGAATTGTCAGCCGGAGGAAATAGGGATTGTTTACATTGATGCTGACCATGTGTTGACAATTAGGTAGTACAAAAAAGTCATTTTGTTGGGGGTGGCCATGGCCGCCGCTGGCCACCCCCCAGCTATGCCACTGAGTCTACCGTGCATCTGCACCTGCCTGTTAGATTTCTTGCGCCATATATTAATCTCATACTACTGGGCGCTCCTTCCTGCCTCCTGCACTTGTTCCATCCCCATGCCGCCATGCGTCATCGAGTGCTCTAGATTCTGTTCCTGTGCCTCTTCCTGTGCCGCTGTGCGTCCCATCGTTATAAATTTAGGGCAGTACCTCGCGGCACGTCGCAGGCGACGCGCGATAACGAGGAAGCGTATTCCAATCGAGCGCGTTCGGTCGTGTGGCAGACAGGTGGGACCCACATGTCGGCGTCGATTCCATGATTAGTTGTTGAAGTGGTTATTGTTTGTGTCTTGTTGTGTCCTATTGCTAGATGTGGCATCTGTAATGTTGAAATAAATCACTGAGTGCTGAATGAAATGGTTGTTCATCCATGTTGTACTCTGTGCCCTGAATGAAATGCAATGGAAATTCATGTTGTCCAAGTCATTGAACTGATCTGATCATTATAAGGTGCCATTAAACTTCCATTTGCATCATAATTGTTTTGATGGATGTAGAAATATTAAACACAAAAGTTGATGGTCTGAATTCTGCACCATTCTCCCTAATTCATCACTACTACATCATACACAAAAGAGCAAGACAACAGATACTAGTCTTGCACAAAAGTTTGTAACTTCACCACCATGCTATTCACTTCTCCTAGACTTGCCCCTGTTCATCATCTCCCTTGTTTCTCTGGATCTTCCGCTTTATCCTCCGCTTCAGTGCAACATGAAGCTCCTCAGCTTTGGCTTCGATCTGATGTTTACAACGGGGTAGATTAGGAAATGAACAAAATTAATTGATGTGTAGGTAGGGGAAGTACCATCTAACCCATTTTTTCTTGGAAGTTTGGCATCGCCTTCATTGTCGCTGCTATCAGAGTAAGTAAAAAAGACACGAATCTTGGGGAAAACGACCTCAAATTCCTAAGTAACAAGGCCAAGGAATACAATATAATCAACTCATCTGACCACAATATAATCAAGGTTCCATCTCAATTTAATTTCCACATCAAAAATGTAAGCTAGAAAACAAAGCCGCAAATCGAGATGCATCCTCTCAGAAAAAATTACCCAATCCTGGACCGCCTCTCCGGCTGCGGGGAGGACCTCGACCTCCGGTGCGGGTGCGGGCACCATCTCCACTTCGTCCTCTTGGACATCGACCTCCGGTGCGGTGCGCCTCGGGTTCATCGTCCTCCGGTTGCGCCTCGGGTTCCTCGTCCTCCGGTGCGCGGTGTTGTCGATGAAGCCCTTGACGAATCTTTCGCGTGGGTTGCGCTTCTGCTTGGTGGAGTGGTGCTCCAGGCGCCGCATCAATGTCGGCCGCATCAATGGCGGCCGCAAGGTTCCTCGTCCTCCGGTGCGCGGTGTTGTCGATGAAGCCCTTGACGAATCTTCCGCGTGGGTTGCGCTTCTGCTTGGTGGAGTGGTGCTCCGGCGCCGCATCAATGTCGGCCACATCAATGGCGGCCGCAGGAGGGAGGTGCGACCCTGGAACCTGCGGGCCTCTCCACCCGTGGTGGAGTCGGCGGCGGCGGAGAGGCGAGAGCGGGATGAGGAAGCCATTTCGGTGATAAGGAAGTGCGGCGGCAGGAGGGCGGCTGAGATAGCAAGGAGGCGAGCAGTTGATGTGACAGACTGGGAAGAAATCTCGGGGACTAGTGTGGAGAACCTTGCTTCACTCTAGGAGTGCTAGTGTGGAGAGCAAAACGATCTGGCTTGTGGAGGAGGGAGACGGCGTTTCCTTTTACAAGAGGAAATAAGCTACCATTTCGATATATGGAATTATTTTTTTTACTTCACACAAATGTTGAAGTGGAGTCGTGGTAGTTCGACCCTCGATGTAGTTGCATTTGCCAGGTCTCATGTAACATGAATACAGGATCACATCGGCCCTGTTTGGATTGAAGGGGTAAATATTTACCCTAATGCAAATGTTTTGCCTCTTTTATTTGCCCCTAACAAATTTGCCCCAAGGGGTGTTTGGATTGAGGGCAAATAGTTGCCCCAATTTAGCACTCTTTAGGGGTAAATGAAATTTGGGGGGCAAAACATTTGCCCCGCCCCATTTACCCTTACATGTTTGGCACCTTTGGGGAAAATTGGGGCAAATTTGCCCATTTACTCCATTTACCCTTCCATCCAAACATGCCCCAGCAGGATCATATAAAAGCTAGCACGATCATAGCATTAACCAAAGTAGTAGCAGTAGCAGTTCGGGCACGCACACAAAAGCTAGCACCATCAAAGCAGGATCATATAAAAGCTAGCACGATCATAGCATTAACCAAAAGTAGTAGCAGTTCAGGCACGCACACAAATAGTTATATATATATCCCTTTGCTTCTTGCCCAGATTGGCAAAGCAAAGGGTAGCAAAAGATTCAGATGTTTCCAAAACAAAACCGACCACAACCAAGATCAACAAACAACTTTAGTTGTCGCCGTCCTCGCGACCACCAGCAGACGGCTCCTTCTCCTCCTACTCCTGGGAATCCCCAAGCTGCGCCAGCTCCACAAGCCTGTCATGCTTCGTGGCGATACTCATGGCGTGGACGATCACCTGAGTCTTGTTGTCCATCTCCACGTGATTGGGGCAGATGGGGCACTTGAACCACATTTTGCCGCTGGGCGTGGTCCATGATCGGATCCGCAAGTCCTCCTCCGCTGCTGCTCCCTGCGGTGGAGGCGAGGGAGCCCGACGTCTTGATGGCCCGGTGCCATCACCGCCTTGTGGCGGCGGCGGCGGCGGCAGCGGCGGCGGAACAGCCGAGGACGCTGGGTCTTCACCACTGCAATGCCGCTTCGCGGGCGGCGAGGCAGAACCGCTGCACCGCGGAGACCTTGCTGGCGGCGCGCCTTCGATTGACTACAAACGAACAATGAACAGTACTCAAGATAGAACACAGAAGTCAAATCGATCTCACCATTCAATAAAATACATCTCGGCATTCAGCAATCAAAGGTAATCCTACTACAAACCGCATCATAACCGATATTTGAGTAGCACACATAGTGTCGGTGTCAACCCTAGGGAGGGCCTTAACACGGCGGAAAATAATGAACTAAACAACATGAACGAGTAAACCTGACAGAAGCTAGGCAAGGCAGCAGCGAGCGCCCGCCTGGGTCGAGTGTGTCCGGCGCCCCTCGAGCGAGGCGGAACTCTGCCTCGCTCGAGGCCCGGAGCCCCCTCGACAGCCTACTTCCGCCTCGCTCGAGGCCACCCCTCACCCGTGAGGCCCGCTGGCGGTTCACCTGCCCCATGGACAAGAACATTTAATGTCTTTGTACGGCCTTGGACACAAAAGTCAAGCAATGAATCCATCCCATCCCCGGTCACCTCCGCCAACTCCTGACGCCGTGCGGTCACACTCAACGCTGTACAGACACGCGCGGTACTGTGCGGACAAGCCTACACCATCACGCTCTCCTGTTCTGCCAACTCCGGTACTGGAGGCCCTCGAACAGGCATAGGGAGCCCTCGAAAGGAAGTACGGCCTGCTGCGCTGGACAATGCCATGCAACGCGAGCCCTCAAAACAAGGAGAACAGGGAGCACATGTCATCTACAGGGGATGCCACGTCGCGTACTGAAGCCCTGTGCGACGGGCCAAGTCACGCGATCGACAATACATGCAAGGATGGAAGCCATGCCCGCGACCATGCCCCGTCGTACGCTGCTACTGTGCCACGCACTATACCTTCTCTACTATAACTGTCCCTCCTTGGCCTATAAAAGGAGGAGACAGCCCCCTAGGAACACAAGGCTGGCACGCGCCATCATTCATCGCCAAGTTCATCAGAACGCAACTTTCAACCACCCATTTGTTTCAGGGACTTGGAGGCTCATCCTCCTCTCCCGCCACGCTTGTAGCCCCCTACTACAAGCACCCCAGTGCAAGGCAATACAGTGCTAACACACACCCTGCTGGACGTACGGTCGAAAGATCGGAACCAGGATAAACCTCGTGTCATCATGTTGCCTCTGCATCGACCATCGAGGGACGGGACACAGCGCTTTTCTGCGGGTGCTTGGATCCACCTTTGGGTTCTGGCACCGACAGCGGTGCGCCAGGTAGGAGAGCAGCACTGTGATCGACTTCCTGACCTGTCAGTTCTCTCGATGGTGATCCACATGGAGCGTAGCGTTGACCGCTACTCCTACGGTTCGTCCAACGTGCTCCCGGCAGGATTTACCATCTGGTTCGGGAGTCTGGAGTTTGAGGCCACCGGGAACGGCTACCTCATGCGGCTCCTCCCAAGGGACGCCACCGTCGCAGCAGCCGCACCGCCATCGCCAACACCCGGGCGCAAGAAGCGCCCAGGGCAACGCTCACGATGAGCACGCATGGAGCGGCGCCAGACAGCGCACGCGCGCCACCTCGACGACGTCGACTTCAGCAAGGACTTCGTCGCCGAGGTCGCAAAGACCGCGCCTCCATCGATGCCTCCGGCTACGCATCTGAACGAGGACGGCAAAACCGGGACGTCACGCTTCCCATATGGGATGCGCGGGATGGGCCTGGTATACTCTTCATCTATCAGCACAACGATGGACGCCTACGAGGATCTCCCCGGCCATCACCTACTTTCGATCCGAAACCTCGTCGCGACCTCACCAGGCGACTCGTACCTCAGCACGGACACGGGGGGTACTTCGCGTACGCGAGAGGGCTCGGAGTGGGATTACTCTGGGCTTCATGACCGCGAAGCTTTTGCGGCGTTCCAAGCCGCGGTAGACTACTGTCTCGATTGCACCGATGATTCTAGCACAGGGGACCACGACCCTATGCGGGAGTGCCTCGTTGTTGCGGTGTTTGAGCCTGACACTGAGGACGACGATGTTGCCGGCCCTCGAGACCCTGCAGGAGCTGTAGAGCGTCGACAAGCGGCACCACCCACGGGTGACGCCGCGCTGGTCCAGGCACAGCTGATCCAAGTGCGGGAACTCGAGGCTAGCCTCGAAGACGAACGACGCCAGGTTCGACGGCTGCGTGCCACCCTCGAAACAGGGCGTCCGAGACCCAGCAACCACGCCCGAGAGGCTGGGCGTTCCGCTCAGGTTTGGATCATGGCCGACGACCACGGGGACGACCCCCTGGCCCTGACAAGAACCAGCCAGAAGCTGATCGCCGCGGCAACACTGATACGGGCAATGCCAGAACCGTCGACGCCAGAAGGTCGCAATTTGCGCCGCGAGGCGCAAGCCCTGGTCGAACAGGCCGCAGTGCAGCAGGCTAAAAGCTCCACGTCCCGCGTGCATAATTCCGTCAGCACGGGAGTTGGAGGGGCCGCGTGCGACCCAGCGGAGTCAGTGCATACTCCTCTCAAGAGCCGGATGGCAGTGTCGGCCCCACGCCACGACAAAAAAGCTCCTGTGAAGGAGCGCGTGCTGGACATGCGTGCCGACAAATATGAGGCCCGCCACATCCTAAACAAGAGGAAGTTTGGCACCACCTCGGCTCACGGATACCACGCCCGACGCGGAGGCCGCTACGACAGCCGGGAGGACTGGAGCCCCACGCCGGAACCTCCTGGCACTCGAGTGTTCAGTCGCGAAATCCGGGCAGCGCCGATACCTCTGCGGTTTCGACAGCCGACCACCATCGTCAAGTACTCCGGGGAAACCGACCCTCGAGTTTGGCTCAATGACTATCGCCTGGCGTGTACGCTAGGTGGCGCGTCTAGCGATGCAGTCATCATCCGCAACCTGCCCCTCCACCTCGTGGACTCTGTGCGAGCATGGTTGGAGCAGCTGCCTCCGGATCAGATCCACGATTGGGATGATCTCGTCGACACCTTCGTGGGCAACTTCCAAGGCACTTATGTGCGCCCAGGAAATCCCTGGGACCTTCGACAGTGTTGTCAGAAGCCTAGCGAGTCCTTGAGGAATTACGTCCGCCGCTTTTCCAAATGCTGCACTGACCTCCCGAACGTCGGTGACTCAGAGGTGCTCCATGCCTTCCTCTTGGGTACGACGTATCGAGGGTTGGTGCGCAAGCTCGGGCGGAAACCTCCCACTACCGTCAGTGGGCTGTTTGACATCGCCACGCGCTATGCCTCTGGCGAAGAGGCAGAGGGCGCCAACTTTGTCGACAAGAAGGGGAAGCGTGTGGAAGAAACGCTCGCGGAGGGCGGTAAGCTCAAGGCCCCCGCGAAAAAGCAAAAGCGGGGGAAGAAAGGCAAGAAGGCACAGCAAGCGCCGCGAGGACAGGAACCCAACGACGACTCCGACGAGGCCCTCGCTGGCAGACCCCGCCCGCAAAGGTCTAGGAGGCCATCTTCGAGGCCCGGGAATCTTTGACGACATGCTCAAGAAGCCGTGCGCTTACCACAAAGGCCCGGTCACTCACACCCTTGAGCAGTGTGAGATGTTAAAAAAATACTACAATCGCGTGGCCGCGAAGGAGGACAACGCGAAGAGGGATACCGATGACAAGGACAAGGACGGATTCCCCCAAGTGGAGAACGTGTTCTTCATCTTTGGAGGGGCCACGGTCAACATGACGCCTCGACAGCGCAAGCGCGAACGTCGAGAGGTCCTTGCTGTGCACCGGGCGGCCCCAAAGTACCTTGACTGGTCGGAGGATACCATCTCCTTCAGCAGAGAGGATCACCCATATTTCATTCCAAAACTCGTGTATAGCTCAAAATATCAAGACCATCGCTTGTCTCGCGAAGAGAAAGGCATAATGCACCCTCGAATGGATGAAGGAAGCTATTTATTTCCAACACACGCATGACCGGCGAACGGTCGTGTACAACAAACAAGATACAAAGCCGCTGCTTAGCGGCCGAAAAACGCAAGTGGCCATGCCCATTTCGCAACACTGGCGACCCTAGATCCACTAGGACTGTCGCTAGTTTTCTTCTAGCATCAGCATGGCCGCACACACCGAGGCAAAGGGGGAGGTCTCCACGGCCAACACGGCGACGCCTCGAAGGACGTCGTCGACCTCCAGTTCGTCGCACGCCCCGATCAGGGGAGCGGTCTCCGCCAACGAAGCGGAGGCACGTGTGGCGCAACAGAGAGGCTGCGACGCGCACCTATGAGGCCGTGGCACGCACCTAGTAGCAAGACCACTCTGCCACTTGGGCGTGCCGCAACCGTACGCCATGGACGAGTGGCCAGAGCACCTACGTCGTGCAACCATTGCCTAAGTATCAACCAGCTCAAGCTGGAATACAAGGCAGCGGTTGCAGATGGGGCGGCTCTGGCCGGCACCTTTTCTCCTCCATTTACCTCTTCCTTCGCTAGCGTTCTTCTAGCACCAAGGCCTTGCCCACCCTCGAACTAAGTCAGGGGGGCGAGCTTTGCTCCACCTCTTCATTCCTAACTCTAAACTCATCATGCTCGTGAAAGGCCTACAACACTTGCACTTTCTGCCGCCCCCGCCGAGCCTATTTATAGCGCCCGCACCGTGACCCGCTCCGTAGCGAGCACCCGGCCCTCTGCACGAGCCGTCCCACACGCCTTGCTCACAGGCCGGACCCCAACGGGCCCCCCTGATGAAAAAAACAATGCGTGGCAGCACGACAGAGGCGTGCACCACTCGGAGAAAGGATACGCACAACGCGTGGCAGCACGACAGAGGCGTGCACCACTACCAGGGTCACGAGGTTACTATTTTCGTCAAAAACAGGGGGCAGGCGGCGTCAAAAGAAGCGGCGCGTCCTTGCCAAACGCTCTACACGCAGGCCGTGGGCCCATGATAGGGACGGATCGAGGCAGCGAGCAGCCTGCCCAGGCACCCGTCAACTCATCTGAGCCATTTCGGCAAAAAAGCTAAGCCACCCTTCTACCCTACGATTTCTTCAGCGCTCCGTGCGTCATTATTTCAATCGCAGCTTTTTCAGACGTGGTAGGGAGATTTAACTTCGCTCCGTGCGAAGCCAAAAACTCCCTCGGGGGCTATCACAGGGCGCGCTACCCTAAGAAACAAATGCTCCACCTCTAACTATTTCTGTTTTTTCTCGTAATCTTCTATAAATTTTCGTCGCATTGTCGTGTTTTGGTTGTGCGCACGAAAAAGTGACAGAAACTGGGCATGGACGGTCGAGGCCAAAGGATGGCGATGTCGTGGGATAGCTTACGGCTCCGGGATACGGCGTCCCCCCTCGACACCCTTGGGCCTAAACTGTTCGCAAGGCAGCGGGGCGTGGATAGTCAAGGCCAAAGGGTGGCGATGTCGTGGGATAGCTTACGCCTCCGGGATACGGCGTCCCCCCTTGACGCCCTTGCGCCTAAACTGTTCGGGCCTAAGCTGTTCGCAGAAAGGCGATCTATCCCTGTCGAAGTCCTTTTGAGTCACACAACCAAGATGACAATAAGTATAGCAAGATTCGCTACGATAAAATACAAGAACGAAATATTCAAGCGCTGACAAAGTTGAGATGTTAGTTCTCCTCTGAAATTTATTACACGTGCCTTACAGGCACCATTACACAGAGTGTTCAAGGGCCATCCCCTTCGACGGTACGCTCTGCAACGACATCGTCGTCACCCTCACGCGAGCCGGGAAGGATCTCATCAGCAAACAGCGTGGCAAGGGCGACGGCCGTCTCAGCTACGTTGGCGTCGGCTTGGTCGGCTGCGGCCATCGCCGCGTCATCATCGAGACCCTCAACGATGACATAGCCCGTTGCCAATGCATCGAGTTGGACGATGTAGTGTGTCGACACCACACCCAGAGCCTTGCGGATGCCAAGGAGGAATGTGTTCTTCACCCGCTCCACGATGCGACCACCCAGGGACCGCAGGCGGCTGGCCAGCGAACTGCCAGATTGGGCGCCGTCCTCCTCATACTCCAGGCACAACGCCGTGGCGGCCCCCTTTAGCTCCTCGAGCTCCAGCTGCGAGGCTGAGTAGGCGACCTCGAGGGCCTCTGCTCTCGCCGACGCGTCCGCCGCGGCTGTCCGCAAACCTGGATCGAACCAACAAGAAAAAGACTTTCAACAAAGGGGCCAGCACGAGTTAGGAAAGGACGAAAGGATGACGAGGAGGCTCGAAGCTTACCCTCGGCTTGCTCCTTCTCTGCAGCCAGGAGCTCACGAACAGCACTAGCCTCCTGTTGAAGGGTGGCCAACGAGTTTTCTTGCTCTTGGGCCGAAGACTGCAGCAACTCGAGGGTAACGTTACGCTCGACCAAAACTTCGGTCAAGCGAGTGACCGACGCCTCTTTAAGCCGAAGTTGGGCCTCAGTTGCGGCAGCCGCCTCGTTCTGTGTCACACTCTAAAATTCTCCAATTTCAGGATGTGAATTTGGAGAATAAATAAACAACGATTTTCTCTTAATTTTTAAAATTTATCCAACATTTATTTATTTTACAGAGAATTTAGTGTAGAAAGAAAAACAATTGTTTGTTTTTCAAAATTTAAATAAGTTGTTCTCTGTGTGTTGCATCCGATGCATCATCGTGTTTCATGAGTGCAAAGTTTTGAAAACGCGTTTATCCAACGTCTGGTTCTTCCGAGAATTTTCCAGACATTGTCGATCTGGAATTTATTCTCCTCTTTTTAGAGTTAAATCTATTTATTAGAAGGCTCTATAATCCTCCTCATGAGCTCAAAATATTTTATTTGGATTCATCATGCCCCAAACTATCTTTGAGCCGGCAACAAGCTTTGCCGCCTGATTCATCATCTTTGTCTACCGTTGGATGAAGCCGAGCACCTCCGCCGGTCTTCGACACCTAGCTGCTCGCAGTCCTCGTCCATCGCCGTTCACCGACGGAGCCCTGTCACACAACGCTCGAGCCGGCCGCCACCTCCGTCGTCTGCTATCGATTCCGGCAACCTACGTCCACCCAACACATACCCTTGCCAAAACCCTCATCGACATCTATTCTACGGTTGGCCTGGCATCATGCGTACGTGTGTAGTATGTTGTGCCGTGACCCATTAAGAGAAGAGACTCAAAGTCTGGGTCGGACTCGTGGTCTGGCAGAGCAATCAAAGGAGAACAACGCTTTGAGATCAGTCGTGCCTCGTACGTCGATCTCGATCGGAGTTACGCACGTAAGGGCATATAAATTTGCGGCCGCTACCTTCGACCGTCTCTTTTTACAGTTGCCCTAGCTCACGCCCTGCGCGCCGCCGCCCAAGCGTGGAGTTGCCGCCGCCGGCCGGTGAATGTCGTCCAGGCTCCGAGCGTCAGCCATTGCGACGCCGTTCCGCCGTCTCTGTCGCCGTGATCGGGCTGCCGTAGAAGGCGCACGTTCGGGCAGCCGTCGTCGTCGAGTTCGGTGTTCGCACGCCGGTGGTCATGCGCGTGAGTGCCATCACGTTCCCGATCTCTCACCCGTGCCTCTCGTGTGTCCTGGTGCCGTGGCCTGACAGTTTTACCTGCGCTACAGCAGCAGCTGCTGCAGCTTCTTGTGTCCCTGCTACGGCCAACGCAAGTCATCAGGAGCAAAGCACTGACCATGGATGAAGTACGAAGGATGTCACGTACGCACAGCATCTACCATGCAAGGATGACATCATGGTGAGATCATGTGTACGTATGCAGTGATGATCATTAGGACTTTTCCTTTAATGATATAAGTAGGTTACTCCATGTGTTTCCTCTTCGGTGTATTCTAGTTTCAGAATTCTTTTGTTCCTTACTAACCTTGATCAATCTATACAGTAATCCTTTGTTCATCTATCTATTTAATTGCTATTTCGATTATTATTTCTTCATGGTGAAATTATTCTTACGTCATTTTCAATAGCTATCCCTTTTCTTCTTTAAAATATTTATCTTGTTCAATTCAGTTGAGATTCCAGCAATTCTTGCCCTCATGTGACCATAGCAACGAGCCCTATAGTTTAGTACCGCAGCTCCGGCCGGTCGTACGGCCGTGTGGCTGAGGGCCACGGGCCACCGGCCGGCCAGGTGTGCCAGGGCAATCGACGCCCGGGCCGGTCGCCGTGACAGCCACGGCTACGCCCGGGGATGGGTAAAAAAATCGCTGACAGCGTGCTTTCGCCTGCCGGGCGGGCCCGCGCGCATTTTTGCCGATTTGGTGAGCTCGAGCAGGCTAGGTTAGGCTAGGGATTAGAATAGGGATGAGCTATGGCATCAACACGGCAGTACGTGGACCGGAGACCTGAGCTCGTGCGGTCGGAGTGTCGGACTTTGGACTCATTCCGTGTGACAAAGCTACCCTCGGTTAATTATTGAGGTCTAGAAAGCACAAGACAATGCTGTCGAGTCTGGATTCTTACTTCTCCCCACGATGATCTAAGACAATATGAGGAATCAAACAAAAAAAGGTAACTCAGCTTCCTGAGGAATCAAACAATTTCAAGCTTGATCATCAAATTTGTACAAAAAATTACCAACATTTATGTCTCCAAATAGATTTAGTATGAAAATATATTTCAACCGTTCTAAAGTCTAAGTCATTTGACTTTTTGACCCCGAGTTTGACTATTCATTTTGTTCAAAACATTTGTGCAAATATAATCAAATTGATGCCATTTTAAGAAATTTTATTAATAAAGCAAGCATACCATAATATGTGATACTTTGCACAATTTTTCAAATAAGATAGTGATTAAACTTGGCGTCAAAAAGTCAAACGACTTATAATTTAAAACGGAGTGGAAGTCCCCACTGATTTTTTGTATCATAAAATGTTGGTATTGTTTTGTATAAATCTGATCAAATTTGATATTGTTTGATTATTCTGGAAATGAGAGTTGCACTTTTTTTTTTGAACGGAAGGAGTATCGGGTTTTAGAAAACACGTGCTGTCACGTCTATCAACTCAACCGCTGTTTCTTCCATCCATCAATCAGTGGGGATATCAGCATGTGTCTGCAAAATCGTCTTCCTGCTCCCGACCGATCGATGCGTGCGCGCGCATCAGCAGTTCAGCACACGTGTTAATTATTAGTTAGTCTTCCACTCCGAGTCGACGACGGCGGTGGTCGCTCCTAATAAAAACCTTTCAGTGCAGCCTCATCAGTCATCACGTCTGCCAGTTTCCACAAAAGCAATGTGTAGCCGGGCTAGTTGGCCATTAACGAAACATACCATGGTCCCTAACCACTATTCAACCGTGGTTAGAAGATCAGATCAGATCAGATCATCATTTGACCTGACGACGACCATGGCCGTAGACGACGTACTGGCTGCACCAGCATCCAACAAACTCTCATGTGCGCCGGAACGCATGCATCAAAAGAAACATAGCTACGGTAAACCCCTAGTTCGGCAGCCTACAAGATTTACCCATAACCGCGTACGATTTCCGGCCGCCCGGCGCAATTTTAAATGCGGAGTTTTATATGCTCCGAGGCAGCAACGTGTCAACCGTACCGCTTCCTATGTACTACTACTCCGTAGGATGTAGGAGTATGCTGCTTGTTCCTCTGAACCATACGCACGATCATCTAACTATAGCCTTTCAGGAAGATATTTATGGACCTTTTGAGTCTTTCTCTTTCAGTCTGACGAGAAAGTCTGCTGGTCGGTCTTGAGACGTCAACTGGTGGATTGCCCCTTTTCGCTCTGTTCCATTTTGTGAAACATGCTTGTGCTGTGCTAAGCGCAATGCGTGACTACTAGTCTATGTTTATCACAAGATCTTTTTTTTTTTGTTCAACCAATCTGTTCAATAACAGTGTCACATGTGTGACACACACACACACAAGTTAATTATTGCTAACAGCTAGCTTTCGTTCCAGTCTTTTTCCTTGAGGAAACTTGATTAGTTATCTTTTTCATATCATTAGAGAAAAAAAAAAGGCAACGCACCTCCTTGATGAATGTTTGGTTCTTTCTTTAACTTACACCTTTGTTGGTGCGAGCCACTTGCTTCTTATTAGCTTCTTCGCATCGTTTTAATTGGCACGTTTCCAAGTGATAAGTCGTTTGGGTCGTTGCAGTTATGCCAAAAACGACTTTTTAGTTACTTGTCTATCATAGTGCAGTACTCCTAAGTACACAACTAAAACATGGAGCACAGACTAACCAATGACCATGTTTAATCCAGGCTATTTGATGAATGTTGCAGCAATATGGACCGGTATAATCAAATTTAGTTAGTGATTGATTGCTAATAAATATATTCATATATGTTGCATGCATTCTTTTCTTACTTGAGTAGCTCAAAAATCATAATGTGCAAGGTATATAAAAAGGAAAGTTGCATCCCAAGATTAAGATGGTCTTACTATAAATAACTAAATGTTTTGTTATTTATTGAACCATGTCAATGTTGCAGGGGATGGAGAGCAACCTAATGGCTATCTCTAATGCCCACGTCTGTGCAAGTTCAAGTGGATAACCGAAACCTAAAGCCACCTTGATTAGAGTCATTAGGATCGCATTGAACTATATTTAATTTTAATATGGTCTCATAATATATATTCTCTTCATCTCTTGCTCGGGGACGGTAGGAAAAGGAAAGACAAAACTATTACTTGGTTAATTTGTTGTTTACTTTACCTTTGCCCCCTCCTCAAGAAAAAATCCTCATATTTTTGCTTTTTGTTATTCATTAACGTTTCTGAGCACGATCAAGGCAAAAACGTTGTCTTTAACATTAAACATATATATTGTCTCCAAAGGAATGAATATTACCTACTTTTTTGTTAACTTTTGTTTCCTAGTATTTTTTTTCAATCAAGTGACAAGGTGCGGCGGATGATGAAGGGGAGGGGGAGGGGCATGTTCCCCCGGTAAACTCTTCAACAATAAATAGAAATTGTCATCTACATAGCATGAGACATATGAAAAAAGTGTTGCAATATTATTTGACAACGAATCACTATTGTTACATCCACACAAATATATATATAGAGAGAGTATTTATACTGGAAGCCTAGGGCTTCCAATAGTTATTGAAAGCCCCAACCAACCAACCCACCTTTCGTCCAACCCAACAGATAACCCTCTACCCCCATGCTACACCCTCCCACACTCTGGGTCCCCACGCCCCACCCTCTCACCCATGCCACCTGACACATGCATACACGCATGCAAAACCCACCGTTTTCCTTCTATTTTTTGAGATAATTCTTCGCTCGAAGATCCAACTTACAAAATAAGCATGCAATTGACCTCCTGACTGTTCTTGGATTTGTGAACAATTCATGCCAATTGACACATGCTAAATTGTTCTATCTTTTCTCCATTCCCTTTGACAACAATTTGCCCGAGCTTGCTAGAAAAAAAAAAACATGTAAGACTAGCTATATCCTTTTTATCGTCAAAAAACGATTCAGCAATCGACAGTAAGCAATACTGTAAGTGTCGACTGTAGAACGCCACGTGCAGCACGTAGTTCCGTGGTGCTAACACGGGCGTTTTGGGATGTCACCAGCCCATCATGTCCAACTCGCAGCTAACGCACGGATCGCTCTCAGGCTCCCTGATGATGCCCTGATCAGGCTGCTAATTTCTCCTCTCGCATCATGTCTCCCCATGACCCCAATAAACCACACACAGACCGACAGACGACTCGGCCCAGCTGCGTGCGCGCCTCGAGGATCGAGCTGAGGGAACCTCTCCGATTCGCCGCCCCCTTGTGCTCTTTTCCTCCCGTGCTAATCCTCACCAGCTAAATAAAGCGCAGATGGTAACATCACCTCCCACTCGCGGTCTCCTCCACGCACGCACACGCGCTCTCGCTTTCTTCCGTCGTTCCCTCGTCTCGTCTGTTTGTGAGCACGAACGAGCGGCCCAAATAACCGAGTGAGCGCGCCCGGCCGTGCCGCAGTGCGGTCTACCACCGCGTCGTCGTGTGCGTGGCCGCAGCGGCGTGCGGCGAACAACTGACGGCTGCTGCTGCTGACCCCCCGGGTCAGAGCTCGTGCTACGCTGTTACGGCGGGGGCGAGTTTGGGGGTGGTGTTAGGCCGCACTGCCGCACTAGCGCTCCCGGCCGTGTTGACGGCGAGGCGAGGCGAGGCGACCCGACCCGCCGCCGTACAGGTACAAGGACACACGGGATCGGAGGAGGGGGACCAGGTGACGCGCGCGGCCGGGCCGGGGACGCGTGCCGACTGCCCGACGTGGCGCGCGGCGACGGGTCCCCCGGGTGGACGATGTGGCAGTGGCGCGGTCAAAAGGGAGGTCGTCGTGCACCGCCCGGAGCGCGGTGTGGCCTTTTTGGCGACGGCGACGGTGCTATCTATCGGATTAGCGCGAGGCTGCTCCCGGGCGGCTCAAAATCGCCTTTCTTCGTCGTAACCGCGTCGCGGAAGAAGAAGAAGAAGAATAATATTTGTTCTGGCTTGAAGCGACCGGAAACGCGCGCAGCGGCGGCCAGGTGTTCAACGAGTTAGGCGCTTTGGGGGATCGGGGGGCTTAACTTCGTGATCGCGCCGCCGGGTTTAGGATTATTTTACCTCATCTTGATCGACCTGCTGCTTGGCGAGCTTCAACTTTCGGGGTCTGTACGATTCAGCAGTGGACTGGAATTACGATCCGGTCCTGGAGAGGATTTAGATTTACCACGAAAATAAATTCAATCTTCTTGAACTTCATTCTTGACGCCTTCTCTTTGCGAACGTATGTCAACTATGTTAGAAATATAAGCAATTGTATGATTAAATTTAATACCAAATTCTGAAATAGATTAATCAAGATAAGAATTAAACTAACATGCAATTATCTGACATACTAGTAAGCATGAAGCACCACATCATGGATCTCAGAAAACATGATGAAGGAACAGATCAGATCATAGCGTACATACCGAACAGGCACAGCCGTGATGACGAGCGGTGCTGATGGGACGACGACGGTGTTGCGGACGGAGCGCAACAGGCGACGACGAAGATGACGGGCTCCTGCAGCGCCTGACTTGGTCGGAAGACGAGCCGTGGCGAAGACCTTTGAGTAGTCGCGCGGAGCGCTTCCAAAAACCTTATTTGCCCTTTCTCGGTATAGGATCACAAAGATGAGAGTTCCAGAGACTTGCTCTTCATTTCGCCAGTGCACGCCGACATGCGGGATGGTATAGGCTACGACGGCAGCACAGCAGCAAGAAGAAGCCTTTTCATGTGGGAGGTGGTCCATATTTATTGGGAGTAAAACTCGTATAGACCTTTTTTAGGGATTCCCAAACGTAGAGACCTCCCCGTATACTAGTCTATGGTGCGCTTTTTCATGTGGGAGGTGGTCCGTATTTATTGGAAGGAAAACTCCACATACACTCGTCCATTAGCAATACAAGACTGATAGATGGTGTACCTCCTCTAGTGTTAATGAGCATTTGAGATTTATTAACGACTATTTACAAGCCCATATATGTGACAAACTATACTAAAAAATTCTATATACTTTTTGGAAGATTTTTCCTCCATCTTCTAGTATTTGAGATTCGTGCGAGCCACCTGCACCGTTCGATCTTTCTTGATCCAAATCTGCAGGTGCCTCCTCCCTCTTCTCCCAGTCACACCGCCGCCACCTCCTCCATTGTCTTCATGTCGCGCCGGTGTTGGCGGCTCCGGCGCCTGGCTGCCGCAACGTCGCCCCGGCTTCTGGCCGTCACCCCGCCACTCCCGACCTCCGCGCCGCCCTTCGCGCTTGCGCCCTACGGCCGTCGCTGAGCTCCGTGCGCGTCCACGCCAACTGACATAGCGTCGCTGCCCTTGCGCGCCCCACGACCGTCGTCCCCTGCACGCCCCATGGCCACCGTCGAGCTCTGTGCCGGCTCACCTTCGCTGCCCGCCGTCCTGCTACCCCGGCGCCGCGCTCGCGCCCCTGGTGCCGGCCCATCCCGCGGGTTGCACCTGGCCGACGCCGCCAGTCGGCCCTGGTGCCGGCCCATCCCGCGGGTTGCACCTGGCCGACGCCGCCAGTCGGCGGTTGGTGCCGGAGAAGAAGGCCAGCCGATGGCAATTTTTTTTATAAAAAAAGTTGTGAATAAATGTTGATTTTTTTTTAAAAAAAGTTAAGATTCAACATTTTTTGAAAATGTTGGGTCAACTTTTTTCAAAAATGTTGATCAACATCTTTCAATAAAATATTGGCGAAAAAAGTTGATACTCGACACTTTGGAAAAATGTTGACGAAAAAAAATATTGGCAAAAATGTTGAGACTCAACATGTTGGCGAAAAAAGTTGAGACTCAATAATTTTTCAAAAATGTCGGCGAAGAAAGGTTGAAGTCCAACGTTTCTCAAAAATGTTGGTTAACATTTTTTCAAAAAAAAAGTTGGGGCTCAACATTTCCGGAAAGATAAAAGGTTGATCAACATTTTTCTATTGGAAAGTTGAATGACCCATCACTAACTGGGCCTTAGTGGGCTTTATAGATGAGTTATAGATGAGTTGCTAAAATCTTCCACGAGGTTAATTGGACAAGTGCTTGTGGCTTATGAACGAACTTAGCAGTACGGTAGGCATGAGAGCCGTCCAGATGGGAAGAAAAATGCGTCATTTCGAATTCAGATGTGGACTATCAGATTCTGAAGGGGCGTACACGTGAAAAGGGACAAGCAGGTTAGTTGCTGATGCCTACGAGACACGAGCGACATGTTTTGAGCAACGAAACCTTGACCAATACGAACGATATGCGTATGGTAGGCCATAACGCAAGTTGAGAGCCCAGGTCAACCTGTCGAAAAGCACGAGGAGAGACACTGTACAAATGGAAACGAGGCAGGTCAACTGTGCTGGGTCCCTAGTCCAGCACAATGACTTGAGCACCTGATGGATGGGCTTGGGACCGAGCTCGCAAGTGCTCGCTCGCTCGATCGGCCTTTGGCGTTTCTGCTAAGACTAGAGGAAGCGGCGGGTCCATCCGTCCATGTACCATGCACTACTAGATGTGTTACATGATGCGTGCTCACCTAAGCACTCAGGATTGCCCGGACGTCAGCATTCGCAAGGATTTCCTCCTCTCGGACTGTACTGGTTTCCTGTAAAGTTTACGTGAGATAGATCGCGTCACAAGTCCCAAGAATAGGCCGGTGTTGAGCATACTATTTCTGTTCTCTCCTGCTCAATATCTCAATCACGCACCAGTAACTGAGGCGACACACCACCAAATCGATTGTATCATTTGACACACGGACCGATTCATAGATCAGACCATCACTTCATATTCAAATGATCAATGGCTCCATCGATTGCGAGCAAAAACAGTTGAAATCTAGCTAAGATTTGCCGGTTGCTGCCGCACCATATCGATGCTGGACGGCGTTGGCAGCTGGCTACGGGCTAAGGAAACATGGTTTGTCCTTGTCGTGGCTTCTCCACGCAGCACCGAAAAAAAAACAAGGCAGGTGCTAAGCTAACAAGCTACTAGCTCATCTAGGCGACGAGGCCGCGCTTTCGGCAGGAAATCCTACGGTAAGTCGGTAATCCGTCATCATATCCGTCGAGAAGAAATTAAAGCGCGCGGCAAAAGCTTCCCCAAAATTACCCGCGACACCGATCGGCCGGGGGGCATTTCCGGAAACGAACTGGCACCACCGGGGCGTAGTGGCAGTGGGGTGCCCCTGACAGCGACGCGGCCTCCTGGATATATATGCTGCGATAGCTCACTCGGTTGCCGCATCACCTCACTGAGACAGTCACTAATACCTCGTTGGGAGACAGCTCTCGGGGAGGATTAAGGATAATTGATTAGATCGATCACTAAGATCGTCGAAGTGAAAGGCTTAACAGCTTCTTCTCTATCTTGACTTGAGGTGGCTAGAGAGAGAAGCAATGGAAGGGCAGTTTGGGTGGGGGAGAGAGGAGGGAGGGTGGAGGAAGGGGCCATGGACGGCGCAGGAGGACAAGCTGCTGGTCGAGTACGTCAGGCAGCATGGCGAAGGGAGGTGGAATTCTGTTGCCAAGCTGACGGGTACTGATACTGAACACTCGTTCTGTTTTGTCAAATTGTCTTGGTAGTTTTTTTTCCCTTAATTTTTTTGTCAGAGAAAGCTTTATAACCAACCTGAAGCAGCAAGTTGCATTAGGTTAATCGGCAAGTTGGTGCAGTCAATATATGCCAAGTCAATTGAGGTTTCATTGTTCGGATATATCCTACGTCAGGTGGTTTTGCCAATTGTCTTACGCTGCTCGTGCTTGATGCAGGTCTGAAGCGAAGCGGCAAGAGCTGCCGGCTCCGGTGGGTGAACTACCTGAGGCCTGACCTCAAGAGAGGCAAGATCACGCCGCAGGAGGAGAGCGTCATACTCGAGCTCCACGCCCTCTGGGGAAACAGGTAACGACTCTCTCTTCTGAAACTGCACGGTACTGATCACGTTCTTTTCTAATTCAGGTTAGTAATAACTGATCGTGTTCTGCTATGGTACATATACAGATGGTCGACGATCGCGCGCAGCCTGCCGGGTCGGACGGACAACGAGATCAAGAACTACTG
The DNA here is from genome assembly GCA_015476505.1 of Urochloa ruziziensis. Lineage (NCBI taxonomy): Eukaryota > Viridiplantae > Streptophyta > Magnoliopsida > Poales > Poaceae > Urochloa > Urochloa ruziziensis. The sequence goes on from CM027123.1 coordinate 12,568,250, forward strand.
GCGGACGCACTTCAAGAAGGGCAAGCCGTCCAAGAACATCGAGCGCGCGCGGGCGCGGTTCCTCAAGCAGCGCCGCGAGATGCAGAGCCAGCTGCTCCTGCAGCAGCAGGGACAGGACGATCAGCACGAGCACCAACAGCAGAAGAAACATGCCGCCGACCACGACGGCGAAGCCGTCGTCGGAGAGGAGGCGCCGTCGCCGGCCGTCTCGCGGCGGCGGCGCAGCAGCAGCACGAGGAGGACCTGCAGATGCTGCAGCAGGACATGGACGACCTTGCTGTTCCAGTTCTGCCCCATGGCCGCCTCCTGCACCTCCTCCTCCTGCGGCCTCCTCCCCAGCGCGGCGTCGGCGAGCGAGGAGGGGTCCAGCGGGGATCATCACCAGCTCGACGGCGGCGGCGGCGCCACGTGGGGGTGGGGCAGCCTGTGGAACCTCGACGACGTGGTGGATGACGTGGACGGCGGCTGGGACACCGGCTTGTTCCCTTTGCTGCAGGATCAAGAGCTCGCTTTCTACTAGCATAGCAGCTAGAGGCTAGCAGCTAGCCTAGCTAGCTACAATTTTATAGCCCTGCTATAACTAGATGTTCTTTTCGTGCTGGACTAGCTGCTTGCCGCTGCCGCCGCCCGGCTATGCGTGTGCAGGGTACACGTAGTGGCTAGAGGGTGAGAGCGAGAGGCCACTGCGATGTGTGTGCATGTGGTGTTGGTGGATAAGGATGCAACACCAACTAAAGCCCCACTTCCATCGAGTAGCCTATCTCCGTGACATGTTTAGCTCGTCTTAGAACACCTTTCTTTAGGGAAATTAATGAGGTAGTTTTTTTTTCTCCTTTTGAAAAAAAGGAGATATGAGAGGGCAAGAAAGATGAAAGTGTTCAAAGTGCACCTTATGTCTTCATGTACTTTCATTTTACATCTACTCATCAAGTTCAGCAAACATTTCAATACATGATTAGTTCTATTGTCCTGGGTTTCTTTTACTTTTATACTGGTTTTTTTGTTTGTTTATATCAATAAAAATATTTCAGAATTATTAGCATTTTACTCAACAAAATGTACGCTTTCACCTTTCTTACCTATGTTATGCTAAATTTAAAATTCTCAGTTAAACTGGTCGGTGGTGCTGAAATTTTATATTTTTTTATACCTCCATTTTGCACTAAATCGTGTTAGGGCTTCTAATAACTGTTCAAATTCTATATTAGACCAATTTAATAATCTGATCGGCCGTGTATTTGAGCCGGCATAAGGCCCACAACTATTTGAGGCCGAACGTGCTAGGCCGGCACGGTTGATGGGCTAGACACACGACACGGAGCGGCAGCACAGCCCAAAAAAACAGAAAGCCCACCTCCCATCAGCCTCTTATCGAAAATTACATATACCTTCTAGAAGATTTCTAGTGTTTCTGCACCCTACGGTGGTGTGCCCAACCGCGCGGCCCCCACGCACGCTCGGCTGGCGCGTCGCCGTCGGGCCGACCCGCGCCCAGCTGCGTGACACTACCGGGCTCACACGTCTCCTTGCCGACCGTCCCCGTAGCTTGCACCGCCGTAGTTTTTTTTTAAAAAAAGTTGACCTTTAATATTTTTGAAAAAATGTTGATGAAAAAGGTTGAGACTTTCAAAAATATTGGCGAAAAAGCTTAGGACTCAGACATTTTTGGAAAAAAAATATTGGCGAAAAATTGAGAGCCAACATTGGCGAAAAAAGTTGATACTCAACATTTTTCGAAAATATCGAAAAAAAAGTGAGGTCCAACCTATCTCGAAAAATGTTGATCAACATTTTTTTTTAAAATGTTAGGGCTCAACATTTTTAAAGACTAATATTTCTGAAAAGATAAACGTTGATTAATATTTTTTCATTGAAAAGTTAAAGGAATAGGTACAGATTACACCCCTCATCTCTTCCTTTGGTCTAAATTCAGCCCCCAACTACAACCAGTCTAACGGACCCACTCAAACTTCGCAAACCAGGCACGTGACCCCCAAAGCGTGGTTTCAGTGATCCATGGAGTCCACGTCCGGCAACCACTCGTCCACATCGCCACGACCCAGCCCCCCACACTCACCCACCGGCCGACAAAGACCGCCGTCGATGGCTCGTGTGCGCCGCCGCCGTTGCTCCTGATGTAGTTCGCCGCCGCCATGGGCGGGCTGTGCCGACGCAGCTGGCACCCGCAGCCGCACTGTGCGCTAAGCGGGCATGCGCGTGCCACTGGCGGGGCTGCCGCCGCGCAGCCCCGGCGCAGCCATGCCGCGTCCTCGCCGCCTGCGCAGGCGCCGCAGCCGTCCGCCTCGGGCTGAACCGGTGACCAAAAGGGTGCCATTGCTGCCGAGGAGCAGCCGTAGGGCCCCCAATCCAATCCTTTGTTTTGCGGCAACATCTTCCTCCTCTATTTTCCTTTCTTCCTGTTCTTCTCCCTCCTCCTCCTACTGCTAGCCTCCCAATCCAATCTAACGTTGGGCTCGATTTAGAGGAGTTCATACCAATTTGAGAAGGGATTCACTAGATCTCGACCCAAGAACGTCGATTCGAGTTCATTCCTATATGGAGGACATCAATTTCAGATCGACTTCGATTGACGCAGGCTGCTCCCACCGTTGTGCCGAGTTCGCGGAGAGCAATGGAGCTCGCATCCGTTTACTGAATGCTGATCCTTCTCCGATCCATTTGCAGTTGGGTGGCCGTGGGAGTTGCGTGTTGATATGGCTCCAGCCAACCAGAGGTTTTGCCGCCGCAGCCATCGGGAGCTGTCGGACTGCTCCTACGGCGGCGGGGGCCGCGCCTGTCGATCCGGCTGCACCCGCCACGACCTGGACACCGCCAACAACATCAGCACCCTGCACGACGACCTGCTGCTCCAGATCCTCGCCCGCCTCCGCTGCACCCAGGCGCGGACGTCGTTCTCGTCGCTACACAGAAAGAGACAGGGGAGGGGCGCATCGCCATCGCAGTTGGATGACGTGGAACGACGGCGGGTCGACGTGGACGCCAGCGTGCACCGAAACCAGGCTCTGGGGTGTCGCGTGCCTGGTTTGTGAATTTTGGGGTTGTCAGTTAGACAGGTTTGTAGTTGAGGGTTGAATTTTAGACCAAAGAAAAAGATGAGGGGTGTAACATGTACTTATTCCAAAGTTAAATGGTCCGTGGACGGGCCTCGGTAAACTTTATAGACAAGTTGCCTAAAAATCTTGTACGAGGTCCACCGTAAACCCTAGCCGCCAGCACTTGCTGATTCTCTCTCGCCTCCGCTCCGCTGCGCTCCTCAACTCCGCCGTCCTCTGGTAACTTCGCGACCCCCTCCCCATTTTCTCCTGCTTTCGTCTGCTGCGATTCTTGGCGATTTCGGGAGTAACCCCTCTTTATTCTCGTCGGATTTATCAGGGCTCACCTCTGCGCGTGGATTCAAGATGTATCTCCAGTACTACATCAACGAGAAGGGCGACAAGGTTTACACCACCAAGGTTTGTATGACCTTGCGCTTAATCATCGCTGAATAGCTGATGTTTTGGAGGTAGCCTGTGCTGATGTGCGTGTCTTGTTTCCTCCGTTGCAGAAGGAGTCGCCTCTCGGCGTGGCGACGCAGTCTGCTCACCCCGGTACGCCCTCTCCGTTCAGTAGAGTTACATTTGTTTGTGCTGTTATCTTTACCTGTCAAGGTGTGGTCATGTGAAGATGTGGTCATGTACTCGTGGTTATCTGTTACTCGTATTAGCCAGTAGGCATGTCTGTGGGTTCGTTGGAGTGGAGCCCTGCCCGATTTATTAATGTTTTTCCGTGATTGAATATGCTAGGTCCTGTTGGAGAACTTGTTTAGATTATGTTTTTGATCTTAATGCGTTGCTAGACTTAATGCTTGTTAAGCAGAGGCCATTGAAATCAACTGTAGTTTTTGGCTGTTGGAACATTGATGCTCATGGAGCGTTGCTTGCTAGCACCAATTGGTTGTAATTTCTCATTGGGAACTGGTAGGATAGGATCCTAGTATGCCAAGCATATACGTTCACATATTTTTTATCGGAATCGATCTTATTCTAACAAAATACAATATCCACGCATGTCACTTGCCCAATAGTGCATTGTACCTTAATTTCTTTTCAAGTAGGGATTTTGGGTATTTTCAGCAGATAAATTGGATATTGCTTTCACATCTCTTCTGTAAAATCTCAATATACAAAATTTCATACAATTCTTTCTTTTGCAAAATCCCTTTGCAATATGACTTCTGGCATTTATATTACAATCTAGAATCCTGATTAGCTATTAATGGGCGTTAACATAGACTGCCAAATTAGAGCTTCATTCTCTCTCTGATTTTTTTTTTTTTTTTTTTTTTGCGAATCAAGCTTCTTCTCTTGTGTAACTACTATAGAACTATATAGACTATGGAGAGAGAAAAGGTGATTTTAGTTTTTCATTTGGTGAACACTATAATATACATGTATAGTAGCAAAAAAAAGATGCAACAGGGCAGAACTGGAACATGTGGAATTAGTTCCTTTTCATGGCTGCATTTGTTTGATTCATATTCGAATTCGTTCTCTCCTTTCTTGCATTCACATCATGAGTAACTGAAATCTTTTACTTGTGGTGCAGCTCGCTTCTCACCAGATGACAAGTACTCTCGCCAGCGGTACCTGTTGAAGAAGAGATTTGGACTGCTGCCAACCCAGAAGCCAGCATTGAAGTACTGAAGTTTCAACTGTTCAACCATGGGCGTCCCAGGAGAAAATCATCTGTTCTGTACTTCGGCTGCTTGTTGGTTGGGATGTAGATTAGCTATCTGAAAAGAAATCAAAGGTTGCTGGGTGCTACCATGGTATTGCCCAGCACATTCAGACAATATGTAATGCTATGCTATCGAGTATCGACAGCTGGTTCTTCCTACTATTATGTAGTCAAGTGTGTCCGTCAGATCATTTAGACGCTCTTTCTGTCTTGATTGGCATGCTTAGTATAACGGAGTCTGTAGTGTTATGGTTTGGGCTACAAGGAATTCAAGGCAGCATCTTTTGGCCTTTTGAAACGTTTCCACCTTCCAGTTTGCAGTTGCTGGTGGTTGAAAGCCAGTTTTATGTCCGTTGATATTAGAAGATGTTAACTCTTGGCATTTTGGTCCAATAGAACTTCGAAATCAAACTTTGGAGACAGACTTATAATTTTAGGAAGCAAAAACGATGTTGAAGTCGTTGCTTCAACGATGAATCTTGCTAAGAGTAAACCTAAAATCACCGGTGAACACATTACCGGGGTATTTGGATAAATTTAGTCCATCACATAAAATCGAATGTTTAATTACTAATTAGGAGGATTAAATATGAGCTAATAATAAAACTAATTACACCAATAGAGGCTAATTCGCGAGACAATCTTAATTATGTTCACCACATTGTCAAATCATAGCCTAATTAGACTTAATAGATTTGTCTCGCAAATTAGTCTCCATTTGTGCAATTGTAACTTAGGTTTAATACTCCTAATATGCCTAACAAGATTGTGCGAGCTCCGAGAAGGGATTTTGGGAGGACAGGCTCATTTCAGCCTCCTTTGCCTCACCAGATTTTGTCAGAGCGGAGAGCCAAGAGGGACTCGGAAAGAACACGATAGAGTTTCTACCATTGCTGTTTCATTTAAAATGCATATGAACTAGGAAACTGAAATCTGGAATCAACTTATAATATGCGGCACGTATGACAATATCCCTGTTTATAACTAAAAAAACAGATATCAGTCTGTAATAAGATCATATTGATTTACACTGATATGTGAATCGCTAACTAGTATAACTACAACTAAACTTCACGAGAAGATTCTTCCAAAAATATCCACAGTAACAATGGTGGTATTGCCACATGTTTTCGGAACAAAAAGGATATACTGTGGTGTGAGCGAAAGGGTGTACTGTCTTTCCCAGTAGAAGAATGTGTATTGCCTAGGTCTACTGAGTTGAAACAAAGTGAGCGGTAATCATCTGCACTATATTTTTTCACATAGAAACCTTTCCACTACTCTGGAGAAGAAACCATCTCTACCTCCCTGGACGTCGGATCATCATCTTCATCTTCAGAGATATCATCTCCAGTGCTGATAATATCGGTATTGCTTGACTGCCTAACAAACTGCCCTCGTACCCTTGGCCTTGTTTCAGCAAGTTTCTTCCGATTTACATACCTTACTTTCTTGTCAAAACACCGGTCTTTCCTTTTCTGCCTAAACTTGGCAAGTGCTGCAGCCCTCCTCTCAGAGCGACTGCATGTTTCCTCAGGCACTGGCGTGCTTGATGCCGGTGACCACATATTTTGAGTCGGTAAATGGCTTGTGTGCATAATCATACCAGCAGGATTAAACTGAAATGGTGGCATCATAGGTCCACCATGGCACTGGGGATAAACATTGTACTGGGGGATCATCGTTGGTGGTGCATGTGCTTGAGCATTGTTTATGTTTGCTTGAAAATTTTGCACCGAAGAAAATGTCATGCTGTGCTCTACCATCCCTGGATAATAAAATGGGTAATGGTATATAGGCGGAGTTCCTGACGTATTATTTTGGCCTTCATTGCTTCGCTCCATATGTATGTTAGAGGAAGAAAAACATACCATAGGGTACTGTACAGGCATCTCAAAAGCTTCTTTATCCCGAATATTTACATCATTACCCGTGTCACTTCTGTCAGTCGCGCTAGAGCAATTACCCTGGTTCTCCAAAGAACCTAACTGACTGCTGCCTCTTTGTAATTCGTTATCAAACGAGCTGGTGGCTGGGGTGCTTGACTTAACATATGCTAGAAACTGCAGATGATTCGGCAACCCTCAAGTTAGTTTTTATAGGACGAGAAAACATTCTTCCTGGTGATGCTGGCAATTAAAAAAAAACATGAAACATATTATAAGAAGTAGAAGTGATTAACAATGAAAAGGGAAGATCAATTATTATGGGAAAAGACAGGTCAAACTGAAATATCTTACATGCTTGATCAGCATTTACGACAGAACCTGGCACATTCTCCATTTTGCCTCTTTGTTCAGGCTCAGCAACTGAAGGATTAGACTGAAACATGCCAAGAAATGGAACAGAGCTTAAAAAAGTATCTTGATGCGTACAGGTTAGCATGCCATCAGCATACAGCATACAAGGAAAACTCGCACATCTTTGTGGCAACATCAAAGAACAAAAATGGAATTCTACTAAAACGGCAAAAGGGATATCTGGGCTGCAACAAACTTCCTAAAGTTACCTCGTATTCACGTTGATTTGAGGTACCTGCTTCTTGATTCATGTTTTCTTTTGGCCTATCATCTGTCTCATCTGAGAGGAGGGTGGTGCTATTGGTATTGGCATCACTAGGTTCTGAGAGCACCAACTCGAAGTTGTCATTGAAGAAGTTTTTCTCGGGCAAACCAAGCTGCCAACACCAGCACTCAATTTAAACAACGATTCATGCAGGTAGAGTAACGCCCACAAGCATCTCAGCTTAGAGCATGCTTCTAACACAGAGGCTAAGGTGAATCAGCATAGTGCCCTTTACCATCCGCCGTCGCCGCCACACATGAGTCCAAAGGTTCAGCAGCTCGTTCGTGCGCAGCGGCTTCACCAGGTACTCGGCTGCCCCAAGCCGCAGGCACTTGACAACAACGGATACCTCGTCTCTGTTGGAAATCACTGCATAGCTCCATCAAACAGGAGGATCACTACAAGCACGTCACCACCGGAATCAGCACAGAAGAAACGGAACAGTAAGGCAGCTTACTGATGATGGGGATGTGGCGCAGGTCCTTGTTCCTGGCAATGTACTTGAGCATCTTGAAGCACTTTGTGACGGGCAGATCGACCTCAGCCAGGATGATGTCGATCTCCCCGCCCTCGTAGTTGAGAATATTGATCACCTGCCGCGGAGACTTGGCGCAAGTTACTGCAACAGAAAGTTCACCGGCACCAGCACAACAGTAAGCACACATGACGCGTAACAGATTCCATTATTAGGAGCGAACATATCAGTAGTATAGTACAGGTAATGATTAATCCCAGCCCACAGGGCGAAGCGAAAAACGCAATCCTAATTGGGGAAAGAAATCCCAACGATTAGAGAAGCCAAGTACGTAGGGGGTGAAAAGGTTTGACTCACTGACCTTGGTATGAGCAGTTGCAGAGGAGCCGCAGCACCTCCCGCGAGCTGGTGGCGTCGCCGTCGCATAGCAGAATCCGGACCTTGCTCCGGTCCACGAACTGCTGCCCTCCACCCACCCCGGCGCCGCCGCCGCCAACGCGATCCCCCTCGCCGCCGCCCACCATACCGAAACCGGCAAACCCCCACGCACGCACCAACCACTCCCGGCTCCACCGAGCGCGACAACGACCCGAAGCGTTCCGATTCAGCAGCGACCGGAGCCGGAGACAGAGACCCAAGACGAAGCCGCTGCTGGATCTGCGGGCGCCTCCTCCTCCGCCCCCGCTGCCGGCAGCATCGCCCACCACCCCCAATCAACCCGCCCCCCTCGCGAGCTACCACCACATCGCGTGCTGCGCCGTGGCCGCCGATTCTGGCAGGGCGGGTACAATCAGCAGGGGCTGCCGGATGGGGTGGTCACCACCGGCGGCGGCGAGCGCGCTCCTCGGCCCGTCGCGGTCGGGTCCCCACCATTATCCGCGCGCGCCTAATCTATTCAGGGGCGGCGGCGGTGCGGTGCGGTGCGGTGGCGACTGGCGATGGCGTCCGCTCTCCTCTCCTGCTCTGCTGCGGCCCCGCGGTGCTCCGCTGGAGGCAGGATATTTTCCTCGCTTTTTTCGCTTTCCTCGGTGAGTGCGGTGGGGGCACGCAGCCACAGCAGCAGCCAGCAGCTCGGTCGGGAGCGGGCAGATGAGGCGAGGGCCGAGGGGAGGAGGAGAAGCCAGCTAGCCAGCCGCACGGCGCCGCGGCCGCCGAGTAAAATACACGCGAGGCGAGTAGGCGACGGCTTGGCGCGCTCGGACGAGCCGGCCACGCGATCTCGGCCGTTCACGGCCACGCGCGCGAGGCGAGCGGCGGAGGCGGGGCAGGTGCCGTCCGGGGGCAAGCGGTTACGGCCTTTACGGTGGGGCCCAGCCGTGCAGCGGGGCTGGCCGGGCGAAAATATCTAGCGAGGCTCCGTCCGTTAAACGCTTCGCTTTTCGGCTACGTGTCGCCAGGAGGGGCCTCGCGAAAATATCTTTTGGGCAGCGTCGGCACCCTGGTGGGATTGCGATTAGGATTTGGCGACCTGGTGGAGCCACGCTTCCGGTCGCTGGCTCGCTGGGCCAGGCGGGCGGGGAGAAGGATTTCGGGCGATCGTGAAGCGAGACGAGGGGTGCAGGTGGGACGCTGTGTTGTGTGGGGCGCCCGCGCCACGTCCTCGCGCTCCCGGCAAGCGCCCATGCTTCCGTTGGCCGTTGCACCCCCACGACACGAGCGGCGAGCGCCGGCGCGGGCGGCCACGGTGGCCGCCTCCCCGCCCCTTGTTCCGGATCACGACGCCGCCGCGGCGGACCTTCCTCGGCTGTGATATCAGAACGGGCCGGTCGGAGAGTGACCGGCGGTGTTGGCGGCTCGTGCCGCTCAGCCTTTTGCTCGGTTTGACGATTCAAATAGGTGGCTGCGAGCCTGCGGAGATGCAAGTCCGGCAGCAAAACCAGCCGTGGGGCCATTTGGGTCGACTCTCGTGTCCGATCAAAGGCACAGTAGTTAAATTCCTGACGAAAACGTGACCCGCGTTGTAAGAGTGGCGTTGCGGTTTGATGTATTACGCGTAAACCGATATGAGTCCTATACGACTATGGTGTACACAAAACATGGACCTTGAACAAAACTGTTTGCTTGGCTCTCCGGGTCTCTTTCGCTTTGCATGACATGCGAATAGCGACCACTGACCTTACTTGTTTGAAATTGTGACTGAATGAGATGTTGCAGACTTGCAGCGCCTTTCAAAAGTTCAAATCTCACACAGACACAAATACACAACAAAGCTTACAGCATTTGGCCATCAGGACAGATGATTTATTAGTGTCTGAAGATTTGCGGAGAGGCTTAATAGCCACCTGAAGCAACAATTACAGTCAAAATGGAGAGGTAATTTCAGGTCGATGAAACCCCTTATTCATCTTTATTTTACGACATTAGTATAGAGCGCTTGCATATAGCCACCAAGAGAGCAACATGAAGCACTACAACCTGTCTAGTGTCTACAAAGATGGAGTGGCAGTGGCCTTGGCACTGCCACTTGCAATTGCTCCAGCCTCCGTCAGCAGAGGAACCAGCTTCCCACCGTTGTGCATTTCCATGGTAGCTGTTCAGTAAGTGGTAACAGCGAAGTTAAGACAAAACTTAGGTGCAAATGAGCAAGATGTTATTTCAAGCTAAAACGTGGTGCACACACAATGAAAAACAGTCTGACTGATCAATAAGGCAGCAACAGCAGAACTTCAGAAGGGAGCAACTCACCATCACAGCCACCGATACGCTCCCCTTTAACAAAGACATTTGGAACGGTTCTCTGCCCAGTCCATTCAGCGAGAGCTGATTGCAAGTCAGATCCATCACCTAGGCAAAGTGATAAGAACGAACTAGTTCAGCAAAGGACTTCTCATAGAATAAAAAAAATTATCTATGAGGAGTACTTGAAACATGCTAAAATTGCTCATGTAATGTGCACTGTGCGATAACTGACAGACGATCTGCATTGATGTTGAATTGATCGTGCTATTTCGCTAGCATAATATGTAGCTTGTACTTCCTTCATGGAGCAATATTTAAGTGTGTTATTGTGAGAATCAATCTGACAATGGCACTACAAGAGAAGTTACTATGAACATTGTTTGCAGAAGTACTGCAGTAAATATGTTCATCAGCTTCCAGCCACTTTTCAACATTGCAGTTTGATCAAACTGGTTGTATAAAAATTAGCAAGATCAGACAAAGTAGAAAATTTGTGCAGCTCTGTATAAACTTTAAGTAACAATAACTTTCAGATGATAGATAGCTGAAAGTTCAATTAGTTTCTATACAACCATCATTATTAAATATCTTAAAAGTTACCCTTCGATCTTTAATTGCTTCATTTCTTGACCATTAAGTTTTAAGAATCAGATTATATTGCTTGTAAATTGTAATAGAGATAACTGTTTTTTTTAGCGGAACTGATTAAAATTTTTGAAGCATTCACTTTCCTAGTTGCGAAGTATACAAAAGAAAATAAATATACCGAAATAAAATCACTCATATACAGAAATTAGATCACTCACTTTCCACATCCAATTCAACAGCCTTGTAATTCGCCCCCAGCTGTGCTAGCAGTTGCTTCACTCGGGTGCAGAAAGGACAGTAGGTTTTGCTGTGGTGATCCAAATTGAAATATCAGGAAAAATGAAAATCGGTCTTCATGAGTATTATTGAAGTAAATATATCAAACTTTAAGAGTAACTACAGAATTGTTTGAAACATATGGACACACTTCATCGTAAGTGTTTATGAATGAATTAGCAATAGTCCAAGCTGATCACTTGTTATTGGCATGAGTAGAACAGAACACACCATGTGGAGCAGGATATGGTGAAATTACTGGCAAAACAAGGGAAGGAAACAATGAATCATGAGGAAAAAGAATATCGATCCACTCTAAGATCCAACAGTTTCTATGGTGGATAGATAACCTTTCTGTATTTCAGACCAATCTTGGCACAAAACCAGAAACAACTATGGTCGAGACAATGATTTGACGAGGGGACATGGGTATGGCAGTTCATGTCTATCACACAATTTATTCTAGGATTTTTTACAAAAAAAACGTTCTAGGCCGAGTAAACAGCAAATTTCCAGCTCGAAAGTTTCACTTTTCAATCATGGCGCAAATTTCCGACTAGAGGATCCAGGTCTAGTAGAAAAAAAACAAAGAGTGGATGGGCCGTGGGCGAGACCTGAAGACGACGACGGGGGAGGAGGTGACGATCTCCTTGGCCTTCTCGAGCGCCATGGCGGCTTGCTTGCTGGTTTCTGCTGGCTCGTTGCTGGACGAGGGGCGATGAAGAAGGCGTCTGTGCGTGTGATTCTCAGAGAAATTGACGGCCGTGTGATTTCCGAGCCGTCCCAACCCGTCCTGTTTATATACGGCCTTGTGGCGCAGAATCGTCGTGGGAACGGGACGAAAACGATAGGTTTTCTTGTGCGCCGGCGACGGCGCACGCATGGACCGCACCCACGCACGACCTGACGTTGCGCCGGTCAGCAGCGTGCGGAACATTTGTGGGTAGGTTGAACACATGGGCGGACTAGGGCACCAGACTCAGGGTTTTTTTACCGGTCAAACCGGTCCGGTCCGGTAGCTAAATAGGGCCGGTTACCGCTCAAAACCGACCCTACTAAACCGCTCCTACTGGTTAACCGGCCGGTTTGACCGGTTTACCGGACCGGTTTTTATTCCAAAAAAAAATCGGTACTGTAGCGATAAAAAAAACCCTGACCAGACTACGCCCTTGTTTAGTTTCCACCCGAAATCTTTTCACCCATCACATCAAAGGAGAATTTTAGATGCATGAAGTATTAAATGTAGACGAAAAGGGTGAAAAAGTTATATGGATGGGCTGTAAATCGCGAGACGAATCTAATGAGCCTACTTAATCCATAATTTGCAATAGTAATGCTACAGTAACCATCCGCTAATTATGGATTAATTACCCTCTAATTACCATCGTTAGATTCGTCTCAAGATTTCAACCTATCCATATAACTTTCCACCTTTTCGTCCACATTTACTACTTCCTAAATTGGTAAATCAATACTTGAAATCTTTTTACCAAAAACTTTTCATCAACTAAACACGGGCTACTTTCGCCTTAAGAATTTTGGCAATTGCAACCGAAGTCATAAAGGAAGTAAGAATTCCGCTCGGCGTGCGTTCGTTTTCAGTCGTACCAGCCATTGGGTCCGGGTGCGTTTGAGCTGGAGTAAGACTCAAGACAGATCGTTCAGGCCATGCCTGGCAAAGGAACAGTCGCCGTGCTGTTCTGTCAAGGTGAGTTTTTGTTTATACAGTCAGGGTGAGCTTGTTAATTGTTAACATGTTGTCAACTAGTTTATTAGTTAGTAATCACGAACGCAGTTCCGATTCTGTAAGTCAGATGAGCCAGTTCTAATGTAATCCGCTGACTGTTTATTTGGGTGTTCGAAATTTTCTTTCAACCAAAAAGAAAAAGTGTAGTTCCTCGACGTCCAATCGCATCACAAAATTCCGCGCCGGATAGCGAGAGGAACAATTGCTTTTGCTTCACATTCTTGGCACTGCCCACGAACAATACGGGTTCACAGGCACAACGAAATCAAGAGAAGCCAGACACCAAAACACCACTGCCTAATAAAATAAAAACAAAACTGCCAAACGCTCCTAAAAGTGACATACAATAATCTGGATTTTTACAGCAACAACTCAGTCCCTTAGATGTTCTTTGACCATGCGATCATTTCCGCAGGAGTCATTACAGGTCTGTAGAGACTCATCACCGTTGTCAGCAAGAACATAAAAAAAAGTTTTCACAAATCAGATTTTAGGGAAGAACTATCAGACTGATGTTGGGATGCGGCGGTGATTCATGTATGTAAGAGTCGCGTGTGCTCTCGGCGCCGTAAAGATCCGAGAGCACAATAGTAGACGAGCTCAGGATACAACAGGGTGATGTTGCTTCAAGGGAACGAGTCTACTGGGAACGCGATTGGTACGAGACCGATCATCCCAGCGACCAGATGACGAAGCACATGAGAGCCGCAAGATCAAAGGAAAATCAAACCAAATCGAGAGAAAGTAAGAGGGAATATCCAAAATCAGTCAAATCCGCGAGTTGGAGGCATGGAACGGAGAGCATCGTAGACTCCGAGAGAAGACGGCGGCGGCGGTGCGAGTCTGAGGTAGAGGGGAGGGCGATTTATATAGCCGCCGTGAGTGTTTGCGTGGCGGTTGTGGGTTCGCGTCTAAAACCCTAATGGGCCGAAGGGTAGGTTAGTGGGCTGTCTGGTTCAGAATGTGGGCTTGCGAAGCAATGGGCCGAAGGGTAGGTTAGTGGGGGATGTCTGGTTCAGCATGTGGGCCTGCTAAGCAAATTTGGTCGCCTTTTTTATTTTTTGCATTCAGACTTTCTGTCTACTACTCCAGCCCTAAAAAAACAAAACAAAAACTGTCTATAGTACTGCGGAAATGCTTGCTTCAAAATCATTTGTTTATCTCACATCTTCATAAATCAGAAATACTGTACTATTGCCGTGAGTTTTAGGAGACGATAACCGGGAAAATGCACGCAGGATATGCATGCGTTAAATTTTGTATTCATCCGTGCAGTTGGCATTCACGTCCCATTCTCCTGTGCGGCTGTGCCTTACCCCAAAAAATCATGCTTCCACAATGACGGCTCTCTGCATAGCTTTAATCTTCACTTGGGAAATGAAAATCAAAATTATAGGGAAAAACAACTAACACTGTGTACGGATACACGCAAAGAGCTTCGGCATGATTTTTATGCTACGGCATGAAGTTTGCCGTTACAAGAAAACTTTCTGAACAGTCCACGTGTAGCTAGGTTTCTGATGCTACAAACCTCCTAACATCAGCACTCTACAGGATAACACATAATATAACTGCAGAGATGGATTGTGTTCTGGTAAAATGTAAGCATTCACTAAAGCAACTGCGTGACATCAGCTCTTGTTTTCAGTAGATTCAGCTGTAGCTGAGGACGCTGTGGACGCCGTGAGGTCCCTGGGGCATTGTGACACGTACGCTTTCAACTGCAGTAATTTACATGGCAAATTTGTTAGTCAGGAGTGTACGAAGGAAATGATTAAGGCTTCTATAGGTCAAATGACAGTAGGCAGGCTACAGCCAACAGGTCGCCTTGGCAACAATGGTTAAATCAACTTTGCAATTGTACTATATGATGAACATTTGAATAACTGTATCTCAAATTCTCAATGAATCAAGGCATGGAAGGTGTCCCTCATTATACTTAACTAATTAACACAAAGTACGTAAACAAAAAAAAATTGTGTGCTTGTGCTGAGTTTTTTTTTCCTGACAGCATACTTTTGTTTGTTTCTTTAGTTTCTACTACTTCCTTATTCACATGTGTTCATGCACCTACATTGGACTACAGCCATGTTTCTTAGTTCCATAAAAAATCATCATGTAACAAAAAGAGTGAAGAGGACAATTTGACATGATATCTAGACAAAACCTGCAAATTAAGTCTGTCAAACGTAAACAAAAAAAACCACATGAACTTTTCTGCCCATTACCTTGAAATCAGTCAAATCTGGGACTGCAAATCTTGGCAACTTTTCATCAACAATCACGTACCCACCTGCAAAAGCACATGAACTTTTTTTAACAAATGTCCTGAAAAAAATATATAACTACAAGTTTCAATCTCATCAAAGAGATAGGAAGGAGAGGAACCACTTGCTTTATAAACATAGACGGATTATCATGCAATTACATTAAGCAAATAGGGATGTTGACGGAATCAAGTAAAATCAAGAATGTAGTTCGAGATATACGTGCTGGTAGAAGCACATTTAACACAAGATCAAGCCACACTGTCAGATATAAGAACATATATATGATTCAAGGCTCAGACAAGCATTGCCCATTAAACACTATCACAAAGAGCCAGAAGGAACAAACCTGTACTTGTGGAGAAAGAATGGACTCAGAAAACACAGTACTAGTAAACAAAAAAATGATGACAATTGCCAATTTCTTCACTCCACCCCTTTTAATAAGATTATATACCTATAATCTACTTTATTAAAACAAAGTTTCAGCTGACATCAATATGTAGTTTAAAGTCGTAAAAATCTAGTGCAGTGCTACTTCAGCTAACACATATCCATAGTTCAAAGCTTAGTTCCTTCTGTAGAAAGATTTTGTAATTCAGAATCAACTTGTATGCATGAATTGTTGCTGTTCTATTTCTCAGTGTGGCAAGGCTGTCCCAACATTATCATAATATGAAGATAAATTTTACGCCACATTACTTGTTATTCTTTCTATCGTCTTTCAATCAGTATGCAACAGTACTGAAGATATTCTGTGTTCATTAGCATTATTGTATATGATATATGGCGCTACATGTAAATAATACCTGATAAATTCACAGTAATTTTTTTCATCTGATCCTATCAAAGGAGTTAACTGCTTAAACCCAATCTTGAGTTTTTAAAAAGGAGTGCATAGAGCGTTCATTGATAAAATTCCCATGGTCTCCTAAGTTTGGAACATTTTGTTACCTGCTAGCGAAACTGCATTTCACTTGCAAATGGATGACTGTGAACAAAGCTGTTCAGGCTAGGTATGCAGGGACGAATACCTCCAAACGGGGTTAGTTTAGTTCCTGATCCTAATAATTTCACATTCCACTGCCGCAACTGTTACCATTTTGTTTTTGTAAAGTACAGAGAAACATAACTTGCAGGGCGAGGGCGACAAGGAACTGGAAAAGCTACCCTATGTCATACCTTTGCGGGTGTGGAACCCCGTAGGCTTGCAGTTCTTGCCCTTGTAGTAATCCCGGGGCGCCCGTTTCGATGAGAGGATGTCGAGCGAAGAAATCCGCTTCCGCCGCATCGACCGCCCGAGCGAACTCACTATGAGCCCCAGCGGCATCCTTCAGCGCTGCCTGTACCAGCCAACTGCCTTTTTTTTCTCCACCTGGTTCCTGCACGCCGCAAAGCAAAAACAAAATGAGCAGGAAAGGGCGGGAATTGCGGTCTTCAGAGGCGAGGGCGGCGCCGGAGCGTACGGGATGGACGACGAAGGGGATCGGAGGCGGAGACGAAGGCGGAGGTGCGGCGATGGTAGGGTTCTAGGGTTTGGACTTTCGAGCTGGAGAGAGTGTGGGTCGTGTTTGGGCTGGCCCGCCACTTTGGTTCAGCTCATTCTCTCTTTTCGAAGGCCGTGGGCCGTGGCTTCATCCATAGAGCCAGTTACATGGCCATTTCCATCTAAAAAAACAAAGTTTGCTAAAAAAAATCTAAGAAACTTAAAACAGTTTGAAAACTAGCACGATGTTCCGAGAGATTGAAAAACTAGATCATGGTGTCCATTCAAGTTTGTATAACTGGAAAATCAAATTTGGAAGGGGAAATAAAGTTTTGAATCAGTCTTTGCCTATTTTTCAACTTCAAATCTCAATATGTGTAATTTTCATTGCATGTTTTGGTGCATTTTATGGAGTTCCAGAAACTAAAATCAGGAGGGGAAGGGCGAACTCGAGAAGCCTCTTTCCCGTTCTCGTTCTTTCCCTCGCTACAGTAGCAAGGGCGACCGGAAAGGGCGAACTCGTTCCCGGAGCCGATTCTGCTGGTTCCCCTCCGCTCCGACGACCTTGTCGGTGCCGGAGAGGAAGGGGAACCGGGGGAATCGACTGCCGGTAGTGTTTATTACTATATAGCTTTTACTTTCAGCAATATGGTAATAAAGTTTGCCTCGGCGGCGTCGATCTGGCGGTGCCTTGGCCTTCTGCTTCTCCGGCTTGGCGAGGAGATCTTCTCCGGCGACGGGGGCAGGATCTGCTTTGCTGGGCGCGCGAGGTCAGTATGGTCCGTCCTCTATACGAGAGGATGTGAGTTTTTGTCTTCCCGAGCTGGGATCTGGTTTGCGGCGGTCGGTCCGCCTCTGGTAGTGACCATGGCTGCTTGTACTGCGTTGCTTTCTTCGATTTCGTCTTCGACGTCCTCGTTGATGGCAGCGGCAGTTTCTTTTACTGCACTGCCTTATTCGAGCTTGAAGCAGGCTGTGGCGGTCGAATTTGTCGCTCTTCTCTGGTGCTGTTGGATGAAGACGGCGAGTTCGTGGACTGGAGCGCTTGGGGAAGATCCCCGGCCGACTTGCCACAGCGGACACTGTCCCGTTGCGTGCGGCGGGCGACTCAATCGGCTCACAAAGCAATTCGTTTGCGATGGAGTTGCTCCAGTTCCAGGGCGTCTCCGGCCGGTGTTGCGCCGGCGGCGGATCGAAGCTGCTGGAGGTGACAGGATGCATGAGGACTTCAGAGGGCTTTTTTGTTTTTTTTCTTTTTTCCAAGGTCCTTTATGCATTTTCACCGGAACAGTTGTTCCCTCTGTACCTTTCCCAGCTGTATCTGTATTTGTACGTTATGTACTCCTTAGAGTAATACAGGTATGGTTCTCAAAAAAAAAAAAAAGAAACTAAAATCAGGAGTTTCAAATGAGTTACATTTTTAAATGAAAAAGTTGATGGACCATTCCGTACATTTTTCGACTAGTATCTCGAAGGCATTCACATGGCAAAAGGTTGTGTGTGTCTTGCATTCATAGGTGTGGTGTGCATTCATTTTTTTTTAGATTAAGGTGTGCGTGTGCATTCATAGGTGGGTTCGAGCTCTGTTACTCAATTCCACCTGTCCTTCCCCAAATAGAACAGAGTTCACGGATATCAGAGTTGAATCCCCAAATAACCTTATTGGATCGAGATAACTGGCAAGCGGACTGCTGATGCCACATGACATGCACTTATCGCTGGTGCTTCTCTGAACGAGTGATCAGAGTTCTTTGCCGGAGCTTGGTTGGAAAAAGTCTATATCACCCACAATCTATGGGGGTGGACTACGTAACACCCTAACCTATGAAATGGTCTATATCACCCCCTGAACTTTCAAAGACCAGTCAAATTACCCCCTAAAGCAATTTTAAAAAATCATAAAAAAATCATAAAATGAAAATCCAATTGTGTTGGATTCTAAATGAGTAGATCTACACGGTGAACATATAATATGGTATGGTTTAGTATATTTTTTTGTTGTAGCTTTATATCTATGTTCTTCTTCATAATTGTAAAAAATTGTACTACAACATACCACATTATATGTTCACTGTGTAGATCTGCTCATTTAGAGTCCAACACAATTGGATTTTCCATTTTATGATTTTTCTGTGATTTACTATGATTTTTTAGATTGCTTTAGGGGGTAATTTGACCGGTTTTCGAAAGTTCAAGGGGTGATATAGACCGTTTCATATATTGGGGGTCATGTAGTCCACCCCTATAGGTGGGGGTGGGGGGTGATGCAGACTTTTTCCGAGCTTGGTTGCTAGAGCATACCTGCAACGACAGAGCTGTCGTTTCATGCTATTTATCTGGGTCAGTGAAATTTTCACTCATCCACAGCTTGTCGGCACTACAGCTTCTGAATAATGCAGTTTCACCGCCCCACAGGGGAGAATAATTCACCACCGTGAGCCGAAAGAGGCATGGCCAAACTTTTCTGAAAACATCAATGTTCCAGGAAATTTTGCAAGATCTTGTCCCTGAATCCCAGTAGCTGCCTCAGGGAACTTTTATGGATATCAGTAGCCTGAAACAACGTGTGGTGGTACTACCATCAAGCAGTATATACACTTGCAAGTTGCATGAAAAAAAAACAGACTCTTTCGCTTTTATCAGTAGTGTGCTTAGTGTATGCATGATCATGTTACACCTGCAACAAATTCAGACTTCAGAAACCTTTTTTTTACAACCTGTCCGATCTGAGTAGGATTCAGGATATGTCTGACACCAACATACGGAAATAGAATGACCGTTCGCTGTTTTTTTTTTTTTTTTCACTAGCGGAGTCGGATTCACTGCAAGAATTGCCAAAATATAACAATCTTATCCTTCAGAAGGAGATCAAACAAGGTTGCAGCCATGCATCTTTACAAGGGTAAACCCGAGCAGTCCAAGTAGGATATTCCAAAACAAACATAAAAACAGTGTCTCCAGAAAGCAAGACTTCTACTGAAATCATCTGCTCTCACGAGATACAACTTTCTAAGGTAAGAGAGATAAAAAGGAAGGAACGAAGAGAAACGAGGAACAATAGAACAAAGAGGGAAAACATAAACGGGTAAATAAGGAGTAAGCTCCTGTAGGAGCTCACCATTGCCGATTTCTGACTTGCCGGTTTCTGTCCACGCCTCACCAAGCCATCCCGAACTGGAAGCCAGGGAAGAAGGCCATGAGAGGCATGGACAAATACAAACTGATGACTGATGAGGAGGAGCAACTCAGCTCAGCCATTGTCCTCCATCCTTGTGCTGCAGCAGTGCTTGCGCAGCTCTCAAGAGCCATGCAGATGCTCCTGCCATGAGTCCTCCATGATCTGCAGGTGGGAAGAGGATTGCAGGATAGGGGAGGAGAGGAATCCTTTTACCTGACCGTAGTCTGCAGATATTGATGCAGCGAAAGCTCTTGTGAGAACCAAGAACAAATTGCACGGTGGCATTATAAAGAGGCTAGTGCCGGTGTGCTTTAGTTGAAAAAAAAAAGAATAACGAAAAGTCAAAGAAAGCTTACTGTATGGGGCGCGTGGCAATGTCTGGAAATCCCTATCGATGCCATTCCTGTCTCACCAAATATCAATTCTGCAGCTATTGCTTGTGCTGACAATTCTCCATTCCCATCCTTGTTTGGGGGTTGTCCTTGAATAATTTACTGAGTTTAAATGTACAGCATCCAACCATCCAAGGCATCCATGTTGGTAAAAGTTAAGACAACATCTATACTAATCCCATTTACCTTTTCGCTAGTAATAATTTGGCGGCAGCTTTTGACCAATTGCCATGCTCGCTGCCAAAATCTGGAACCCAAATACCATTCTTACTCACCACCCAATTGCTTAGCAATTAAGTGTCTAAAAAAACCTTTGGCTTAGCCCCAACTAACAAATCTTCACCAACAGGCTGAGAGTACTCAAAATTTTTTACTTGCACAAAAAAAAAAATCTACAGATCCACGATACAAAATAAAGATGCCTTTTACAAAAAGTTGAGGCAATCTCCTCTTTTGAGATGCACTTTTTAGAACATGGAGATTGGGGGGTGTGGCCTTCCTGTTTTGCCACTACTTCGTGCTTATCAAGCATTCATATCCTAATTCTTCAGTTCAAATTTAAAACCGCTTCCATGTAATATACTGTTTCGCAACAAACCAATTCTTGGAATTAAGAGGGAATATACCATCCATATTTAGTGGCAACTGCTCCACCATAATGGATAAGAAATCAATACCATCAAAGAATGGCATTTCCACAAAAGTGGGATTTAATGGTTGTTGAGGCCCAGTGCAGTGGACCCCTCCAATGGAATTTCTGAATCCCCTTTCCCTTCTTTGAACAGGTGGAATGGTGGAGGAGCCATCGAGGTCATGAGCCTGCCTGCTGGAAGTGCACCTAATCATCGCCATCATGGACACTTCACACTACACTGAGAAGCACCAATAATAGGACCTTTTCGACCTTACGTGTCCCATGACCAAGCATCAACACGCACAGGGATCAAGAATTTTCGAATTGATACACTCCACTTCTGAATGCGTGTGCTCAATGATTTTTGTCCTTACAAGCCAAAACAACAACAAAAAAGAAAACAGAAGGCTTCCTAGAATCCTAATAGCCTAATTTTCTCTCCGTACCGCCTTAAAGATAACTAAAGTCGGTAAATACCATCAGTGTATAACTGATGTGGGGGCCCAATGCCTATTTGTCAACCCCATAAGCACCAGTATTTTCAATCTGTTCATCAGATAACGGTACTGAGTTTATTTTCTCTTTATGCATCATTGCCCTGATTTCTATTTAAAAAAGCAGCTCAATAATTTATGAAGCAATAGCGAGCTTTCATTCCCTTTCAAAGAATTATGTTGTTATCAATCTTAAGACTAATATGAAGTAAACAACACTCAAGGGACACATGGTTGCCCCACCGGAAATAAATGGTTTGTTCTTTCCTAGCATGTGGAGGGTGCACAATTGAGTAGTACAGATGTCATTCATCTGACATATTAATAGCCTTTTAGTCACAAAACGAAATGGTACCTTTCATGCTCAATAGTAAACAGTGATCAAGCCAACAATTATATATAGTTGGTATAGAGAGGACATGATTAGTCTAAGGCTTCGTTTGGATGTAGATATTGAAGGGTGTGGTATTGAATTGGCCTAGAATACCAATGCTGAGGGGAATTGGAAATGACCTCAAATACCAATGCCATTGTTTGGATGTACAAATATTTGAGAGCTAGAATCAAAGGAAACAACCAATTCCAATTCATGTTTGGATGTACAAAGGTGGAATTGTAGGTTGGGTAGTCTACAATGGTGTAAAAATGCATTGCGATGTGTATTTCACAACATAAATATTTATTGGATGATTATGCATATTACTTTACACTTAAAAACATGATAATATTCAAAAATAATAATAGATACTCCGATCATATGATAAAAAATATGGAAAAAATTGATGGCAACCCACAATTTAATGTTTATCACAAGCATCTATTATAGAGTCAATACTTCATGATAAATATCCCAAGTCTTACAAGTACCATGACATCTCACTACTAGCTAATTTAAAAGGTTCACACAATACATAGGTTCATAAAAGTTCATACATCTCCTTGAGCAAATACTTTCTATTATTGTGCCGCTGCTCATCACGGCTAAAGCACCCTAAATCCATTGGTGGCTGCTGCGAACTAAGATATGCAAACCCAAGAATAACTGACTCAAGGTAGAGTTCTGTCAACACAATCCTTCTCCTCTTTCTTCTTCTATTTTCTTCAGTTATATAACAAACCAAATTGAGATCTGACATGTTATAGCTACATTGCACACACACCTTTCATAAACATCATGGCATACAAGGAGAGACACATCAATAAGGCTTCGCATACCTTCAATCGGCCAAAGCAGCAACTCACGCTTGGTGAAGTAACCTGGAAAATCAAAGAACAGAACTTTTAAGGTTTCAATCGTCCAAATCAATGTATGCCTAACAAGGGGAAGGGGGCCATGGGGAGGCGGAATGGATCTGTAGGGAAGATGCCAAGGGGGAGGCCGAAATTACACAGCGCATGAATCCATCTGGGGAACACGAGAGATTGGGGGCGAGATGGTGCAGCAGGGAGAAGGGAAAAGGGCGGAGGTTTCTTGGAGATGCAAGAGCACGGGGAGGAGGGTTCGACGCATGGTACCTGCGGCGGCGGGGGCGGGGGCAGGGTCGCCAGGGGAGGGGCGGCCTCCGCCGTTCACCTGTCTCCCGAGAGGCCGAGACGAGCACTTCTCTTTTTTTTGGCGAGGAAAAACGATGCGGTACGCCGGGGGGGGGGGGGGGGGAGGCTGATTCAGAGCAATACGGAGCGGGAGACCTCTGAATTGTGGGCGGGCTCGCGCTAGTAGAGTCGAATACCTCGTGGCATTTGAGCCCGTTTCCGACCGCCAATGCCAAAGACGTCCAAACGTCTGTATTAGGGGCTAGTCAATGCCAATTCCTGATTCCACCCTTGAATATCAACTTCCAAACGGGGTGTAAGGAAATATGAAAATAGCTTAGTGTGGCATAAAAGCACATGGAAATTTGAGCCACCCTTTACACACTTGGCCAAATCACATATATTTTACTTAGATTTGATGGAAAGTGGTTTAGCAGTTGACACAGAAATATTGTTGCTAGTTTGGCAGACCAACTGTTCTTTGCACAAAAAAATGTTATCACTTCAAGACTCACGAGTAATGGTGCAACAATAACAAGATATTGGCAACTGACAGATTTTATATTACATACCCAACAAAGCAAACAATATTGTTAAAAAAATTGAATGGTGGTATTCCAGATTTTACATTACATTTTTTACTTAATCTTAGAATTACCTTTGCGTCTTAAACGTCTTCAGCGATTAAGATTGTTAGAATGGGAAACAAAAAAAAAACTACGTAGAACTTACCGTGTTCCAGAATTTGCATTGGACGCTTATACATGCTACTTGTCACGAGGCTAGCTCGTGAGGATAGGGTTGCATGCGTCACGCACGGTGGAAGAGCACGGCGGAGCGCCGCCTCGGGCAGAAGGAAGAGGAAGATACTGTTTAGGTTTCGTGTTCGTTCTCGCCTCTGCCCAGCCACTCACACGGCGAGTTAAGCAAAGTGTTAATGGGCTCAGCCCGATACAACTCCAGCGGCTCGCAGGCCGTCTTACAGGCATAGATCAAGATGGGCTTCTTCATGTAGTTGGGTCGTCACGATGTAGTCCGTGACATCCCCCCTCCTTAAGCTGCAGCTCATCCCCGAGCTGATACAGAACGAACATGCTTGGTCATCTGCTTGATGGTGTTCATGTTCACCCATGTCTTCCAGGTCTTTGGCCAAGAGGTGTGCTGTATCATAGCAAATGGAATGACAGTGTTGTATCATAGCAAATGGAATGACAGAATTATGAACTTTACGTAGGCAAGTGTCCAGTACCTTGTAGGAAGTAGGAGAGTCTTCGATGTAGAGGCTGTTGAGCTGTTCATCTTCAGTTGTCTCGGCTTCAGGTGGAAGGGCATGTTTAAGCTGAGAAACATGGAATACTGGATGCACCTTGCTTGACACTGGTAACTGTAATTTGTAAGCTACGGCACCAATTTTGCTCACTACCAAGTAAGGTCCAAAGTATTTGTAACTCAGCTTGTGATCCACACGACGCTGAACAGACTGTTGAATGTGTGGTTGCAGCTTGACATATACCCAATCACCAACTGAAAACTGTTGTTCCTGTCTATGTTTGTCTTCCTTGCATTTTCATTCTCTATTGTGCTCTGTTCAGATTGCTCTGGATGAGTTGAGTCATCGATGATCGTTCTTGCAACCATTGTTGTAGGTCAGGGACAGAACATGCAGCACTGGGAACAATGCCAAAGTGACTTGGGTGATGTCCATAGAGTACCTCAAAAGGTGTTTTGCCCAGAGCAGAATGAAAGGAAGTGTTGTACCAGTATTCTGCTAATGAGAGCCATTGAGACCATTTGTTTGGACAGCCATGCACTAAGCATCTGAGATAGTTCTCTAAGCACTGATTCGGTCTCTCTGTCTGCCCATCGGTTTGTGGATGGTAGGCTGAACTCATATTTAACGCAGTATCAGATAGCTTGAAGAGTTCCTGCCATAATGTGCTGGTGAATATTCTGTCTCTGTCAGAAATGATGACTTTGGGCATGCCATGCAATTTGTATACATTGTTCATGTATGTCTGAGCTACTATCAAAGCTTGTGTATGGATGGGTCATGGGAATAAAGTGACCATACTTGGTTAACTTATCAATGACAACTAAGATGGTGTCAAACTGTTTAGATTTTGGAAGTCCTTCTATGAAATCCAAACTAACAGTGTGCCAAGCTTGAGGTGGAACAGGTAGTGGCTGTAACAACCCAGGCAGCCGACAGTGCTCAGGTTTAGCTTGCATACATACCTTGCAAGTATTGATATAAACCTTGATGTCATATTTCATTCTTGGCCAGGCAAATAGCTTCTTTACTTTATGGTATGTTGCTGTGATGCCAGAATGACCTCCCAGTCCACTAGAGTGCAATGCTAGTAGTATTGCTTGATGGACCTCTTTGTGATTCTCCAACCAGATTCTTCCTTTGTATCTAATTATGCCATCTACTAGTGTGTAGCCCTTGTCATTGGAGCCTGTGATACTCAGTTCAGTCAGTAGTTCCTTGGCCTTGGGGTCTTGTTGGTAAGCCTCTATAATTGTCTCCAACCATTTTGGTGTACTTGTTGATAATGCCATACTTTCTGATGTATGCATTTTCCTGGACAAGGCATCAACTGCTTGATTATCATTGCCCTTCTTGTAGATGATCTTGTACTGGAGGCCTAAAAGCTCTATGAATGCCTTTTGTTGCATGCCTTCTTCAATTTTCTGTTCTGTAAGATGAACTAGACTCTTTTGATCAGTCAGTATATTGAACTCTTGATGTTGAAGTTATTGTTTCCACTTAGTGACTGCCATGATAAGAGCTAGGCATTCCTTCTCATGGGTAGATAGTGCTTGAGCTTTGACTCCCAGTGCTTTGCTGATGTAAGCTATGGGATGGTTGTTCTGCATTAAGACGGCTCCTATGCCTTTTCCAAAAGCATCCGTCTCCAGTGTGAAGGGTTTACTGAAATCTGGCAAGGCTAGGACTGGTGCTGATATCAGGGCTTGCTTTAGTGACTCAAAGCACTGCTGGTGTTGTGCAGTCCAGATGAAGGGCACATTCTTTTTCAATAAATCGGTCAATGGTCTTCTATATGCTGCATAATTTTTGATGATTTTCTATAATATCCAGATAGACCCAGAAATCCTCGTATTTGCTTGACATCTTGTGGCGTAGGCCAATCAGCTACTGCTTGAACTTTATCAGGTGCAGTGGAGACTCCCTCAGCACCGACTATATGTCCTACATATTCCAAACTTGTTTGGGCAAAGTTGCACTTGGACTTTTTGAGCATGAACTGATGTTTGTGCAAAATGTTAAAAACACTTGTTCAAGATGTTGGATGTGCTCGTCTAAAGACTTATTGTACACCAAAATGTCATCCACAAATACCAGAACATGTTTTCTGAGAATTGAGCTGAATATGTCATTCATGACAGCCTGGAATGTGGCAGGTGCATTTGTAAGGCCGAAAGGCATTACTTTGAACTCCCAGTGGCCATGGTGGGTCTTGAATGCAGTTTTATGTTCATCTTCAGGTAATACTCTGATTTGGTGATATCTTGTTCTCATGTCCAGCTTAGTGAACCAACATGCTCCATGTAGTTCATCAATGAGTTTATCTACAATGGGCAGTGGAAACTTGTTCTTGACCGTGATAGCATTGAGCTGTCTGTAATCAACACAGAATCTCCATGTTCCATCTTTCTTCTTAACTAGGAGCACTGGGGAAGAAAATGGACTTGAGCTTGGTTGTATAATGCCATTGTGGAGCATTTCTTTCACTTGCCTTTCTATTTCATCCTTCTGTGTGGGTGAGTATCTATAAGGCTTGACATTGACTAGCTTAACACCTGGCAGCAGTGGAATTGTGTGGTCATACTCTCTACTTGGAGGTAATGATGTAGGCTGTTGAAATAAGTTACTATGTTTCTGCAGCAATTCTTGTACTTGTGCTAGGGTGGTAGTTGTGGGTGTTGTGCCTTCACTAGAACACAACTGAACCAGCTGGGCTACCCCTCCTTTCCTGATCAGGCCCTTTAGCTTCTTGAGTTGTATTCTTGGACATGTAGAAGTACAGTCCTTGACTCCGGTCAATGTGATTCTTTGCCCTTTGTAAGTGAACCTCATCTTCTTTCTCTTCCAGTGTACCCACATGGGACTGTAGGTTTTAACCAGTCCATTCCCAGTATCATATCATAGTGCTTTAGATCCAGGACCCTAGCTGAGGAAGAGAAAGTATGACCCTGTGTCCACCAAGTCACTTATGGTGTGGAGGATGAACTGTATAATTTCTCTCCATTGGCTGTGTTAACCTGAACTGTCCAAGCTTCTTGTGTTTGAAGTTGTAATCTTGTAACTGCTTGTGAACTGATGAAGGTTTTGGAGCTTCCAGAGTCGATGAGTATCAATACTTCTTGGTTGTTTACCTTGTCCAAGAGTCTTATTGTTCTTCTGCCTTGAAGACCCTCACTGGCTGTCACAGATAATGTTAGCAGTTCCTCATCACTGCAATCAGTCACATGACCATCCTCAGAACTGTCTTCAAGTTGGATGGCATCCAAGAACTCCTCCAAAACATGCAGAGGAATGTTCTCTGGACATTTGTGAGTCTTGTTCCACTTGTCACCGCATTTCATGCACAAACCCAATTTCCTTATCTGGTTTCGCAGTGCTGCCAATTTATCTTCTGCAGCCTTGGTAGTGACCTGCTTGTCTGAGGCTGCTGGAGTACCCAACAAACTCATGGTTGCTGATGTTGCTTGTGTGGCTTGACTCGTTGATCTGGGTGTGAATTTAGTATCTCTGGTTCTTGTTGTGAATCTTCTAGAACTGGCTTCTAGAATTTCCTCCTGCATAAGAGCCATGGATAACGCCGCATCAACAGTTCTAGGGCGATGCAAAGTGATAGCATTGCTTATAGAGTATTTTAAACCATCTAGGAATTTTTGAACAAAGAAAACATCATCAATATCTTTGTTATGGGCTAACACTCTGTGTTTGGTTGTTTCAAAACGGTTGGCATACTCGAGAACATCAGAGGTTTGTTTGATGCTCAACATGTCTCTCATGTAATTCTGGTAGAGTTCCCTACCAAATTTTTGTTCTACTGCAACACATAACTTTGACTAGCTCTCAACAGTGTGTTGGGCCTCATAGGTTTGTAACCATAGAGCAGCATTGCCTTTGAAGTTCATGGTAGCAAAGGGAACCCAAAGGTGAACAGGAAGGCTGTAAAGGAGAAATACTTCTCACATTTTTCTCTCCAGACCTTATGGTGATCACCATCAAAAATTGGGAAGTCTAATTTGGGTATTTTGAAATCTCTATAGGTATGGGAAGTAGTATTGGTGTTGGTGCTTCTATGACTGGTCTCAGGGGTATCAACAACAAAAGTGACAGATTTGTGGAGTTGTTACTCACCCGTGACCAGGGCACTCTGGGTGGCTGTTGCCGCCGCAGAATTACCCTGGTGGTGTGTGTAGATGCTGTGGCCCTTGGCCCGTCCTTCTTCCTCGCGCAGCAGGACTTGTTGCGAAGGAGTAGTAGAGAGTGCTTCCAACGCTTGCAAGCGCGACTTCAGATCTTCCATGTGGTTGGCCAGCTCGCTCGAGATCTTGTTTGCCTCGACGGTGCGCTTGTTGATGATGTCGACCTTCTCGGTGAGTTGGAGTTGCCCGACGGTGAGTTTCTTGACATCTTGGAGGAGAGCGTCGAGCTTCTCTTCTGCGTTCGCCATGCGAAAGGTTAGGGTTGGGGTGTGAGGTTTCTTCCCTCTTTGTCAAAGGTTGAGCACTGGTGGTGGAGGTGGTAGTGGTGGAGGAGGTGGATTGGGATTCAGATTCGGGGAATTTGGTGGGGAACGGGTGGAATCGGCGCGGCAGGTGGTGGTGGAGGTAGAAGCCAGGATCGATCCAAGGTAGGCTGGTCACCGCGTCTGGAATTTAGGGGAAAGCACCAAATCGAAGAAAAATTTTCTCACGATTGATCTAATCCGCACCACTCCGGTAGGACTCGAGCTCACAGCGGAAAGAACGGTGGCTCTGATACCAGTTGTCACGAGGCTAGCTCGCGAGGATAGGGTTGTCGGCGTCACGCACGGCGGAAGAGCACGGCGGAGCGCCACCTCGGGCAGAAGGAAGAGGAAGATACTGTTTAGGTTTCGTGTTCGTTCTCGCCTCCGCCCAGCCACCCACACAGCGAGTTAAGCAAAGTGTTAATGGGCTCAGCCCGATACAACTCCAGCGGCTCACAGGCCGTTTTACGGGCATAGATCAAGATGGGCTTCTTCATGTAGTTGGGCCGTCACGATGTAGTCCGTGACACTACTCTGTTCAGCTCAAATCTCTAATTCAAACAAAAAACCTATTGCGAGGAAGACATGCAACACGCGACAAGGACGACAAATTAGCACAACGCATAAGCATAGCCAGAATTATGACAAAAGCATCTTGATCCAACGACTATCCAACTACATTACCTGGCATTGCAGCCGCAGCAATTCCTCTTTTATAGTACATCGCAAATTCGTTATCCACGAAGAACGACTCCAATCCAAGGACGAATATGGACAATATCCCGCCACAGTCTCTCTCTAGAAAGAAATAAGAAATATAGCGAACACCACAGCCAGCTCCCACCCGCGAATAGCAACCAGATCCCATGAACAACGGGTGTCTCGACTATACCTGATCATGGGTCGGGTTGTGTCAGGTTCGGGTCGGGTCATGTCGGGTTGGCGGGTCAAAATCGTTGACCCGCGCCCGACCCGTGACATGGTCGGGTCGGTCGGGTTGTGCCGGGTTCGGGTCGGGTTTCGGGTTTCACGTGTAATTTTTCGGGTCGCGTCGGGTTGGGTCGGGTTTTTTTAGTGTTTCGGGTTAAAAACTGGCCCGCGCCCGACCCGTCACATGCTCGGGTCGGGTCGGGTCGGGTTTTTTTCGGGCGGGTCGGGTCGGGTTTATCGGGTCGGGCGGCCCATGATCAGGTATAGTCTCGACCGTTCAGAGCATCTCCATGCGCCGAGGGGCCTCGCCGGAGAAGACGGCCACGCGGCGTGCTCCGGCGCCGGTGGTGAGAACCGGTTGGCGTGTTGTCATTTCTTTTGACACGCCTTGAGACTGCCGAGCCGTCGATCGCTGAGTTTACGGTCGAGATCGCTGGAACCATGGAACGAACGACAGAAACCAGGGGAAGCTGCGGCGCCTTTGCCAACTGACATGTGGGCCATAGTCCACAGCGAGACAAGCAACTCCGCCGCACCCGGGGCAAAGACGGCGAGACCCAAACCATTTCCTTTCGCTTAAACCCTAACCAAAAACCCTTCCCCCCCTCCTGCTGCTCCCCCGCTCGCCGCCCGCCGCCATGTCGATGGCGGTGGCCTCCTCCCTCCGCTCCCTGGCGCGCCGCCGACCCCGCCTCCGCCTGCCCGCTGCGCCCCTTGCCGTCCCCGGTGCCCGCGCGGCATTCCTCTCCGGCGCGACCGAGGAGGCTGCCGCGGATGCGGCGGCGCCGGCGGCGCCTCCTGCCCCGGGGCGGAAGGTGCTGGAGAGCTTCCGCGAGGAGTTTGAGATCGGGGGCCGCACCATCGCCTTCGAGACGGGAAAGATTGCGCGCTTCGCGAACGGCTCCGTGGTGATCTCCATGGAAGACACCCATGTCCTCTCGACTGTCGCCGCCGCCAAGTCCTCCGAGCCCGTTCGGGACTTTCTCCCGCTAACTGTACGGTCCCTTCCCTGGCCTGTATAATGTGATTGTGATGTGAGGATTTTATAAGACTATTGAAGTGTACAAGGAATGCCCAATTCATCTGCTCCCACTTAGGAATCCTGCAATTTGAGATGGTTGTGTTATGTGAGCACACACAAATTTCAGTTGATGAATCATGTTTGATTTGGCTTATACTGCTGTAATTACATCCTCCCTCCATACTTGCATTTGATCTTTGGTGTTTTGTTATTTGCTTTACGTTTTACAAGCATGTTTTCGATTGAAGAATTATTAGTTGTTCTTCTTAATTGTGCAAATAGACACACAACCGGCGTTAAGAAATTGGTGAAACTAAAAATGGATGCAAGTAGTCTGTTCAAAGGATATTCGAGCTTTTTTCATGGCGAGGATATTTGAGTTTGAAATGGTTGCAAAAGCTCCATCTGGTTAATAAGCTCTTTCCTCTATGGTATTTTAACTCTAAAAGTTGTAAAAAATGCTGTTTTTTTGGTAATATCAAGCCAAGGTCCAAAAAGCTTGAATATTAATTTTTTGCGATGAACTCAAAACGAAAATAAATTAAGTTCTGTATGATCTTGCATTTCAGTGCAACATTCAGTCTTCTATATTTATCTTTTGAGTAATTTTTGGTGTTTCTTTGCCCCAATGAAGTGTTTTCTTTTTGGGTGGCTGTAGGTTGACTATCAAGAAAAACAATATGCTCAAGGTATTATTCCCACAACATATATGCGCAGGGAAGGTGCCCCCAAGGAAAGAGAACTTCTGTGTGGGCGTATAATTGACCGTCCAATAAGACCATTGTTTCCTCGTGGCTTTTACCATGAAGTTCAGGTATTGTTTCTTATGATATGCCAAATTATTAAAGTTTGCATAATCATTGGAACTCATTGATAAAATTACATCCTGCCCTTTTTAGATCACGGTAAATGTTCTTTCATCAGATGGAAAGCAAGATCCAGATGTGATGGCTGCAAATGCCTCTTCAGCTGCATTAATGCTATCTGATATACCTTGGAATGGGCCGATTGGAGTAATACGTGTTGGGAGAATTGATGGGAATTTTATCTTAAATCCTACAGTCGACGAGGTAAGTTTTAGATTGGTTTACTGACACAGGAACTGTTTGTTCTTTCCTGAAGTTCCAATGATATTGGTGCATTTATACTGCTTGTGGACTCTATATTTCCTGGTAGCATTTCATAGCGGATCTAACTTAATTATCATGTGTTATCATCTGCAGTACTGCGAATTTGTTCATTCGGCTCATATTTTCCATATGTTGTATCGTGCTTTGCAGCTAGGTTTAAGTGATCTCAATCTTGTTTATGCATGTTCACGGGATAAAACATTAATGATAGATGTTCAAGCTCGTGAAATAACTGAAAGAGATCTTCAGGCTGGAATGAAGCTTGCACACTCTGAGGTAAATCTTGTATCTATACTTTTTGATAAGCACATTAATTGTGAGTATATTCTCACGCGTTTATATACTCAGGCAATTAAATGTATCGACCCTCAAATAAGATTGGCTAAGCGAGCTGGCAAAGAGAAGAAAGAGTACAAGATATCTCTGATTTCAGACACATCCTACGAGAAAATTAGAACATTATCAGAAGCACCCATTCAGGAAGTCTTCACTGATTCATCATATGGCAAGGTGATTATCTTTCATATTATACTTGGTGCAGGGAAGCCAAAGCATTCAATACTGATCAATTTTTACAAAGCTCTGCCAGTAAGAAGTATGAAGTGTTTGTTTTCCTTCGCGGCCTGAATTTATCGGGTATTTTCATTTCAGTTTGAACGGGGAGAAGCTTTAGAAAAAATCACACAGTCTGTGAAAGCAAAGCTTGAAGAAGAAAATGACGATGACAGCTTGAAGTTTCTTTCCAAGGCAGTTGACACCGTCAGAAAACAGGTGGGCCACATTAATCTCTTTGGCAAAATATTGCAAGGAAGAAGGTGGAATAAATATCTCTAAGCAAACACATGCTGTTACATGTCTATAGCTTAATGGCTCTGTTTAAGTATGAATGCATGGTCTTAATTGGGTTGATATCTCTGAGCAGCTCCCAGCTATCTTTGACACCACGCGATGCCACTTCATCCATTGCTATATTCTTGTTGGATTGCTTTTAGCTACTTCAGTTGACAAGGACTCGTGTCCAATTGTGCAGGTCATACGTAAAAGAATAATTGAGGAGGGACTTAGAGTAGATGGTAGACAACTTGATGAGGTGAGACCATTGTATTGCGAATCCAACACATATCCAGTATTGCATGGCTCTGCCCTGTTTTCACGTGGAGATACGCAGGTGCTCTCTCTATCCCGTCTTTTCACAGAACCAAATGATACGACAGCACATATGCACAGTATTATTTGCTTAAATTTGGAAGAACTTAACCATAGTTGTGTAGCCGGGCAAATAACCATCACTACGGTTGTAGGTTCTATGTACAGTTACCCTTGGTGCTCCTGGTGATGCTCAGCGGCTGGATTCACTTGTTGGCCCTCCAACAAAGCGTTTCATGCTTCACTATAGTTTTCCACCATTCTCAATAAATGAAGTTGCGAAACGTGGGGGCCTGAATCGACGGGAAGTTGGTCATGGTAAGCACCTTTTCTTCCACATGCTAAATGAAATGTCCTGAAGTTTCAAGTTAGTAAAGAGTGTTTGGCTCATACAGAGGCCTACCACTGTGATATAATTAATCTTTCATTGGTAATATTAATGTGTTCTCTCTGTTTCATTAGTAAGCACTTTTATAGGGCATGTTGAAGATTTGAAAATGTCTTCAGAAACATATATTGACCACAAAATTCTCTTATAATCACTTCCTACACAATCAACGTCAAATCTATTGATACAACTTTTGTACACTAGGCATGTCTGTCGAAATTTATAAAGAGCGATTTTCCTCAATTCCTAATATGCCCTTTGAAAAGAAATGAAGGGGCAAACCTATCTACATTTTGGAACGGACAGCCAGAGTAATTTCAAATAGTGCATGAAAGCTTGAGGATTTGGTGTGGTTTGGGCATGGTTGGGGTACCATAGTCCGATATAAATTTGGATGAAGCAAAACGAATACCAGCATTTAAGCTATT
The DNA here is from genome assembly GCA_015476505.1 of Urochloa ruziziensis. NCBI lineage: Eukaryota > Viridiplantae > Streptophyta > Magnoliopsida > Poales > Poaceae > Urochloa > Urochloa ruziziensis. The sequence continues at coordinate 12,602,112 of CM027123.1, forward strand.
TATTTTGTACCATTGTGCAGGCACTCTTGCGGAGAAAGCATTGCTCGCTGTGCTTCCTCCAGAAAATGATTTTCCATATACTGTTCGGGTAAATTCAGAAGTCATGGCCTCTGATGGTTCAACATCAATGGCATCAGTATGTGGAGGTATACTACAAACCATTTTCCTTATTATGATGCTATACTTAGAATAAAAAACTCTTCGCTCTTTCAATTGTGGCTTGGGGCAGGCATTTTGTGAGTATGGTCTATAGTAGTTTTTTGGGGTCTGTGGAACTTATCTCTAGGTTTTTTGTGTCATTATCTCATTTTCACAAGCCCTAGTTTGCAAGACCATATGTTTCACTGTCCTAAGAAATAGATTGACTCCCCACTTTTCTCTTTTTACAAAGCAAAGCTTGTCACTCGCACCACCGTTCTTCTGCCATACATGCAATGATAATCTGCTTTCTATCAAATAATTTATTTAGCTCATGTTTGTTTCTTTTTGCTCCTGGATTTAAGTGCAATGTAAGTTATCTTTTCATTATTATGATAATATCCTTGACCAGCTAGAAGATTATTTTCTTCTTTTTTTTTCTCAATATTCGGCTTTCATGCGTTTTTAAATGGCGTGCCACAGGAAGTATGGCCTTGATGGATGCTGGTATACCTGTAAGAGAACATGTAGCTGGTGTTTCAGTTGGTCTTGTAAGCCAAGTAGATCCAACCACTGGAGATATTTCTAATTATCGCATCCTAACGGACATTTTGGTGAGCTTTTTGTGCACTTCATTCAATTGTATGTGCTGTTTCCACAAAATTAAAAAAAATGTTAATGCTGAACTGAAAATGATAATCAAATTGTTTCAGGGTCTTGAAGACCATTTGGGTGACATGGACTTCAAAATTGCAGGAACACGGAAAGGCATTACTGCTATTCAGCTGGATATAAAACCTGCTGGAATACCGTTGGACATAATATGTGAAAGTTTAGAGCCTGCACGGAAGGCTCGAAATCAAATCCTTGACCGCATGGACCAGGAAATAAGTACTGCCCGTGCTATTAACGATGGAAGTGCTCCTCGATTAGGTATGTTAATGCACTTGTTTTATTGTTTTGTCATGATCCTGATATGATTGTGGTCATAACTGACCCTCTGTTTGCAGCTACACTGAGCTTCAGCAGTGATGCACTTAGGAAACTGCTTTTCCACAGAAAAAAGATTGAGCAAGAAACAGGTATTCAGCTCTCTACCTGTCTCTGCTCATGTTCTTTTCTTGTGCTCTTGTTTAAGAATGATTTATTTCGTCGGGCAGGATATTGTATGCATATTTTAGTCATTACCTGCTGTACCAGAAATCATGTTAATGAGTGAGAGGTGTTTCAGTTTATGATAAGTGTTTTTGGTGAATCTAACAGTGGGCATTAAGGTCAAGAAAACTAATTCATCTTCTACATGAGTTGTGTGCTTAACATCCATCTTCTTAACTGGGAAACTTCTTGGCAGCGATGGTTTCATTAGACTATAAATTCCATACATAGGGTCTCTCCCATTTGTCTTTAATCTGTCAGCTTTTGTTTCCTTGCATTGGCTATATACTGATTTGGGTCATGGGTTCGCATCTCAGAGGTATTGTCAACCAGTGGCACAAAAAGATTTCCAAGAAGATTTGCATGGTTCATCCGAATAGTTGATTTGTCTATTTCAATAACTGATCATTCTTTATATAACTATGCTTGGGTATATTTTCTTTAACTACTGAGTGCTGTAGTTATGTTTTCTCTTCCATTTTGTTAGGTGCACGGGTATCAGTCAGCGATGGTACAGTCACTATTGTTGCTAAAACCCAACCAATTATGGATAAAGCTATTGAGAAGGTACAAAGTGCTTATGACTCTTACTCATGATAGCTTTTGATAAAATCCTTGCTTACTCTACACATGATGTGCTAGTTAAAATGCTAAAAGTGCAGATACCTGGGATGAAGAATCTTCTGTAATTTTCCCTTTCTTTTCATTGTAGGTTGAGTTTCTTGTGGGCCGTGAAATCGAAGTTGGCCGAACATACAAGGGAACTGTTTCCTCAATTAAGGAGTATGGTGCTTTTGTGGAGTTCAATGGTGGACAGCAAGGCCTTCTTCACATTTCAGAGTTGTCACATGAACCGGTACTTCTCGTGATTTGTAATATATGGATTAAGTCTGACTATGTTCCATGTTTTATTTACTAAGATTGTTTCGAACCATATCGGAAAATAGATTGTCAGTACATCTCTATGTTTCAGTTTTACCCAGCTGTCAGTACATCTCTATGGTTCTAGACTTCTTGTTAAAAGTAGTTGAATATTTGGCTCTTGAATAGCTCAAAGTTTCTTTTGTTAAGCTACAGACAAGTTTTTCATCATTTTTTGACTATTATTTATGTATTTTGTTTTGTTGTTTTTTTCCCTCAGGTAGCAAAAATCTCCGATGTTTTAACTGTTGGCCAAGTGCTCTCTTTGATGTGTATTGGACAGGACGTGAGAGGTAACATTAAACTTTCACTTAAGGCAACCTTACCACAACCACGTAAGAAGAAGGATTTAGAAAGTAATGGTCCTTTGCCAAGTCAAGAAGTAGGCTGGGCTGCTGTTGAGAACATGCCCAGTCTAGGCGCTGCTGATGCTGAGCCATCCAGTAGCAAACATGAAGATGGCACAACTGTGGAGCCACCTGCATTTTCGACTCCTTCAGTTATAATTCGAAGCGCGGCTGACTGTGATGCTCAAGATGCTGCAACTGGTCCTAAGAAGCGGGCAAAGGTTGCCAAGTCATCTCCTAGACCATACAAAGCACCCCATGAACGTCAGGAGGTTAGGACAGCTACCGCCAAGAAACCCCAGTTGCTACCAAGAAAACTAAGAAAGTTAAGATTGAGGAACCTGAGAGTAACAGCCTGGAAACCAGTGGGTCAGAAGAGGTTCCAGAACATACTGCTAGCAATACTGAGGACCTCAAGCAGAGTCCTGTGAATTTCCGGTCTGGGTCTATGAAGTTGGGTGATGTGGTTACAGCAAAGGTTTACCAGATTCGAGCCTTTGGATTAGTACTTGAGCTGAGCGATGGAGCGCGTGGAATGCATAAATTTGAGGTAACTTCTTATAATGCTTGAGAAAGCTAGCGGGTCATCTTTCTACCCATACTGCCATTATGCAACTGCTATATCTGTAAATTGTTAACCGTTGTACCACAATATTCGTGACTGTTAACCCTTGCCTCCTTTTTTACCCTTTTCAGTCATCCTTTGTTACTGATCCTGCAGCATCTGTTGTGCAGGTAAATGGTCGAAAGGAATTTGAAGTTGGTCAGGAACTACTTGTGAAATGTTCAAGTTTCAACGCGAAAGGAATTCCAGTCTTCTCATTGGTGGACTAGTGGAGGCCTTCAGCCGGAGGAAGGCCAGACACTTGTAAATGTTTAGCAGGCTAGCAGCTAATCTATCAACGTGAGGAACACGGGGCTAGCAAAATTTTGTTCTTTTGCGGCGGTTTTGAACATTGTCCTGAGTTTTTTACCCCCCATGAAACATGCACACATGAATAGAATGGAGGTAAAATTAGGTCCAGAGATTCACATTAAAGTGTAGAGCGTATGAGCCACTTGGCGTCCTGAACCTGCTGCAGCAAATGTATATTATTAGGGTAAGGTTTATCTAACTGTTGATTGAAATAATCCAGGCGATGAATACCAATTCTTCGCAGGACGCATTCTAGCAAGTGTTATGCTCATTAACAGGAGTGAATTTATTTATGGCTTCTTCGCCTGAGACACCCACATTTCTGAAGTAACTCATGGACATGTTTTGTGATAGACCAGTTAAACATTGGCATGCAATTCATAAACTTTGAACATTTAGCTGGGGTGTTCGCAAAATTTGAATCTTGCACTCATCAATTATGCATGTGTGTGAGAGACGTGGCAAGGACCATTCCGCCACAGCGATACGTGGGGTTGTGGAGCATGGTCGGCGAGAAAAGCGCAAGAAACCAACACAGATGGCGATAATAACTGGCGAGTGGCTACGGATGCTCGAAAACCAGAGCAGCGCCGTGCTCGCCTCTCGCGTGTCGCGTCACCGCTATGGCGTTTCGAGAACCCACGGCAGCGGCCCTGACGGCGCCACAAATTCATTCCCGTCCCCGACACACGATCCTGTAGGGTGCGACGATGAGCGGCGCCGGCAGGCACCGGCGGAGCAAGAGCTCCATAGCCTCGTCCCCGACCCTCCTCCACCTCTTCGTCGCCTTCCCGCTACTCAGAACCGCGGCTCCCCCAGTGGAAGTTCTCCCAGGTCCTCGGCGAACTGCCGCCGCCGGCCGCCGGCAACCACCGCAACGGCCCGGCCACGCTCCGAGATGACGGTCGGTATCTGTCATTGCAAAAGCTAAAAAATGTCAGAGACTTTTGAACTAATCGGTGCTCTGCACGTGTGCCGCAGCGGATGAAATCTCGGCGATCGAATTCGACGGCGGCGGCGAGTTCCTGGCCGCCGGTGACCACGCCGGGCGCGTCATCCTCTTCCGGAGGACCGACGACGAAGACGACGCGCGGCCTCGCGCCGAGCTGGAGCGCGCTGACTACGCCGGGGCGTCGCCGCCGCCGAGGTACGCGTACGCGACGGAGTTCCAGAGCCACGAGCCGGAGGTGAGCCTCGGACGCAACCGATCGATCGATCGAGCTGTTCATTGTGATCCCCAGCGCGCACGTGTTCCGTTGATGACACCCTCTGCTCCTGCTGGTACACAGTTTGATGTGCTGCACAGCCTGGAGATCGGCGAGAAGATCAAGCGGGTGAGGTGGTGCGCGCGGCCGAACCGCCGCTCCCTGTGCATGCTCGCCACCAACGACCGCACCGTCAAGCTCTGGAAGGTACCGAACGCGGCATGGCATAGTGACGACTGACGAGGAGAGAAGGATTCGAGTATAATGATGACGCTGTTGCTTCAGAGCAGGTCTCGGAACACAAGGCGCCAAAGAAAGGGGACGACGACGAGCGGCGCCGGAGCACCGGGTCGTTGCTGCCACTGCAAGAGCCACTCTCTGAATGGGCAACCACGAAATCGAGGGCTTCGTCTGCAGATCCTGCTGAGCAAATTGGAAAGGTTAGTTTACTCTCTGCACTCTGCAGCATTGGTACTTTGCCTTGCCGTGTTCGGTTCGGTCTGCCGAGAGGTTTATGAATTTTTGCTGTCATTTCTTGATCGATCAGGTAGGTGAAGTCGGGGATGGGTACTCTGCAAAGTGCCGGAGAGTCTTCGAGCGTGCTCACCGGTTCAACATCAACTCCATCTCGAATAACTGGTAGGCTGAATCTTATTCTCGCTGGTTCATTCAGTGCCTGGGCACTGGTTTTATTCTAGTCAATGCTAATGTACAGTGACGGTGAGACGTTCGTGTCCGCGGACGACCTGAGGATCAACCTGTGGCACCTAGAGGTGACGAGCCAGTGCTTCAACATCGTGGACATGAAGCCCACGGACATGGAGGATCTCGTAGGTGATTTAGTCAATTTTCTTACCATCCCAAGTATACTGGCAGTCTAGCATACGGCATTTCAAGTTCGTGAATGGCAACACTAGCAACCACTGACACAGGTGGATAGTATAGTTTTCTTACCTGCGTTTGACTGGTGGGTGATGAACCAGAGGTGATCAGCACGGCCGAGTTCCACCCGTCGTCCTGCAACCTGCTGGCCTACGGCAGCTCCAGCGGCCTCGTCCGGCTCGTCGACCTGCGCCGGTCAGCGCTGTGCGACCAGAGCGTCAGAACGTGAGTAGTGCCTTCTACAACCCCCCTCTATATCTCAACTGTCGAAACATCAGTTCACTTATGCTTTCTGCTTTTCTGAAACTGTCGCTTGCTGCACAGATTCCGGGATCGCGGGAACCGTCCACAGCACAGCACATTTTTCACCGAGATAATCTCCTGCATCACCGATCTGAAGTTCACTGGCGAGGGAAGATGCCTTCTTACTCGCGACTACATGAACCTCAAGGTGCTATGAAAGTCCACTTGTGCCAAGTACCAACTATTCAGCTACCTGTTGTTAGCAAGAAGCAATGCATCGAGTTTAACCCTGAAGCCTCACTGTTTCCAGCTCTGGGACTTGCGCGTGGAGACCTCACCCGTGGCCACATACAAGGTGCACGAGTTCCTTCGCCCAAAGGTACACGCTCACTCTATCCAATCATGGAAATCATTCACTATCAGATGTCGCCTTGTCCAATTTGTCAATTGAAAATTTCCAAATTTCAAATAAAGGATGACAGTATCAGAGAAACGTTGCTTGTCTGCTGGTGCTGCAGCTGTCAAATTTGTACACCGAGGACTACATTTTCGACCGGTTCAGATGCTGCGCCAGCAAGGACGGGAGCTACTTCGCCACTGGATCTTACAGGTTCTCATCACTACTAAAACTACAGAGTACAGTCTGTAGTTATCTCGTTCTCCGCTTCTTGGTCATTTTCTCATTGTTCTTCTGACTCTCACGATAAGCAGCAATACGTTCAAAGTTTTTCCCGGTACTGCTGCACAGACCACTGGCACTACGCTAGAAGCCAGCGCCAACCCTTACAGGTACATTGCTTCAAACGTCTCTATTTTCCATCTCTTCACACTCTGAAAGAAAAGAAAAAGAATCTGGAATTCTGCTTATCCTTAAAAAACATTGCGTTGATATACCTGGTCATATATAACATGAAAGTTGAAACTCCTCATGACTAAAGCAGTGAATGCCATTTAGACCCCCTACTGAACCACCTTGCACTTTGGCCACAGGGTACAATCAGAATCACATGCTCATACAAGGATTCCAGCGATGTTCAGCAATTTCTCTCTCGGAGTTAGTAGAAAAGGTTAGGAAAGAGCTATCTGCCAAGTTCTCCATGTGTGCTTTCAGTTATGTCTCCGCGAACGAAGAGGTTATCACTGAAGCTATAATGTGCTCTGCGAAATCTGTTGTTACACAGGCCACGATGGTCCGAGGCCACATGGCAAGGAGGAAGCTCCATACAACATGGCATCAAGGGTAACACAACTAGCGTGGCACCCGACCGAAAACTTCATAGTTTGTGCAGCCAATAACAGCTTGTACATGTACCATACATAAGCACACTCATGTCATATATACAGAGCAAACTGCATAGTGGCATTCCTAAATCCTAACTATTTCAAGTCCAGAAAAGAAGGTGGTGCCTGTTTTGAGCAGAATATTGAACTGAATGTACATTGTTCAAGATCTTCAGCAGATCAGACTGTCCTTTCAATATAGAAAGGAAAAGACACTCCTGCAATTAAGAAAAGGGTCGCCGTTCTCATTGTCCTTTGGTTTCCTCAATATATCCTTGACATATTCCTCAATATTGAAGGGTTGATATGCAGGTCGGACTTCCTTCGTCCATTGCCCAGCCTGGCCGCATGGAAGGGGACGGGTGAAGCTGAATTTCCTCTTCTCAGATGGGCTGTCACGTTTAGCTCCAAATTGAGAGATTTCAACTGGAGTTCCTTTATTAAAAGGATTCTCAACCGGAGTTCTGATCGGGGTGTCTCTCTTCTCCAGCGGGCTGCCCTTTCCACCTGCAAACCCAAGAGAGCATTCATCTAGAGTTGCCAGCATCTTGCTCTTCTCAGATGGGCTGTCACATTTAGCTCCAAATTGAGGAGAGATTTCAACTGGATTTCCTTTTTTGAAAGGATTTTCAACTGGAGTTCTGATCAGGATGTTGCTCTTGTCCTGTGGGCTGTCCTTTCCACCTGCAAACCCAAGAGAGCATTCATCTAGAGTTGCCAGCATCTTGCTCTTCTCAGATGGGCTGTCACATTTAGCTCCAAATTGAGGAGAGATTTCAACTGGATTTCCTTTTTTGAAAGGATTTTCAACTGGTGTTCTGATCAGGATGTTGCTCTTGTCCTGTGGGCTGTCCTTTCCACCTGCAAACCCAAGAGAGCATTCATCTAGAGTTGCCGGCATCTTGCTCTTCTCAGATGGGCTGTCACTACTGGCTGCAAGTTGGAGAGAGTTTTCAGCTGGAGTGTTGATCAGGATCTTGCTCTTCTCCAATGGGATGTCCTTTTCACCAGCAAACAGAAGAGGGCTTTCGCCTGGCGTTGTCAGTATCTTGCTCTTCTGAGATGGACTGTCCCCTTTCCCAGCAAACAGCACACGGCTCTTTTCTGAAGTTCTATTCAGGATCCCGCGACACTTCTCAGCAGTATTGGTTGGAGAGACCCTAGGCTCAGCAGGTTCAGAATCCATTAGCGTGGCCCCGTCCGCGTGCAGACTGCTCTGCTGTACTCCAAACTGGTCCCTTGATGTCTTCATCTTCTTTAGTATTAGAGGTTCATAAGAGCTATCCATGGATTTCGATAGCATTAGAGTGGGGAAAACTTTGGATTTCTTGCGTATGTGATCAAAGATCGTGTTGCTTGTGGCACTTTTGCATTCTGTTTCTGCAGGTTCAGCAGTCGGTGCAGAATGCATATCTAGGCATGATAATGCACATTTCAGTTAGCTAATAATAAGTTCTACTTCTGAAATGCAAAGGTGCATTTGGAGCACATTTCAGGAGTATATTTCAAAGGAGCACAAATGAAACATATGCACATAGCCATATCCTGTTCGCAGCATCGTCTTACCTCCATACTCTTCCTCAGACAGCAGATCAAAGCTGGGGACCTCCCTGTAAAATAATGAAAATACCATGTTACATAATACTCAGCTAAGGTTCATAAAGCATGGCTTGATGAATATAGACTACTCTGATACATGCTGAAATTTTTCACTTGTAGCTGTGAAGTACGTAATGACTAATGCCAACAACCTTCCAGATATTTGGAAATTACAGATTGGATATTCCCCAGTTTGATTAGTATTTTGGGTTACTCTGATGTATGGCAATTAATTCTCAAATCATTGGCCAGCAAAAGAAAAAAAAAGATTAAGCACTTACAGCGAAGCCAAGTTGTTAAATTTTCTGGTTCCCAGTACATTATGAGCTTTCTCGAGAGCAGTGACAGCAGCAGCATCTTCTATGACATATACCTCTTTGGAAAGAGGACTCTGATCAGTGTGAGACTGAGATCGGCTTGTTCGAGTTGTTCTGGAGCCAACCAAACAAATATCTGCAGGGAGATTGTACGTGGGCTCAGGCTTATCTGTCACACTCTCTTTGGGGACATGCAAATCATCTTCCCTGCTGATTATATGCTTCTTGTGCACATCAAGACCAACTTCACCATAGAATGGAAAATGTAAACTGCGTGAGCATATACATGATGCGTGTATTAAATTTTTTAAGGAAAGCATTCTTGGTTGGTGATATTACCATAATCTTCAAATATTAGATCAACCTTCAGAGTGACCCGTGCATTCGGGGGGCATGGCACAAAAACTTTTACAGAATAAGGGCTGCATTTTACAAATTGGCCAGTGAGGACTGAGGAACTCTTAGCAACTTAGGATTAAACTTAGGTATCTGAGAAAGCATTCTATAATGATATTCTAGTCAAACAATTTATTCATCTTTGCTATCATTGTATTCTGTTACACGAAATAATGCTAATTCAGCTTGTTTGCTCCCTATAAAAACACCACCTAATAATATGAAGCTTACTATAACAAAGATCTAGTAGAACAGTATATTTAAATAAGACATTGATGGAAAGAAGTATACAACCCCTTGCTTCTGCAAAAGACAGTTGTAACCTAATAACAGTTCCGGATTATGTTATATCCCTTCCATTTCACAGGGAAGAAGAATGGTCAAACATATGCTAGAATAACAAAAATCGGAAAGTGTTACCTGTGGAATTCTTGAGTCCTGGTGGGTGGTGGCAACAACCATAAGAACAACAAACAACCATCCACATCAGTAGAAGAAAAATAAATTGTCAAAGGCATCAGTTCGAGAAAGAGAGGAGGAGGTACACTGACCTTATTTTCTCATGAAAGAGGATCACATTGTCTTCCTCTGAGCCCACAACCTGATAACGAATAATATAAAAATTTAGTTGGTTTTAAAAACACTAAATGTTTGGAAGCAAAGCTAATAGGGTACCATGTCAGCAAAACTGCGTTTATTGGATCGAACAGCCTGTGATAGACGAGTAAGTGTTACAGTAATGGTTGATTTCCCCAGCCTGATTCCAGCATCCTCTATGTGTATGTCAATTTTGGGTGGTAATGATGAGAGTGATTCCTTTATATGATTCCCAAATGGATAATTGCGCCCTGTCACTGATTCTATCTTTCTAGCATCAGCAGTTGCCAAGGTCTCAAAGTCACAAATTCCAGCATTTTTCAGAGCCTGAGGTGGCAAGTGATCAACTCAAGCATTAGTTCTGCATGCTGCAGATAGAGAAGTGTATCCATAACAATCAGAAAAAAATAGTAACCTTTGCTGTTACAATTCCAATCCCAGGTAGTTGTTTCAGCAGAAATGGACTGCTCTCCCAAAGCTTTTGATGTAGACTATTTGCAAGGATCATAGAATTTATAGCAGATCTGTAACTCTTTTTGTATACAAAATATTCTCTCATGCACCTGGCAATCCTACATCCATTTGAGAATATTGAATTTGTCTCCTGCATAGGAAGCTCATTTAAGTCAGCATAGCAGGGGTGAAAAATCAAGGGGTATTTCAAACTAGACGAACAAACAACCTGGTTGAGGGATAAATCATGGATTAGCGGGTCCCCAGTTAAGCAGTCATTTGCTAACAAGAATATTTTCTCTTCTCTTGTCTGGATACGCTTCTTCTTTTTTCCATTCCCCATGACAATATGGAAGAGGAGTCTACCATCTTTGTCAGTGTTTATGTCATTTAGAATCTTCTTCTCATTACGGCGCAGTTGGATCCCTTAATATAGCAAAACATAAATAAAATTAATATGTAGACGCTCGATAATTAATCCAAATTATGTGCAGCTACTTACAAGTAATCTCTGCAGAGTGACAGATGATATGCAATAAATCTTCCAAACTGCAACATGCAGACGCTTTGACGATAAGCTTCATTGTATCAAACTTCAGGTAGAATTTTGCCATCAGCTTCCCAGGTTCTGAGTATGAACAATTATAAATCTTAAATGAGATTCCTTTTGATGAAAAATTGCAAAACAGACGCATGCAAATGAAGATAGTAATTGGATTGCTACCATCTAAGTGGCAGGAAAATATATATTTGAGGGAAAATTGATTAAAAGTAATCGAATAATAATCTTGTTATCGCATAAGGTTAGGTCCAAGTAACATTCCTGCATGTGCAACCCTCAGAGTTGGGATGACAAAGAGATAAAGCGTATTCATGTCATTACCAGAATGTTCTGAAGGAATCGACAAAGTATTATCATTCACTGAAACACCATCTAGCAGTAGACACCCTATGTGATCCCATTCCACTAATATTGCTTCTTCTCTGTAGAGCTAAACCAAATCTGACAAATATATTTAGAGCTACCTGCTTGGACTGTTAGGTTTGACCGTTTTTTTTTTATGGAAAACCGTATGGGAATCCCCCAACCACGGCTGTTAGGCTGAATGTTATAGCTGTGATTTGAATGACCAGCGTATTAAGCCTCTAAAACCATGGCAGCCATTGCAGAAGACATTGTGAGCTTGGCACAAGTTCAGAAATAAAATGCATGATGCCCACATGAAAATATTCACGGCTCGAATGTAGATATATACTACAGTAATACGATTCCTGAAATAGGGTGTGCTATTTCCATACGGGAACCCTGGAGATTTTGACATACCCATATAACAAATCCAGATCATGGGGTATGGTCATAGAGGCAGCGTATCCAGAACTATATATACTGTGAGATAGTAGTCATGGATCTGGTTGGTTGATATATATAACATATATTTTATGCCATTGTTTGCTTTGCATTGTGGGTTGGGTACATACAATGCATAAAGAGTACGGTGCAACAAAAAATAGCAGTATTTTGTCACTACAGATTGAGCACTGCAGCATGTGACATCTTCTGATTGTAATTTCTGCATCTGCATATTGTTTTACGGAAGAAAACTTTACCTAACGGTTGTAGAAGGAAAGCATATTCATCTGTCCAAATCAGTCCATAGTCAACCAACTCATGAATCTTCTCAACACATATATCTGTATATTAGATTGCTTAGGATCAAAGCATACGGCATCACAACAGAATCATCAGGCCAACAAAATCAAAAAGAAGGTACCTTGAATTTGCTTTTCAAGGAGATCTGGAGGAGTCCCCCTCTTAACTCCATAGTTCTCAGGATTCTAGCAATATATTTCGTTAAAGTTACTACATTCAATAAATTACATAAATTTTAAATTTTAAACAAGAGCGCATCCATACCTTCTTTATCCTGATGTACAAATACGAGCACTTAATCCACTTAATTGCCAAACTTATGTCAGCTACTGTCAGCTGAACAATTTCTGCATTTAGATGCTCCACTGCACATGGAAGCAACCTGGTGATGGTATAAATACTTGGTCAGAAGTACAAAATTGTATGCAGTGCATACTGTGGTCAAATTTTAGGTGAAATATCACGTGGACACTAGTTTCTGATTAGACATAAAGCACTTACTGAGACTCCACCATTTCACATCCATTTAGAAAGTTCTCATATAGATTAACCTAAAAGGAAAACTTACAGCATGTTAGTCCAATAACCCACGAAATTGTCAAAATATGTCACAATTCACGAAACTAATAAGAGTGGAAACAGAGGACGGATTACTGTATCTTTTCTTGTCATGATTATAATTGTTCCAGTATCATCAAATGGTGGACGTCCAGCCCTCCCACACATCTGCAGATCACCAAAAAGACAGAAGCTTTGTAAAAAACAAGATAATCATATAGTGCATTTTATATTTTAACATTGAAACTACCAATTTGCAAACTTTTACTGTTCAATTTGAATTTTATATGTATGTAAATTTCAATATCGTTTTAGGGAACTGCTGTTTTTTGTATGTATACTATATAAACAACAGAGTACAAAGAAATTAATTGTACAAGCATAGGCAGTGCCAGTAGTGAATTAAACTATGGAATCCAGTCAAGAAACAAACAGAAGAACCATGTGCAAATGTACAGACACTTCACAAGTGAATCCCTTTTTTTCTCTGGGCAGCAAGGATATAAATTCAATTAACTACAGAACTTAGTTCATTGAAGATAATCATATAGTGCATTTTATATTTTAACATTGAAACTACCAATTTGCAAACTTTTACTGTTCAATTTGAATTTTATATGTATGTAAATTTCAATATCGTTTTAGGGAACTGCTGTTTTTTGTATGTATACTATATAAACAACAGAGTACAAAGAAATTAATTGTACAAGCATAGGCAGTGCCAGTAGTGAATTAAACTATGGAATCCAGTCAAGAAACAAACAGAAGAACCATGTGCAAATGTACAGACACTTCACAAGTGAATCCCTTTTTTTCTCTGGGCAGCAAGGATATAAATTCAATTAACTACAGAACTTAGTTCATTGAAGTTTTTCAGTATAAGTAAAATTCAACCTATATAAATAAGTTGACATATCCAGTACCGCTGCTCTATGGTAAACGGAAATGCCAGTGATGTATTTCAGAACTACCTTCTGATAAAGATTTTAGCATATGAGTTAAAATCGCACAAACAAATTCAGTAGTTTATGTGCCTCAAATCTGATCTATTAGTTCAGACTGAAGTAAAAGAAATATAGCAATAGGCATACAACATTGAAGTTATATTGCAACCACACAAAATCACAGTAACATGTGAAGGGAGATGGAATATTTATTCCTGTATATCAACAATAATAGTTTATAGTACTTATTGAGACTTTGTAGTGCACCTGAAGCACCATGGACCTCTCATATTCTACATATAGGCCTTTCTCTTTGTTGCTGCAGAATAGAATCGATGTCAGAAACTATAAGTATAGATCAACTTAATTGATGCCATATCTAAATTTATTCTCACAAAAACTGTGTTGACTTTATGACAACTGTATGTGCCGGTAAGTTGACCCCATGAGCCAAAGTATTTGTTGTGCATAGAATTTGAAGATCACCCTTGAGAAAAAGACCCTCAACAAGATTCCGATCTTTTAAGCAAAGACCACCATTATGAAAACCAACTGAAATGGAATAGGATTGTATCAGTTAAGCATTCAATTAAAGTTTTTAGGCTACCTAAAATACAACTAAAATATTGGAGGTTGCAAAGTTGAGGGTATTATGGGTACCCAGGAAACAAGATTCCAGATACCTCCATGTACAATGCAAGCCTGCAGTTGCTTGTCACTACAGCTTAGAGAAGCCTCCCTTAGATGTTCGTACTGCTGCATTGATTTCATAAATGGATTGGAATACCCAAGCGATCCTCCAGTTTGTGAAAGGCACTGCGCTGCTTCCTGTGCACCTTTTCTTGTAGAACAGAAAACAAGTGCAGACTTCCCTCTTGAATGTTGCATCAGGACATCTGTACTCAATATCATATTTCTATTTTTAGTACTGAAATTCTGATACTGTAATTTAAACAATATGCAATGCAATTGAAGGATGGGGGATGTTACTTACCATAAATATAACTTTGCAACCTCTACAAGTTGAAAGAAGGAAAAAAAAAATCAAGTCATCAGAACTGATTCTATATAAAGTCCAACTATTTAGCACAGTATGACACAACTCAGGAGGACACAGTAGACATAAAACATAAAACTTGCCACTAATTTTCATCCTTGAATTGTGAAAAAAAACATTTGGATTTTAAAGATGCATACCCTCTCAAAAAGGAAGTCGTTTTTAGCTGGAGGATAACCTAAATAGCAAAATAAGAAAAAGAAAGAAAGAATTAGCAGGACAGCAATTACAGACGAAGTGGCAACTGAAAGATCATTGGAAAGATGTTAGGCAATAGGCAATTAGTACAGAATGTACATGTATATGTTCATAATTTTACCTAGTAGCACAAAACATCCAGGTTAATTCTTAAATCATTTCATGACTGACATTGTGCCATTGTGGCCACTTTGTACAAGAGGTGTTTTGATATAAGTAAACCCAATGTAACTTCTGGCATAGAAAAACAGTTGAATTGTTGTTGATGGAAACTGGAACAACATAGCCTTTAATGACTTGACATTGATCCTTCAAGGCAACACATGATAAGGAGAGCATTTGCTGCCAGATTAGCTGAATAGTTTGCTGCAGCGTGATTAAGTTTGAGCAGTTTCAGGATAGCTAATCTTAAGGTTTGGCAAAGTATTTTATCAGGTTTTGCTACATACTTGAGTACTTGACATGTGCTACTCTAGATTCTAGTGTATAAGAAAATCGTACCAAAGACCTTGGTTGTCAACTTCACTGGCCTCATTTCTTCTCCAAATCTGCAAAAGGAGCACACCACAGATAAGTTAAATTATTAGGAGCACTCCATAAAACCCTCAAGTAAATTTTGTTAGTCACCTTTTAATTCCTTCTGGGGGTGCTAGGAGCCACTCCGCTGAAATTTTGCAATGTTAATGGGAAACATTAGTTCCTTTACTGGAGCATGATATGTAAAGGTAAATGGTATTTTGAGAACATAGTACACATATTTACAAACCTATGTCCTCAATATTAGGGATAGTGGCAGAAACAGCTATGAATCGAACATTAGCCAAAGGAGCAGATTTCATGTTGCTATGTTGCGAAAGCATTTTAATTCTACTGACAACTGCTTCCAGTGCAGCTCCACGTGGATCATTGAGAAGGTGAACTTCATCAATAAGGACAAGAGCAATGTCACTGAAGAAACCCAATCGACCATCTCTTATACCATGTCGGCTCATAGAATCAAACTTCTGCATTATAACAATTTTGGCAAGAAGCAAGAAATTGGTTAGCAAGCTATCACCTGAACTTCCACATATAAAAAAGGTAGTGACATAGACCTCTGGGGTGGTGAGGATTAAATCAGCATCGTGTATGGCTTTATTGTTGTAGAATTCATTGTCACCGGTCATCTCCAAGCAATTGATCCCCAATGGGCCCAGCTTTGTGTTCCAGTCCCGCAGCTTCTCCTGCACCAATGCCTTGGAGGGTGCAATGTAGATCTGCAGTGTTACCCCAGTGAAGCAGACAAGAATAAACTATCAGAATCCTAAAATTCCAGTAACATTACAAGCCCCCTGTGCTTTTTGAGGAAAGGCAGTCAGAAGGCACATACTGTTTTCAGGGTTCCTTTAACCAAGTGGAACCTCAAGTCTGGTGAAAGGAACCTCGAGAGGAGCCTCAGAATGCAGAGCTCAAATAGCACAGTCTTCCCACTCCCAGTCGGTGCAGAGATGACCATGTTCACATCCGAGAAGAAGCACACATGGAAGCACTCGCTCTGCAAGGAATTGAAGTACCTGCAGCGAAACCAAAATGTCACTAAATACCATCCCTACACCACTCTATCAAAATCACTTCACATTTCCAATAATCTCAAGTTGTTAAGCTGCCATTATAATCTCATGGAACCGCACGAGACTGCTACCTAATTCGAATAATCTACACGAGGGAGCTTCGATCGCGCAACTGAACAAACACAACAGTGCAGAAACGCTCCAACACCAAAAACTAAACGCAGAGCTTGCATGATCAGCGCTGGGGTCGCACCTGAACCGGAACACGGAGCGGAATGGCGGGGGCAGGTCGGAGACACAGCGAAGCGCGTAGGGGTCGGCGAGAGATCCCATCGTACGTCGGGCGACCTGACCTCAGGGGACTGTTGCTAGAGATGGAAGCCGCACCGAGTCGCCTCCTGCAGAATCCGAACGATTGGGGATGAGCAATTTGGGGTGATCGGCAGCGGGGGGGAAAAATCAGAGCGATCGGTGGCGCGGAATCCGTCGCGAGGAGTACCGTCGAACACCTTGCGCGCGGCGCCGCCCGCCCGGAGCGGAGCCAGCGGGGGATTTCGCGGCCGAATCGGAGGGCGGGAGCGAGAGCGAGAGGCAGGAGACGAGTGGGGAAGGGGGAACTTGCTCGCTGGTGGGATCGTGTCGGAGGAGACCGCGGCGAGAGGCGAGGGCGGCTGCCGAGGAGGCGGCGGAGAGGGGAGGAAGAGGATCGGAGTCGGAGGAGCGGAGCGTCTGCTTGTTTGGAGAGGGGGCTGAGCGCCGCGGCGTGAGGAGACGGGCGAGACGCTCGTGGATGCTTTTGGCGCTGGTGACTCGACCTGGAGGAGGAGGAGGTGTGAGCCGTTGCGGGGAGGACGATTCAAAATTTGGTGGGTTTTGCAGGCGGGACGAGTTGTTCGGGTTTGGTATGGGCCGTGTTGAGATGTTTCGTGAAATTTTTTTCGAGTATGTTCCCTTACATACATGGTATATTAAATGTAGTCGAAAAAAATAACTCATTATATGGATGGAGTGTACTTCGCGAGATGAATCTAATGAGCCTAGTTAGGTCGTGATTAGACAATAAATTGCTACGGTAAACATGTGCTAATGACGGATTAATTAGACTCATTAGGTTCGTCTTGCGATTTACTGACATAATCTGTAATTAGTTTTGTAATTAGTCTATATTTAATACTTTAAATGTGTGTCCGACATACTGTAAAATTTTTTCAACTTTCATCTAAACAGAGCCATGGTTGGGTGACGACGGCTTCCAATCCAAATGATCGTTTCTTCTTGCTTTTAGAAAAAAAAAGTATTTCAAATTAGGAACTGCTCTAAGCAGTAACTCGAATGAACCAATCCCAACTAATTACTAGACACAATCAACGAACGGAATAGCGGGGGTCCGGATGAACGGGAGTAGAATCGATTTTTCGAGGTGAGCCGTTGTGGGGGAGGGGGCAAGCGATTCAAAATTTGTCGTGGATTTTGCAAGCGAGACGCGTTGTTTAGGTTTGGCACGGCTGACGATTGACGACGGCTCTGCCAAAAAGGTCAGGCCCAGCCGTCTAGGGCTAGGGCTCCAGGCTTCCACCCCAAATGATTGTTTCTTCTTGTTTTTAGGGAAAAAAATTGCTCAAAAAACGAAAAAAAGGTATTTCAAATGGTTATTTCACTTGATCCGTACAAATAAACTGGCACCAACAAATTAGGAACTGCTTGAACCAATCCCAACCAATTACTAATAATTCTGTTAAAACACACATGACGTGTCACGACACCGATCGATCCAAGCAAATTGAGCTGCCATACATCGTGCGGGGCGCACCACGTGAAATGTACTTCTGGCCGCGTGATCACGATAGAAAAAGCTAGACCCCTTCCCGGTCCATGGCGAGGATGGTGCTGAGGTTCATGGGGTGCATGTAGTCCGTGCCGCCGTGCATGAACTGGCCGACGATGATGCGGTTTGCCCTCTCCGTGGGGTGGAACGCGTCCCAGAAGGCGAACACGTCCCGGTTGTCGCACACGTTGGACGCCGGCGTGCACAGCCCGATCCCGTTGTAGGGGCCCTGCCCGCAGCACGCCACCTGCACGTTCGTGAACCCTGCGAACAAAACCGCACACACGACACAAGAGATCTGATGATAAGAGCCACGCCATGCGAAAAAAAAAGAATCTTGGCCGGGTTCAGGCAGCACGCAACGCGACGCACCGAATCTCTGGGGGTCGTTGATGTAGTCGAAGTTCATGCGCAGCGTGTTGGCGGTGACGAAGACGTCGGCGCCGAGCGCGCGGTTGAGCCCCCGCGCCATGCCCACCAGCTGCGGGTTGAAGAGGTTCACGGCGCGCGTCAGCTCCGTCGCGCACTCCCCGTTCTGGCTGTGCAGCGCCAGCTCCGCGGGGACGCAGCCCAGCGGCCCCGTCCCCGTCACGATCACCTTCCGCGCGCCCAGATCGTAGAGCCTCTGCACACACACGCGATGCACGCGCGCACGCGGTCAGCCAGGTCAGGTGCCCCCGTGCCCGGTCGGTGCCGGCGAGCACAGGGTGACTCGCCGTGTGAACTGGGGTGGCGGTGTCGCGCACACGGCGCGGCGTGCCCGGAGTGAATTCTACAGCTACGGCCTACGGCCACGTGCCCACGTACTACCACGCCAGGCAGGGCACCGAGTTGAGTGTGTGCGGTGGTGGTGGACTGGTGGTACGTGGCCTTCTCTTTTTTTTTTTCTTTTTCTGCAGGTGGTGGTTGGTGTTTAGAGAGGACGGGGGAATGGTGGAAATATACCAGGAGGATCTTGCGGTACTCGGAGAGGATGAAGCGGACGTAGTCGGGGAGCGCGTACTGGCGGGAGCGCACGGACATGGGCACCAGGTAGTAGTTGTTGACGAAGTCGTTGCCGCCGAGGGTGATGAGCACCAGGGCCTGGTTCACGCGCTGCGTCGCCTGCTCCTCGCCGATCAGGGCGCGCAGCTTCCGCTGGTACTCCCGGAAGTACTGCAGCTGGTCGCCGATCCGGATGATGTTCACCTGCTCGCTCGGCCACGACGCGCAATTCATGGCAGGGCGTCACAATTCAGAACTAGAGTGTGTGTGGCAGGGCAGAGAAGAGCTTTGAGCTTGCAAAAGGGTACGTACAAACTGAATTCCCGTGTCGTTGAGGATCCCGACGCCGGCCGACGCGAAGTTGGCGCCGACGAGCAGCTTCTCCCCTCGGAGCTCCGGGCTCAGGTACGGCAGCGCAGGTTCGGCACCGAGGTGCTCGCCTGAAACCAAATGCCATCAGTGCAGTGCAGTAACAACACGTCTTTGTACTACTAAGTGGAAAGAACAACCATTTTTCTGAAGGATAATGGGCAGAAAAGCTGATCAGAGTGAAAGGCATTGGTCTTTACTGATGATGTCGGGGATGTTGAGCCCGTTGGAGAACCGCCCCGTGGCTTGGTGGGTGGGGAAGTCGATGCCGTAGGGCGGCGCATCGGCGCGCGCCGTGGTGAGGAGGTAGTTGTTGTTGCCGTTGTCCACGAGGGAGTCGCCGAACACGAAGAAGGCCCGCGCCGCGGACGCCGCCGGCAGACCGGAAGCCGCCGCCAGGAGGCAGAGGAGGGAGACGAGCAGAGGCGGAAGAGCAGCGTCCATTTTGCAACTCTTTGTCAGATGCTAAGCTAAGCTAGAGAGAAAAGCCCAAGTGCGGCGGCCTACGCGTGCTCGAGGAGGCCGCTAGAGGTGGCGAGCGTCTGCTTTATAGAGGCAAGAGGCTGGCCTTGATCGCCATCTTGCATTGCAATGCACCAAGATGAAGGACACTGCTCGGCGCTCACTGGCTGCCACTCCTAGCAAATGCACACATGCGAGGTGGTTGTGTGGCTGCCGCCTTTAGTGCCCGGGGGCAGCCTTGGATCATGTGCCCCAACAGCTAGCCCAGCAGGAGCCAGTGTCAGTCTGTGGTTGCAGCTAGCACAGGTTACAGAAGCCTTTTGCTCACAACCAATAAGAAAGGTTTCAGGTTTGCACGGCCAGATCGAGTCGTCTTAAAATCTGGAAACGAGTTGTAATTGCCGATTTTAACACTTGTAGTACCATCGAAAATCTGTTTTGCTCGTCGTTTGTGATGTTTGGCGTCAGGAAAGAGACCTTCTCCAGTCATTCAAGAAGGGCTCAATGCTAAAACCGATCTGGTAGACATGAATTGATTCGTTCTACTGATGAAGGGTCCATTTAGCTGTTCAAATACAGTACGTACGATTGCCACCCATACCAGAAAATAGGGCATGTTGTAACAAATTTATGAAATAGTACAGGAGAAGAGCGGTTGCTACTTAAACTCCAAATTTTCCCTTAGTTGCACAATGCTGTGAAAACTTTCACTATTTACAAAGTCGTTTTTCACTAATCCCTGTACCGATACGGATAAATTAAGGTCCAGCATGAGCTATTCCGCTGTACAATTTCCATCTTCTTTTACCAATTCGTCCACCCAACAATCCTGTTGTGAAGGTGGAGAACGAGATCACAATTTCACAGCCATACAAAATTGAAGTTCCCTAGTGCGCATCTGTCAGAGGCGTTCCTACCATCTTGCTGTATCGCTGAAATAAATGTACTGCTCATACAAGTAGACCGCGTTTGGTCACCTATTCAATTTCGGTAGAAGAAGAGCGATTCAACCGACACCTACCATCAAGAATTACCTGAAAGATACACCTGCATCCAGTCTATTTACAGTGTTTTACCCCGCTTTTCATTCATTATTACACTGCCAAAGGCCGCTCCCATGTGCAAAAACAAACTAAGCTAGCACGCCATGTGAAATCCATAAATCAGTGGGGTAGAATGTTAAATCTGAATTGACGCCGTCTTGAAGATCCGTCGCGGCACTACAGTTACGCGTACTGCTCGATCCCAATTCACGATTCTTCACCAGCGTCCTTACATTTTCTGAAGCCTCTGAACCGTACAATGCATTATGTATGAGTGCTAAGTTTCTACTGCTGTAGCTTCTGGAAGAGATTGTCGGCGGGGCGGCTATACCATACCATGGCGCTGCCCATGGTGGAATTGAGCTGGGGAAGTAAAAGTGGAGTAACAAGAACACTTGCACGACTGTTCTTCCCATGCAAGGAGCAACGATCGCATTCATTAGTGTACTATAGCGCTCTGAATATATCGTGATGCAGTAGCAGTACTCCTGTATCCGCAATAAAAACTGCCAAGGCTGGGCGAGCACTGGCGTACGTACAATATGACACAACAGATTGTACTGCCTTGTGAAGCTGTGCCCTTCTGGAATTCTGGCCTGGCTGTGGGGTTGCAGTAATTCGCCGTTGGGCGGTTACGAAACTGCGACGCGAGGACTGACTGGCCAGATCTCACCCGGATCGAATTCTCCTCCACAGACAGAAGTGCAGGAAACTCGGATCGGATGTATCCTGACAGTTTTTTTACCCGTGTGCCTGTTCATCCACAGTGACATCACTGTTTCTTTCTTGATCAGATTCTTTCTTGATCAGATGCATCATGGCCATCGTCGTGGCAAGTAGTATGAAGTAGTAAAACTGACTCTGATGCCTTCCAAATCTGTACAGCCTTGCCCTTCGTACACTGTACTGTAGGAGTACGTACTGCGCATGCCTAGTTCACGGTGATTTTTATTGAAACTGCGAGCACGAGAAACAACCAGCAATGGGTTACCTGAACTGCTGATTTTCTTCCTGTTAAAAAGGGAAAAAGAAAAAGGAAAGAAAGAAAGAAACCGACTTTCTTCGCTGGCCTCAAGTTACGGCATACCGGTCTCGCCGTCTTTATGCGGTCCCAACCCTGGTTCTGAAAACTTTGGGGGAGAACCTTGTAAAAGCTTTCCGATCCAAGCAACGAGTTATGCCGGGAGTAATTGGCGTCGCCCTGCGATTCATTGCTGCTGACATCTTCGACTGGCAGAGGTGCAGTGCAGGAAACGGCCGCGGTACACAGATCCGTAGTCGGCACGGCGTCGGAGGATGATTTGCCACCGAGCTGGTGGAAGCGGGAGTACTACTTGCCATGCGAGCGTAGCGTACCGTGAGTCGGTGAGTTAGCTACACTGATGCTACTACGCTGGCGCCAGCCAGAGACCCCGTCGGTCAGGGTGCAGGTTACTGCAATTCTCAAGAACAGGTGAATTTGGTAGCTGTGTGGGGATATGCTGACAGGCAGGTGCACATCCAGAGTACACGGATTGAAACAAAAGATGAGGCCGTTCTTCTTAGTCTGATAAGCAGCAGACAACTGAAATTAGGCGCGAAAACAGATTGAAACTGAGGTTTTTTTTAAGCTGAAGGTTGAAGGCATGGGATGAGGGCATCGGACGATCCAGCGTTGTCTTGGGTCTTAGGATAAAACTCGGCGTCGGCTTCCGGGAAGCGACGAATACCTCGACTTACTGAACATCTGATGTCTGAAGCTCAACTGAACCTCCGACTCCTGCATTCCTGACAATGGCGGCCGGCCGGCGGCAGTGGGGCGCGCCCCATAATGATGGAGTGGGATCCCGGAGACGAATGCCGGCGAGGGCTCAAATAGCGTGACGCGATGTTACCTGGAACTGAACATCTGAAGTCTGAACATTGCGACTACTAAGCATCTGGAAGGCCCAAATCAATTCCTGCATCTAGTTGAAACATATGTGCATTGTTTGAAATTGCAGTTTAGGAAGGACGGACGGAATGTCATGTCATAGGCAAATTTAGCAGCGTTAAGCATGTATAAGGACCAAGACTAGCATCACAGCAGTCCACTAGAGAGCGCGACGGGGCGATCATCAGCCACGGAGCCACCTTCCAGATTGAATAACAGTCCTGTACATCTACAAACTGGAGTAATAACAGTCACGAAGTGGGGACATCAATGTTTTCTTTGAGATGACAATGCCTAAATTTGCAGTATTAATTTGCATTTACATCAAACTAAAAAAGAAATTAACCAACAATGAGCTTTATAGTCGTCAACCGATATCTACTCGGCTTATATTGAAAGCCAATTGAGGTTTGTGTTTACAAGCATCCTTACAGACTGCTAGGTTACAAATCAACTGGAGCACAGAGGAAACAAGCAGAGCATCTGCTGTCCTATCTGCAGATAGGAAAAAGTCTACATCACCCCCCCACCTATGGGGGGTGGACTACATAACCCCCCAACCTATAAAACGGTCTATATTACCCCCTGAACTTTCGAAAACTGGTCAAATTACCCCCTAAAGCAATTTTGAAAAATCATAGTAAATCACAGAAAAAACATAAAATGGTAAATCCAATTGTGTTGGACTCTAAATGAGCAGATCTACGCAGTGAACATATAATGTGGTATGTTCTAGTACAATTTTTTACAGTTATGAAGAAAAACATAGATATAAAGCTACAGCAAAAAAATGTACTAAACCATACCATATTATATGTTCACTGTGTAGATCTACTCATTTGGAGTCCAACGCAATTGGATTTTTCATTTTATGATTTTTCTATGATTTACTATGATTTTTCAAAATTGCTTTAGGGGGTAATTTGACTGGTTTTTGAAAGTTCAGGGGGTGATATAGATCATTTCATAGGTTGGGGGTTATGTAGTCCACCCCCCATAGGTTGGGGGGTGATATAGACTTTTTCCTCTGCAGATAGTTCACCTGGACACTAGCTGCACTTTCTTCGTTCTAACAGTCTGTTTAAGTCTGTACCATACAATGCATGTACATAAAGAAGATTATGTTTTCTAGCGCAACTTCCTGGGTGTAAGCAGCTCATCTCTGACTGATAGAGATTTAGCGGTATGTCCATGTTGACGGAAGGTGTAGACAGTTGCCTTTATCATCTTGACTGCCGGGTTCATAAGATCGTCAACCGGTGCAAAGTAATATTGCAGATGATTCCCAGTCCGCTTCGCCATGAATAGCATGAGCTTCGCAGGGAACGAACAAGGCTGCCAAAGGAAAAGATCTGTGCCTTCAAGCTTGACCTTGGGCAGTTTCTCTTTGATAGACAGCACCTTGCCTCTCTGTGACTGCAGCTTGTCATCTTCCACAGCTTCAGCAGGTTCACAAGCGCAGCCACAGCCCTCACATACCACCAGACGGCAGCACTTGAGCCTGTAGAAGGCCGTCCCCTTGCAGCATACCTCGCACTTATAGAAGGGTGGAGGGTGAGGGTCTCCGTAGCCACCTCCGGCTCCCAAAGTGGTAATATAGCTTCTTTCTTCCTGGCGACCACAGTGCCACCTGATGTGTGAGCTGAAGCTGAACGGACAGTGGCCACTTTGTCTTTCACTTTCCCCAATGGAGCAGTCTTGCTACTCTTTGATGCGGTGGAAGAGGGTTGCCTAAGACATTTGGTGGTCACAGCGCGACCCTAAGAAAACAAACAATATATGTTATTTTTTAAAAATATGAACCACCAAGTGGAAATCTTAATACTGAATGGTACAATACTGAAGAAATCATAATTTGCTAGGAAAAGGGACAAAAGTCAACATCAGTGGAAGTTCCTAGATCAAAGCGCATTGTGTGTCCATTGACAGGGCTAAAGGAACAAATACCCTTTAATATTTCGACATAATTAGCTTACAGAATCGAAGTTAGATGTACAGACAAAAGCATGACTGATAGTTAATTAATTTTAGATACTGTTTCGATGTCTAGATTCAAGACGGGTGGACTGTAAACAAAATCCAAATAAGGATAGTAAAGGAACAGTGAGCTAATGAAATGTAATCGCTAAAACTAGTAGCAGAACTAAAGCACAGTCACTGCTAGTTTCCAAATATGGAGTTTAACTGAAAGGTATTCAAGAGTTGTTAACATTTCATACGCATACCAGTTTCCACTAACTGGGAAAAAGCTGATACAATACGCACCAAGGAACGTGTACCAATTTCCACTTCTAGCAGAAGAAATTTTAAACTAATTCATAATGCAAATATTCAAAATTCTTTAAAAAAAGAACAAATCATCTTCACTGACCTTGTGCAATCTCCATTCACTGCTAGCATCTAATGCATTCAAACGATGATGGTAATTATCTGAGGAGCTACCTCGGCACATAAATGGCACTTGATTGATTCTGTCAACTGCATATTTGAAATTGACTTATTGAATGGCCATTGCAAAAGGAAAAGAGAAAAAGACAAGCAAAAAGAACTACCTCTCCTGTCCAGCAGAGAATGGTTCCTGGGTATTTGTAGTCTGATGTTTTGCGGCATAGCAGAAGACTCCAAATTCCAATCACGAGCTGCAACAAATACGGTTATCCCAAATTTCAGATTTTACTGAAGATCTGATGAACTTCAACAAATTCAGGCCAATACCTGAAGATGTACGAGTCGACATGGTATCAGTCTGCCAGTCCTGTTCATCGACCTCATTGTCCTCTTTGCTGACTTTAGTAACTATGTCGTCATTGATAGCATCTATTGCATCGACATGTTGACGGCAATTATGTGAGGGGGCTTGGTGCATCAGTCTTGCTGGCGCAGCCTTGTGGATGGATCTTGGAGGCACTTGATTGGCCCCATCAGCTGCATATTTGAAATTGGTTCACTGAACATGCATTGCAAGAAAAATGTACGGTTGATATATGAACAGAGGAGACAAGAAAAAAGATCTACCTCTCCTATCCAGCAGAGAACCATGTCTGGGTGTCTGTACTCCGATGTTTCGCGGCGTAGCAGAAGGCTTCATGGATATCGCACTGCAATTGGTACCTTCAAAGGCACAATCAGAATCACAATCACGAGCTGCAACGTATATGATTGTCCTAAATTTCATATTAAGCTGAAGAACAGATAGACCCCAGGGGATTCAGGCCAAACCTGATGACATACAAGATGACACAGTATCATTCTGCCAATTGTTCTTATCATAAATCTCATTCTCCTTTCCTCTGGCCTTAGGAAATCTCCAGTCATTGACAGCTCCTATTGCACCCATATATTGACAAAAATTATGTGAGGAAAGAGCTCGATGTATCAATCTAGCTGCAGTTGCAAGAAAACTATGTCGCTGATCTATGAATGGACACGACAAGAAAGAACATACCTCTCCTATCCAGCAGAGAAGGATGCCTGTTTGTCTGCAATCTGATGTTTTCAAGTGTAGAAGAAGGCTTCATGAAATCTGCTCTGGTTGGCAACCTTCCTTGCCTTTTTTCCTGCAATTTAATATTTGGATCAATTATTTCAGATTCACTCCAAGGCTCTGAAAGATCAAATGGTCGGGGAAAATAAAAATGATGCATACAATTAGCTGCATCCAACAATTGAATGGAACCAGAACCTAACTAGTCTGATTTTACAGAGATGATGAAAAATAAATGCAGACAGTAATATGATTGAGCTAATATTGCTCTTATTTTTGGCCTTCCAAAATGGACGAACAGAAATGTGAGAACAAGCCCAATTCGTCAGAAGTGCAAGAATTGCTACATATCAGTTAACTAGCATGTGGATTTCCAAACGATTCAATACTTCAGAATTGTTAGCTGATGAAGAATTTATGCAGGGAAAAAGAACAACGATAAGCAATAGAGACATTTGTTCCTGAAAATTATGAAAGAAACGGAGTATTTCCATTCAAGAAAAAATACCTCTACTCCAGAAATGAAGAACTAATAAGATACTACTGTATATTGGTATTTCAATTTCCAACAGCATTCAAGAACCTCAAACTATTAGGAAACGAATTAAACCGAAATTGAGCGCCTCCATCCAAGAAACCCGCCTCTACCCCAGAAAAGAAGAATTAACATGACATTTCGGCATATTAGAACAGCACTCAGGAACTGCAAACTATTAGAAAGTAATGGAGATCAACTGAACCCATCCAAGAAACCGCCTCTGCTCCAGAAAAGGAAAGCTAACACGATGTTGATGGCGTATTCCAAGATCCAAACGCATTCAAGAACCGCAAACTATCAAGAAAGGAATCGAAGTCAAAGGCGGGCCACGAACCAAGAAACACCAAAACCTACTCCGTCTCGAGGAATTGAGATGAAGGGCAGGCCAAGAACCAAGAAACATCGGATGCAACTGCGTCTCCAGCAAGAAATTGCTACATTGTCTGGAACAACGCTAAGACACCGAGAACAAGAAAACTGACCATTCGCCGCGTGAAGGATGAGGAAGCGTCCTCGCCTCCGTGGGGCTCCCGGTAGCCATCGCCGCCGCGGATGCACGGGGACGGCGAGGCGGAGCGGTGGTGGGTGAGGGATCCGGCGCCATTGGAGGGCGCCAGGCGGCTGTCGTAGCGCCCTCCGCGTCCTCCCGTGGCGGAAATTGCGATGAGCGTCTTCCTGTTCTTCCCCGCGGCGGCCTCGACCTCGGGCGTCGGCTTGGTGTCGGCGGCGTAGCACGCCGCAGCCCGCGAGGGCTTGGAGCGGGGACGGGGGGAGCCCGGCGAGACGCAAGAGCCGGCGGTGGGCTCGCTCTTGCAGGGGATCGGGAGGAGGTGGCCGGCGCGGCGCGTGTTGGCGCTGCCGCGGGAGGAGACGCCGCCCCTGACGGCGGCCATGTTCTTGGTTTAATTGTTCTGCTCCGGCTCTTCTTTCCGAAGCTTCCTGTTCTTGGTTAGTTGCAGAGCGCGCGGGCGATGGGAAGATTGGCAGGATGTGTGCGGGCTTTATATGCTAAGATTGATGGGCTGGGTATTGGGCCATGGTTTATGATAATCTGGCCCAACGCTTGCAGCAGTTGAAAAGCGCTTTCAGCAAGTTCCCACCCGAAATCTTTTCACCCATCACATCAAAAGAGAATCTTAGATGCATAAAGTATTAAATGTAAACGAAAAAGGTGAAAAGTTATATGGATGGGCTGTAAATCGCGAGACGAATCTAATGAGTCTACTTGATCCATGATTTGCAACAGTAGTGTTACAGTAATCATCCGCTAATTATGGATTAATTACCCTCTAATTACCATCGTTAGATTCGTCTCGAGATTTCCAACCTATCCATATAACTTTCCACCTTTTTCGTCTACATTTACTACTTCTAAATTGATAAAATCAAAACCCGAAATCTTTTCGCGAAATGTTTTCATCAACTAAACAAGGCCTCAGAAACAAGCAACTCGGTTCAGATTTCAGAGACACCAGCAACTTTGAGCACTTGACCATGGATCTTTTCATAATCGATCAATCAATCAGAGCATGACAGGAAAAATCACTCCGGTCAGGGCGTCTCCAGCAATATAGCTGGCACTGGCGATTTGGCCGGGGACAAAAAAAACGGCACAGCAACTTTCGATACCCGTGCGTGTGAGAGGGAAGTTTTTCGGGCGCTGAGCGAGCTAGCGCGGAGGTCCGCGCTAGCGAGTCCTGTTCTACACTGTTTGCCGATTAAAAAAGGGAAAAAATCTCCTAGCTACCCAAATAGCCGGCCAGGCGGCCACTGGACACGCCCTCAGGATCCTCATAGAAATCTCTGCTTGGTGTAAACTCTGGGTCCTCAATCGTGCACCAGATTTTGCTGCCACTGACCACTGAAGAATTTTTGCTGCCACCACTTGTCTGAACAATGAAGTTGGATAATGGGCACCGGATTTTGGAGATCAAGGGCACCAAATTCTGAGAATTTTGCCCTTTTGACTTTTGAATATCAGGAAATGATGCTGCCTTTGGGTTGAAAACTCGAAATCGAAGAATTGACACCAGCTTCTGTGATGGACTTTGCCTTCTGAACAGTTGAACACCTTCCCTTTGATCCCCATCTGAACTCCTACAATGCATTCGCATAGCACTGTCCCACTGCCGCGACGCGTCAGAACCTCCCTCGCAACCCAGAATTCTGGCCAATCGCTTGCAGCCAGGGCAGGGATGGTGAGCCCAATGCCGGCGACACCATCGTCCTGGCAGTGGCAGTTGCCGTACAGCGCGCCAGCGATGGGACGTCGCATCAGTGCAAAGGATCTGGAGGCTGGAGGTGCGCGAAGTCCGGAGGCCAGGCCGGGGGACGAGATCGATCTGCCGGTACTCCGGTGGAGCTGTTGCTCTTGAGACGTCAAGCGTCCACCAGGGACAGCCATAAGCGCCGCCGGGCTCCGCGGCCGCGGGGGAGCGAGAGGCGGCGGAGGTTGTGGAAGCTGCCGCCAAGCGGCTGTGAGGCCGCGGTCGAGCACTTCGCCGAGGAACCGGGAGGCGGCTGAGCGGCGGGGGTACGCACTGGTGTCGACAAAACTGAAGCGGGGGGAGTGGCGTGGGAAGCGGCCCCGCGCCGCAGGATGAGCCGGCGGCGCAGACCGACGCATGACGCATCCACCGCCTGGAGACCAGCGACGCGGGCGACCGCGAGGTGGGGTGGGGCCCGAGTGGTAAGCAAGTGCGGCGGAGGGCTAGGGTTTGGTTGCGCGGCGGCGCGCGCCGCCGTCGCAGGGAAGCGCGCGCGGAACCGCGCCGCTGGTGAGTGGGTGGGACTGGTGGTGACGGGGCATGGTCGGTGGCCGCTGCAGCAGAGGCACGGCCCGGTGGTGGGCCCAGGCTTCAGTGAACGGGCTTGCGAAGACGGATGGGTCGGTGCTGGGCCTGACCTATGGGGGGCCAAACTCAATCTTTTCGCACGCGACAGAGTCGAAGCCCAACCTGCGTAAATGACTTGAGCTTACGATTAGGCATGGCCCACTTGGAATCCGAATAGGATCCAAATCCGAATCGAATCATGCTACAGCGCCAATGGCTGCCGGTTGCGGGACTATGTATTTAGGGCTCTCCTCCCTTTCGCTCCCCATATCCTTCCGCGTCCAAGCCGACAGGCAACGGCCAAGGCATCCTCGCAATCCAGAACTAGAGTTTCGAGAGGGAGAGATTGGAGTTCGATCGATCGGCGGCAATGGGGAAGAGAAGGGAGGCGAGCTCATCGGAGGAGTTTAAGATCCTGAAGCTGAAGAAGGCGGCGATGGAGGCAATGCATCTCGTGCAGCAGAGGAGGAAGCCCAGGGCGAAGGGAACCCAGCCAGCCGTGGCCGGGAAGAAGAGGAAGACGAAGGTGGTCAAGGAGAGGCTGCCCCTTGCGCTCCTCAAGTATTTGGAGATGCATCCCTGTTGTATTGTGACTCAAATCCTACTTGGATTAGGACTCAATAGGGGTGTGCTTTAGGACTTCTAGTTCTACTAGGACTTGAGCGATGAATCCTACTAGGAGTAGGACTCCTACTTGCATGTATGGGGCTTTGGAGGGGACTATATAAACAAGGGGTAGAGGCTCTATCAAATCAATCAAGCCAAGGGCAAACACCAAGGTCCCATCCAAGGCTTGTGAGAAGCAATTAGGAGCGCTCAAGAGGAATAGGCTAGATAGTTCTATAAGCACTAGATTCTTGTATGAGGCAAGAATCCGAGGGTCCTAGAGGGTCAAGTAGAGTTGTGAGAGAGCGGCAATCACTTGTACTCTTTCGGAGTTGTGCTTAAAGAATTTGCGGTCGGCTTCGCCAAATCCTATTCTCTTGTTGCGGTTGCTTCAACGTCGTCAACTAGGGTTTTCTACGAAATTCGTCTACTTCGTTCTTGATATTGTGCAAGCTCGTGTCGTACTCGCAATATCCTTTCAAGATCCGAGGGTTGCTGCGCATAACGAGAGGTATCAGATTCTAACAAGTGGTATCAGAGCCAAGGTCGGATTGAGCTGATTTTGTGAGAAAGTCGGCAGTGTTAGGGTGCACGAAATCAAGACGATGTCAGGGATGTGGAATCAAGTAGAGAAATTTGATGGCAAAGGGAATTTCAGCGTGTGGCAGTGTGTGGTAACAGATGTGCTTGTCCAGCAAGGGTTAATTGATGCTCTTGAGGGGACCAAACCGGAGAGCACAACCACTGAAGACTGGAAGGTGATGGAGCGGAAGGCTGTCAGTACAATTCGACTATGTCTCTCCGCTGAGGTAAAGTACTCGGTAATCAAGGAAAATTCCCCGAAGAAATTATGGAAGAGCTTAGAAGAATTGTATATGGCAAAGTCGCTGACAAATCGGTGGGTGCTGAAGCGTCAACTATTCAGGTTGCGCATGGAGGAAGGCACACGATTCGTTGACCATCTAAATGTCTTCAACAAACTTGTCACGCAGCTGGTTAGTGTGGATGAGGAAATTGAGGAGAACGATAAAGTCGTCATACTGGCTTCATCCTTACCACCATCATGGGAGCAATTGGTGATGAATATTCTCGTCGGGAAAACTACTCTCAACTTCAACGAGACAGTTGCATACCTGTTGGAGGCGGAGTCCTTGAAGAAGCCACATGAATCTTCATTCTCGGGTGATCAAGCATTGACTGTTTCAAGTGGAGCAGGCAAAGTCTTGAATCGCGGGAAGAAGAAAGGCAAGAGTAAGGGCAGCCGTACATGCTATCTTTGTGACAAAGAGGGTCACATGATAAAGGATTGTCCAAATTTGAAGAATATGAGAGGAGCATGCTCTGTGGCAAGTGAGGATGAAGGTGATATACTTATCGTCAGTCAACCAGGGACTATTCATGATTGGATATTAGATTCAGGGAGTTGTTTCCATGTATGTTCGGCAAGGGAGATGTTTGACGAAGGATCTCAACATCAGGCGAATGAAATTGTTCACTTGGCGGATTGCAAGGAGTATGCTGTCATCAAGGTGGGAACAGTTACATTGGAGATGCATAATGGAACACATTGCACACTCACGGGAGTTCGGTATATCCCGGGTTTGAAAAAGAATCTAATATCTGTAAGGTCGCTAGAACTCCAAGGTTGTGGGTTATCACTTCGAGGTGGAGTTATGCGAGTTACTTGCAAAGGGCAGGTAATCATGAAAAGTATCTGGATTAATGGTGGATACCGAGTGATAGGAAATCTTAATGGCGGTGCAACCATTGGGAGATTTGGTAAAAATCCTGATCAGGACAAGGAAGCTGTCTCGTCAACAGCAGGTACTCAAATCTCAGTTGCAGTCAAGTGCAAGGCGGCAAAGGTGGTTGCAAAATCTAACAGTCGTAGAGGTGAAACTGCAAGCTGTTGGAAGAAGGAAGACGTGGTGGGACCGACGACCACGCAGTACCGGCGAGCAGGTGGAGCTCAGAGGCGGTACAAACCTATGGCATGGAGGGTCATAGGAGAAGGTGGTGTGGTTAACCAAACTACACAACGAAGGAGCTCTCAGGTGGAGGGTCCAGGCGCTCCAGCCGGGACACTCACACGCATATCGTGGTGATGTGCATGAGCCTCTGTGGTGGGGGCACTCTTGTGGTGGGAGTATAAAAAAAAAAGAAGCCGATTTGGAGCGAATTCTTGGAGGAGCATGATGACTTCAATGGATTAGAGTCAAGGTGGAGATTGTTGTATTGTAACTCAAATCCTACTTGGATTAGGACTCAATAGGGGTGTGCTTTAGGACTTCTAGTTCTACTAGGACTTGAGCGATGAATCCTACTAGGAGTAGGACTCCTACTTGCATGTATGGGGCTTTGGAGGGGATTATATAAACAAGGGGTATAGGCTCTATCAAATTAATCAAGCCAAGGGCAAACACCAAGGTCCCATCCAAGGCTTGTGAGAAGCAATTAGGAGCGCTCAAGAGGAATAGGCTAGATAGTTCTATAAGCACTAGATTCTTGTATGAGGCAAGAATCCGAGGGTCCTAGAGGGTCAAGTAGAGTTGTGAGAGAGCGGCAATCACTTGTACTCTTTCGGAGTTGTGCTTAAAGAATTTGCGGTCGGCTTCGCCAAATCCTATTCTCTTGTTGCGGTTGCTTCAACGTCGTCAACTAGGGTTTTCTACGAGATTCGTCTACTTCGTTCTTGATATTGTGCAAGCTCGTGTCGTACTCGAAAGATCCGAGGGTTGCTGCGCATAACGAGAGGTATCAGATTCTAACAATCCCTACAAGCCCATCGATGAGATCCCTCAAGACACGCTAGCTAAGTATTCACAGGCTTTCCGCGAAGTCTACGCCTTAAAAAGTTCGCCACCGACAAGCTCTTCGACTACGAGCAGGCCCTCGTCGAGCAGTACCGGGCCATGGGCTATGCGGAGGATGAAACAGAGGTTACTGACAACGAGGAGGAAAAAACTAGTGTACGGAGACAAGGGTGTTTAATAATATATAAGTAGCTTGTGTTAGTGTGTGTGCAAGATCCAACTACCTGTGGTGTAATCATCATCCTATGGTGTAATCATCATCATCCATCAATTAATTTATAGTACTAGCATCATCCTTGTGCTATCGTTTCATATCAACTGGTGACTCGTGTTTTATGGTCCTGATGTTATTATGATACCTAATTACTGGTGATTTTCATGTTATTTATTGGTTTCAATTGATGAATGTACGTGTTACAATTTACTTGGTCCGCGGTCAGCTCACCGAGTACTTTTGCCATCTGTTCTTCAGGTTTAGTTTCTTTCACACTGCCGTCCAACCAATATATTGGAATCCGTAATTATTACCGTCTGGTCGATGTGAGAACAAACCTTTTACCTTTTTCCTTGACAGACCATCAGAATAGTTGATTCCATTATTACTCCCTGCGTTCCACAGTATAACGACGTTTAGAGAAATTGAGACAGATTAAGAAATCAGAGAAAAGTCTAATTTGTCCCTAAATTCAATGCCACACGCCCCACGACTCAACGACCCTGAAAATTTTCACGCCACGATTTTCATTAGCGCCAAAATAAAATATCGGACGACACTAGGATCATTAGCGCCTTTTATCACCCGACCATAATCTGAGCAGTCAAGACTCAAAAGGTTAGAGCATCTCTGAGAGCTCTTGTATATGGACTTTCCTTGGCTAAAAAAAGAAAAAGACACAAAAAAAGCTGCATCCAACAGCTTCTCTAT
Source organism: Urochloa ruziziensis (assembly GCA_015476505.1). Classification (NCBI taxonomy): domain Eukaryota; kingdom Viridiplantae; phylum Streptophyta; class Magnoliopsida; order Poales; family Poaceae; genus Urochloa; species Urochloa ruziziensis. Next base: position 12,636,315 of record CM027123.1, read on the forward strand.
CTGCTTGGCCATCCATCGAGGCTTGCTATCTTGCCGTCCTCGCTTGCCATTTTTTCCAACGCTGCCCGCTTTCTATCTTAGATATAGCCATCACATTTTTTGCTAGTCTCTTGGATTACCCCATGAAATTAGGGGGTTTTCTATTTTTACAAAGGAGGTATAATCATCAAATTTAACAAACAAAATACAAGAGCTCTTGGAAATGCTCTTACAAAACCATTCCGTGCACAAAGATAGCCTACCCTATCCATTAGAGGGAATCAAGAAAATAGCACTAGTTTGAAGTTGTGTTCGGAAAAGAGCACCAATAATCGATGTATTTGTAGAATAGCACTGAACCCAGAATAGCACTCCCCCTCTAACTTTCCCTCCATGCATTTTTAGTACCTTTTTTCAACATAGCAGGTAATCAAATGCCCCTAACATCAAGTAAAGCACGTACGCTAGCTAGTCTCCTTGTATTTTAACGTCAAACATGTGCTACCCATAAAAACAATTTTGAGCTTTATAACTTCCATATACTATTTTACTTTTACATCCACATGTTGGAGAGTTTTTTAATGCCACGTCCATGAGTTGACATCTTTTATATTATTAAAATAACTCGAAAACACTAACCCTAAAACCCTAACACCCTAAATCCTAAAACACTAAACCCAAAATCCTAAAAGTCTTATCCTAAAACTTCTAAATCCTAAACTCTAATGATGAACCATTGCACAATATAATGTTGTTCCTTTGTTTAAATTAGAGAGGCTAAACCCCTAAACTCTAAACTCTAAAAAACCTCTAAATCCTAAATTCTAAAAGACTCAAAACTCTAAATCCTTAAAAATTCAAAATCTTAAACCTTATAGCCTAAACCCTATTGATAAACCATTGCACCAAATAATGATGTGCCTTTATTTAAAACCAGAGAAGCTAGCATGTCACGCATGATAGCAAGGGCATTTTGGTGGCTTTCTGTATTGCAGAATGGATGAGATAAAATTGAAGAGGAACAAATAGAGGTGGAGTGCTATTTTGTAAATGCAAGGTGCTCTGCGTATACATCAAATTTAGTGCTATTTTCTCAACACCACTTCAAATTCTTAGTGCTATTTTCTCAACACCACTTCAAATCAGTGTCGTTCTCTAGAAAATGGGGTATAATTTTTTCAATTTGGCTCTTTTTGTGTAAGAATTTTACATTAGACTCTTGACGGAAAGAATTTCAAAAATGGACCCCTAGCACGGCGCCAAAGGTCATGGCGCGTTGTATAACAACACGGCGTCATGACCTTTGGTGCCGTGCTGTTGACATACGGCGCCATGACTTTTGGCGCCATTCTTTGACACGTCAGCTCCACTATCGTCTAGTTAACCTATATGACGCTAAAAATCATGGCGCCATTGTATAACAGCATGACGCCATGTCTTGTGGCGCCGTGCCGTGTATATACGGCGCCATGACCTTTGGCGCCGTGCTAGGGGTCCATTTCTGCGATTCTTTCCGCCAAGAGTCCAAATGTAAAATTCTTACGTAAAAAGGGCCAATTTGCAAAAATTATAAGAAAATGGGAGGGCCGCCTGCCCGCAACGCAAGAAACGCAACGCGGGGCCCACGCCGAGCCCACCACAGGCGTGCACGCAGGCAGGCGCCAGCTGCGCAAGTGGGCGGCCTGGTCAGGCAGGGCGAGGCGCGGGGACCATTCGGGAACGGCGCCCACGTCCGGCCTTCCTCGAGCGTCCGATCACGCGCTGGCGGTGATCGCACGGACGAGGCGCCCGCCAGCGACGGACACGAGACGACGAGAGCCTGCGTGCGTCGGAAGCTGGCGGTGGTGGGGTTGACCGGATGCTTTATAGCTGCAGAACCGCCTTTGCTTCCCAGGCAGGAGCAGCATTGCAGCAGAGCAAAAAGCGAAGGCGTGAAGCCGTGAAGGTGAGCGATCGGCCTCCCACTCCTCCCCTTCCCCTCTCCTCTCCCCTCCTCGGGTTCCTCCGCCTTCATCACTCCCCCAAAACTCCCGTTCCGCCACCAATCCCGTAAAGGTTCGTCGATAGCGTCCTGCTCGAATCGAAGCATCCCGTTGCGTGCTGTTGTTGGCGGTGTGCTACTCGTGCTGTTCTCGTTGTTCTCGATGCGCTGGGTTTTTGTTTCCGATTTCCCCCCAATCTGGATTCACTTTTGCGGGGGTTCTTCGACGCGGCGCGTGTTCGTGCCGCCGGACTCGAACCTGTGCGTTTGCTGCGGCTGCTTGATTTTGGTTTAGTGGTATTTTTGGTTGGAGGAGGAGGCCGACGAGCACAAATAATCCATGGTGATTTCCGTTCGCCTCTCCTCCTGGGCTTCTTCGCCTGCTTTGGCGCATCAGCGCAGCCATCCGTTCGCCGCCTGCTGGTTTTCCCCCGACGGGTCCTGCATTCACCTTTGATGCTGCCGTTGGTTTCGAATTTGGTGGTGGTAGTAGTACTACTTCCGTGATGATCAATCCCTGCTTTGACTCGCTTTTCTGACACTATGCTCGTGATGTTAATCGCAACCCTTTTCATTGCCTTTATTCTTCCTGATTCTATCGATTACTACTTCCGTGATGATCAACCACGCAGGCCCAGATGGCTTCACTGGTTTATTCTTCAAAAGGTGCTGGCCAACAGTTAAAGGCGACATCATGGCGGCGGTCAACTCCTTCCACAACATGCGTTGCGCCGACCTCAACCTCCTAAACACAGCAAATATAGTGTTGCTGCCAAAGAAAGAAGGCGCCGAGTGCGTCCAAGACTACAGACCGATCAGCCTAATCCACGCGGTTGCCAAAATAATTAGCAAGCTGCTAGCCTTGCGTCTCGCACCATACATGGCTTCGGTCATATCCCCATGCCAAAGTGCCTTCATCAAAGGTCGCAGTATACACGACAATTACCTGTACGTCAGAAACATTGCTCGCCGCTTTCACCGTAATAGAACACCAGCGCTCCTCCTAAAACTCGACATCTCCAAAGCCTTCGATTCAGTACGATGGAATTACCTTCTTGCCCTACTACAACGCAGAGGATTCCCAGGCCGTTGGTGTGACTGGATTGCAGCTTCCTTCCGAACCTCCACTTCTAAGGTCTTGGTAAACGGAATACCGACAGAGCCAATTCTTCATGGACGAGGGCTACGACAGGGTGACCCACTATCACCTCTCCTATTCGTCCTCGCAATAGACCCGCTACATCAGCTACTTCAGAGGGCCACGGAGAAGAACCTACTAAGCAAATTAGGCGGTCGGGTAGTGCGCTACAGAGCATCATTATATGCGGACGACGTCGCGCTCTACATAAAACCAACTTCAATGGATGCATGCAACACCCAGCGAATTCTTCAGCTCTTCGGGGAAACCACGGGGCTAGTAACCAACTTACAAAAGTCCACTGTGACACCAATCAGATGTGAAAGCATCGACCTGGAAGGTATCCTATCAGCATTGCCCGTGACCCGCGTAGGCTTCCCCATGAGATACTTGGGCTTGCCGCTCACTGTCCGAAGATTACGGCGAATTGATTTCCAACCCATAATAGACAAGGCGGTAGGGAAATTGTCCAGCTGGCATGGGAGAAACCTCAACGCGGCGGGCCGCACATGCCTCACTAAAACTGTGCTGACATCACAAGCGATATACATGCTGACAGTGATCAAAGGAAATAAAGAAGCCTTAGAGGACCTCGACAAACTAAGGAAAAAATTTGTTTGGGCCAGTGATGAGGCCTTAACAGGATGGAAATGCAAAATCAATTGGACCAAAACTTGCATGCCAACGCAGAACGGAGGGCTGGGGGTACTGCATCTCGACAAGTTCGCTAGAGCGCTACGACTACGATGGCTATGGCATGAGTGGGTTTCACCAGAAAAGGCATGGGTCGGCACTGAACCATCATGCGACGACACGGACCGCCTACTTTTCGCAGCTTGCACCAGAATCACGCTGGGCGACGGAAGAACTGCCTCCTTCTGGAATTCGGCTTGGCTGCAGGGTCGCAGGCCAAGGGACATCGCTCCTGCGATCTATGCCATCTCCAAGCACAAGAAAAAATCGGTGGCGGAGGCCTTGGCCAACAATTTATGGGCATGCGACATAAATATAGCTGGCGGAATAACGCCGACCCAACTCGGAGAATACACCAACCTATGGCGTCTGGTAAGCGAAGTGCAACTGAATCAAGACGTACATGATTCCATAGTGTGGAAATTGACAGCCGATGGGAACTATTCGGCAGCATCCGCCTACAAAGCGCAATTCGAAGGGGCTGTTTCGAAGCCTCATTCAGCTAAACTGTGGAAGACATGGGCGCCCCCAAAATGCTATTTTTTCGCCTGGCTGATAACGCATAATAGAGCCTGGACGGCTGACCTTTTGGCCAAACGGGGGTGGCCACACACACCAACTTGCCAACTCTGCAGAAGCGCCCTGGAGACGGCGCATCATCTCCTTGCGGAATGCAGATTCACAAGAAGAATTTGGGGTGCCATTGCGACATGGATAGCGCAGCCGGACATCTTTCCGAAATCCTGGCCCCACACTGAGACAGTGGCCGGCTGGTGGGCGGCGATAACTTCTACCCGCGCAATATCTAAAAACGGTTTGAGCCTGACTCTACTAATCATCTGGGAAATCTGGCTCAAAAGAAACGCGAGAATCTTGAACCGTCGAGAGAGTACCGCCACATCGATCATCGCAAAAATAAAGATAGAAGCATCCACTTGGGCTATGGCTGGGGCCAAAGGTTTAGCGGCTCTTTTAGCGCGAGAATAAAGCACTCTGTAAATTACGGCCTAGGCTGTCTCATTCTGTGTACATAATTTTAACTCCTCTATATCAATGAAATTAGCACAATCTCATGCTGGTTCGTTCAAAAAAAAAGTTTCTATCGATTACCTGCGTGCTCATCGTAATTCGCAACTCGGAGACATCTGCTCCACGTTTTGGTGCGTTTCAGAAGTGGGAATTATGCATGTAGGGGTGGCTTTTTCTTCTAACTACACGAAGATTTGTGCTGCCGTTCCTCGATTCCTCTTGCTCTTTGCTGCTTCCTTGATGCTAGTGAGACCTTGCTCTGTCTCTATTGCTACCCGTTTCTCTCTCTTTCTTGCTTGTTGTTATAATTCCAGGCTAATGTACCGATTAGAAGTTTTCTGTTTGTTGTTGCTCCGTGATGTGCTGTCTGTTTGATCCATGTGGGGCGATAGAATAGTGACCACTGCATGCCTTGCTCCTTGTTACTGAAACTTTGTTTGATTCTTCTCGTATCAGATGTTTCTATTCCTTGATGCGGATTATATTGTCCAGATCGAGTGGGTGGTCATAACATGATTTGGAATTTGGATGGTGCAGCATTCTTGTCTTTTATCAGTTTTTTTTTGTTATACTAACCCTGGGTGCTGTGCATTGCCATATTTTAGGCTAGGATTTCCCCTGTTGGTTGATTATGATCTGCACTGCAAGTTGAATAATTTGTTTTGTCTTTCCTTCTGGAATAACAAGTTCTAGTTCATTTTGATATAATTTGGTATGTTGAATAGGGCATCACTATCTTATTCATGATTTTTGTTTAGGACTGACTGACAATTAGTTCCTTCTTCTCTAGTTTCACCTTTACATATATTATCTGCTAGTTTTTACTTTCTTTTCTTGGTTTAGAATTTGATATTATGAATTAAGACTGCTAAGCTTTTATGTGTTTTGGTAGACAGTAAAATCTCATCTCATTTTTGCTATGATTGTCAAATAATATCTTATGAGCAAAATAAGTTAAACTAGTGCACCGGGACATCATTTATCGCATAATATAAGCGTCCAGAAATGCATCCAGGTCACTTTGGTAGGATCATTTCAAAAATATTCTTGCTGCCTCCTCATTAGTTCGTGAAATTTGCAGAGCCTTTGAACCAAAGATATGACACTTTAAGCTAACCTGTGTGTTTGGCTGCTGCTGTTTGTTTCTGGTTTGGTGGTCTTTTTCTGTTGGAAGAGGAGTCCAACGAGCACAGATAACCCATGGTGATTTCTGTTCGCCTCTCCTCCCAGGTTTCGTCTGTTTTTGCACATCAGCGCAGCCATCTGTTCGTCGCCTGTTGTTTCTTTTCCCCCGATGGGGCCAGCATTTCACCGTTGCTGCTGTCATTGCTTTCGAATTTGGTGGACATTTTCCTTGGAGCAGAGATAGCAGTACTACTAGCGAGATGATCGATCCCTGCTTTGACTTGCTTATCTGATGCAGTGCTCATGATGTTAACTGGAATCCTTTTCATTGCCTCGTTGTTCTTCCTGATTCTATTGATTACCTGCGTGCTCATCGCAATTCGCAACTCGGAAACATCTGCTCATATGTTGTATTTGCCTGTTTCTTTGCTCTCTTTTGAAATTCTACATGTGGGGATGCCTTTTTCTTCTTCTGACAACAGGAAGATTTGTGCTGCCGTTGTTCGATTCCTCTTCCTTGACACTAATGGGACCTTAGCGGCTACATGCTTTTATCACCATCTGTTTCAATCTTTCCTTGCTTCTTGCTTTAATTTCAGGCTAATGTGCCGATTAGAAGTCTTTGTTTGTTGCTTGAAATGTGGCTTTATTGTGCGCTCCGTGATGTGCTGTCTGTTCGATCAATGTGGGGCGATAGAATAGTGGCCACTGCATGCCGTGCTTCTAGTTCCTGAAACTGTTATTTAATTATTCTCGTATTAGAGGTTTGTGTTCTTTGATGCAAATTATAGCTTATAGATCGAGTGCTTGGTCACTATAAGATTTGGATGGTGCATTCTTGTCTGTCATCGTTTTTTCTCTTTGTTATCGTTTTCTCTTTGTTACACTAACCCTATTCGCTGTGCATTGCCACATTTTGGGCTAGGGGTTTTCCCGTGTTGGTCGATGATGGTCTGCACTAAAAGTTCTAGTTCATTTTGATAATTTGATATGTTGAATAGGGTGTTGATATTCTTGTTAATGATGCTTTTTACGTACTATCTTCCGGTTTTTACTTTCTTCTATCTATTGGTTTAGAATTTGGTGCACCGTCCCTGCCCTCCCCCCACCAACCAAGGGAAGATGTTCGGCGGTCAGGCGGCCCTTGGTGACCATTTCGAGACCAACGTGAGCCCGATCTGCTCCCATTCCCCCTTCCTCTACTATCCAGTGATATGCTCCCCTCCCCTTCACATGTGGAATTTTGCATTCTTCAGTACAAAACACCAGACAATTTCGATTTGGGCGTGGGCATTGTGGAGACTCGACAGAGGCGTATGATTGAGCTTTTCAATGTGATTGCCATGACTGCTAATGAGTACAAAGACAACCGTGCGAAGCTTCGACTGAAGGACTCTTCTGTTTGGGAGAGCAACTTACAAGGTTTTTCAAGAATGTTTCCTTTTGCTCTGACCCATTTTAATGGGATGCTAATTCCTACCGGTATTTTTGCTTACGTTTTGCAGAAGCCAAGCACGCCTTGTCGAAGCTGCGGGATGAAGCCGTGATGGTCATGAAGGACATCATCGTGCTCGGCAAGCAGCCCCTGCTCCCGTTGCAGGACGTGGACATGTTTGTTGCCAGCTTACTCAAGCGTCCTCTCCTGAACGTCGCCGCGGAGGCCGCCGCCACTGGCCCGCAGGAGTCCGCCGCCACAGGGCCTCCACGGCCACCAAGGATGCTGATGGAAGTGTTAGGATCATAATATACATGGGCCGGTGTATTGGGCTTGTATCCGTTTTGGGCCTGCGTGCCATGCTTTGGTTGGGCTCAGCCCATGTACTATCTTGTCTACATATACCTGGAGTGGGGGAGAGAGAGGGGTATCGATAATCATGTATGAACACTGTTCTTCTTCCTCTTCAAGTTAAGCAAACTTGTTCTCTCTGTTCTTCCTTTGGCTCCTCGATTCCTGCTACTTCTCCTCAAATTCCATTCTTCTCTTCGATCCCCGCTACCCTGCTGCTAACAATTGGTACTCAGAGCCGTCGAATCCCTAGGATTTTTTTCCCCCATGAGATTTGGTTCCGTGAGCTTGAGCAATTCGTGATTTCCTCCATTGATTGAGCTACTTCTGGAGTTGGATTGGTGAGCGCGAGCAATCGTGGCCAATTTCTTCTCCAGAGACTCGATCTGGTTCGGTGAATTCGATTTCCAGTCTCCTCACAACCTTCCTCTACCAGACCGTGTAGCCATGTCGGTCGACACCAAGTTTCTTCTCGGCGAAATTGACAAGCTCTTCGCCAAACAGGACGCCAAATGGGATCAATGGTTTGCTGCTCGAGATGCTAAGTGGGATCAACGTTTTTCCTCCCGCAAGGGCATCCTTCCCATCCAGATCCCCACCGAGCAGCCGGCTCCAGCGCCTACCACCACTACGTCACCGCCCACTGCCTTCCCCGCCACCGCCGCATCCTTCGTTGCGCCTCCAGAAGGGGCAAGTGTGGGGCGAGATGTTCCGCTCGCGTCGCGGGTGGTTCCCACCACCGCGGGTATGGCGGAGATCCTCGATATCGAGCCTACCGACGAGACCCACAACGGCTTCGTCGACATCGCACCCACCGTCGAGATCAGCTCTGATGGCTGCCTCGCCCCCGTGGTCGTCGCGCCCACTGAGTCCGTCCCCTCCACCAACCCCGAGTTCGGGCTGATGGCCGGCGTCCACATTCCTCGAGGCGGCGCGCTCCACCGCTTCGAGTACGGTGTCTCCGTCTCGGCGTTCCTCACCAGGCTCAGCAGGGGCACCTGCAGCATCGCACACCCGGACACCCCGAATGCCATCGTGATCTACACCATGTGCTTCCTCCACGGCCACGACTCCACCTGCATCACCAACCACCTCGTCTGCTCCCACTCCGATGACATCGCACCTGCTGCCCCAAGTGTTGAGAACGTGGCCACCAACAACTCGCCCTCAAAGTGTTCGATGCAAGTTCATAGCAGTGAAACAGTGGTAATGCCCCTACCAGCTTCAGCTCATTATTCATTACACATTGGCCAGGTCAATTCAGAGTACATATCCATCGGTTCATCTGTGTCCTTGTGTGGTGAAGTCCTGTTGCATTTGGCCACTAAAATTCCTGAGGGTTTTGAGGTGTTGGTAGGAATGGCTTTTCAGAGTACAATATTGTTTGGTCTAGTACTTGCTCATGTGTTTGATAAGGAACAGTGGCCACCTCCTCTGTTGGACTGCAACACCATGTATTTCAGTCCAAGAATCTCATTTCCTTGTGGTCAGGAAGGTGAGAAGGAAAGACCACCATGGCCTCCACCTATACAATGGGTTATGCAGACTGTTGGTACTCATCTCCGTCCAATACCCTGGCCATCCTTTGGTTATTGTGCTGTTCATTGTGCTAGCTACCAGCTCAAGAAGGATAAGGATTTTGTGCTATGGATTCTCTGGAAAATGCCTTGGCTATTTTCTGCATTGGTGTGTTGGAGTTCAAATGCTCTTGCTGCAGTGACAGTTGTCACAAGTGCACATATGCTATTTCAGTTCTGTCCAAGTAGATTTGAAATTGTGCTGCAATGGTCTCACATATTGCGAGTTACTGTCCTTAAGAGGATATCTGGATGGTGTGAGCCGGCTGTTACTCAGGTTTCATATCAGACAGTTGGGGTTCAATATTTTCCATTTCTGGTACATCATCCGAATCGCATTGTAGCTGTCCATCAGCTGTTCTTATGGCATCCTGGTGGTGATCGATGCTTGTTTGATGAGTTCAAGCCTACTGATGTCCTGAAATTAGTTCAGTCTCCTTCAAGTGATTCAAGGTATATGGTTTCAGCAGATACATGGGTGCAACACACTGTCAGTGCATTTCTAGAGCAGCACCGTTGGATATGTCTTGATGAGGCTCCTTCTTGGACTCTAATTCAATGTCATGAGTGTGATGTGAAGCTGCATTTACACTGGAAATACATTGCGCTACCTGTATGTGGTGTTTGTGACTCTAACAGTAATTCTGAGCTGTCGGTGACAGTGGTTTTACTTCATATGTTTCGTCAGTTCAAATCCTATATGGTCAATCATCATGGGGTTGTTCCTAATGCTCAGATTCATGCAAGACTACTAGGAAAGCTCAAATGTGGAAACAACCTGCTTCTATCCAATTATTCAGGTCAGTCGATTTGCTGCCAACATGGCTAATATGGATGAATGGTCCAGTAGTAAATCATATATGCTCTGTTTGGTATGTATCTTTTATCAATGGATGTAAGTCTCTTGACTGTTTGATACACCTGGACGTGAGGCAACTTGTTCTGTACATGGTCAAGAAGAGTCGGGGGCCCTACAAACAATTTTTGACACAGATACATCAGTTCTCAACTGTCAGATATAGTGTGAGCCCGTCAGTGCATCCTCTGCAGCACTGGAAAATTCACACTCAACTTGTGAAGCTCTATTGTGACATGATTGGAAGCTATGCTGCTGGCACTAAGAAATTTTCTGCTCTGAATAATCTACTGTATCAGCATTGTAACTCCACCAACAGGGACAATGTCGCTGGACAAGGGTTAATGGTGGTGCTAATTCGTGAGCTTCTTCATGTTCAGTCTTGCCTGGTTGATTACCACTGGTCTCTTCTTGTATTTTCAGTTTTGCTGGTTGACTATGAGCTATCCCAACAATGGACTGATGATTCATGGTGCCATATGTCTGGTGTTCTCTTTCATTTGTCCTACTTCAGTTCTCACTGGACTAAAGTGCAAGTGACAGAAATGCTATATCCAGTGTTGGTTGCTGAATTTCTGTTCAGTTCCAAGAGGCTTCTTCTAGCTGCTTCATTGGTGGAGATCGAGACCAAGTATGTGACAGGCATCAGATACCTTCAAGCACCATGGGATCCTGGAGGCATTAGTATTTCATATCGGCTTGGGGGCAAGCCGATTCTTAAGAAGGGGGGAATGTTAGGATCACAATATACATGGGCCGGTGTATTGGGCTTGTATCCGTTTTGGGCCTGCGTGCCATGCTTTGGTTGGGCTCAGCCCATGTACTATCTTGTCTACATATACCTGGAGTGGGGGAGAGAGAGGGGTATCGATAATCATGTATGAACACTGTTCTTCTTCCTCTTCAAGTTAAGCAAACTTGTTCTCTCTGTTCTTCCTTTGGCTCCTCGATTCCTGCTACTTCTCCTCAAATTCCATTCTTCTCTTCGATCCCCGCTACCCTGCTGCTAACAGGAAGCCCCCTCCGCCGCCACCGGTCTTCCACCACTGGTACCCCCGACGCCGCTGTGGCGGAGACCGTCGGACGCCGCCGTAGCCGGGATGTCGACTCCACCACCGAGCTGGAGGCCAGCTCTTCCTCTGCGCGCCCACTCATCAAGCAGAAGATCAAGTGAGGTGTCCAGACTCTAAAATTCGTTTAACCCTGCAGTTTCATGGATATGTTCTCCCGTACATGGAGTTGGGTTGCCTTCTCTGTTGAGAAGAGAAGGTTTAGACAGAAAGTCTCTCTCAATTCCTGTAATTCTGCCCATGTGTCGTAGATTAACCTACTCTTTACCATGGACGTGGCATTATTCTGAAACACGTTATTCTGAAATATATATGCTGAAGAAGGCACACATGCGCCTCTTCTCATGCCGGAAAACGGCGATCATTATTCTGAAATATACTCCACTATGTAAGAAAGCCACAAAGAAAGTCATACCTGAACTAGAACTAGCCATACCTGAGCTCCATCCAGACATCCCCGAGCTGCTAGCAACCGTTCACCGAGACTAGCCATACCTGAACCAGCGGGCATGGCCGCTGCCACGGAGGCACTGCCGGTCAGCTCCTTCAGTGTACGGGCTTGCGGCCTTTCCTCCGACGATTCTGCCCAGCATGCGGTCGCACCCGGCGGCGTGCGATCTGATGCCACGGCGGTGTACTCCTGCTCGCCTCAAGGCTCAAATTAGTCCCGGCGGCGCGATGCTCACCCTCCTGCACGACGCGGTGGCGCCGGCGTACTACTTCCGGCGGCAAACACGGCGACCGCTGGAGGCCGGCCGCAGGGAGAATCCCTATAGCTAGCTGCTTCTCCGTCACTGCGTATTGCACTATTGTGCCATTCTAGTTGATGCCCTGAGGAATCTCCCGCCAGTGCCCGCGAACGGTTATCTCCCCCTCCACCGGCCGATCGATGGCTCGTGTCACTCCAGGCCATTGATCATTTGATCTAGCAGCTTCCATCGTCACGTATTCAGTAGTCACCGAGGAGACCTTTAATTTGTTGGCTTTGGATGGTTGAGGTTCAGTCACCACACCCTGAGGTAGATTGGGAGCGCACCTGGTGGAGCTTGACGGCTGCTTGTGCATGATCAGAGACCTGATTGCAGTAGCACATCGGAGATTTGGAAGTTGCAGGGCCACGTCACTGGGTTTTGGTCGTTCCACACTTGCATTGATTTGTCAGGCCATGCTGGACCACATGTGATCAGAGTCCTTGGTGCTGTTGGTGATGGCAGATCATTGGAGAAGATACTCTGGTACACCGACGGAGGAACGGTCAGCAGTCAGCGCGACAAATGGCAGACCCGCGGGCCTGCTCCTTGGACCTTGGCCTCCTGTGCCTCGCCGCCATCTCCTCCGCCTCCTTGGCATAGTTCGTGGCTCCGCACGCACGTGCAGTTCATGATCGAGCGCGCTCACACGGCCACACGGGGATCCCAAATCCAGATTCCAGAGGGCCCCGCGAGCAGCGCCGCGCCGTCTCGATTTGGGCGCACAGCTAGCCGGAGGAGAGTCCATCCGGTGGAAATTGGCGTGCGTGACTTGCCAATCCCCACCACAACTAGCAGACACTCGCTTGCCAATTGGCTACTCACTTCAGTCTTCAGGTATAACGAAATTTGCCGCGATCCATTGGAGCAGAGATGTTGTTCTGTTCAAGAGCGTTGCGATAGTTTACTAGTATAGCACACGTAGCCGTTGATGGTCATGGCGTTAAACAATAGCCGTGTTTAGATAAAAAAAATAGATGAAAAGTATGAAAAAATACTGTTTTTATGAAAGCGTGTATAGAGATAGAAATAAACTGATACGGTTCTCTAGGTGAATAACTTTTCGTGAAAAATGAACGATGTTTCTGGATTCTAAACAGGGCCAATGTTGATGAACCGGGGGTAGCAGTGCCCTCTGGCCTCAAAAGCTTCAACCTGAAGAGTCACTTTTTTTTTAACATGGCTTATTTGATTACTTCCGATTGTACACTCTCCGTGAAAGAAACTTTAGAAATTCTCAAACATATACTCCCTCCGTCCTAAAAAGAAAGTCGTTTCAGGTGTTAGGCATAGAAAGGGCAAAAAAATAGAAAGTGCATAAGCATCGAGGAGAAATAGATGGGGAGAGAGATAGAGTTGTATTGAAAAGCGAGAACGACACTATTTTCTGACAAATTTTGGCCTAAAACGACTTTTTTTTTGGGGGGTTGGGTTGGGGAGGGGGGGGGGGGGGGGGGTAGGATAGAGTATTAACTAAGGGATCAAATGATGTTACGTGGCTGTCTCATAAGCCGCATATGCTTATTTGAGCTTAAAGATTATCAAACTTTGAGTGGAAATTACCACAATAGCCATTACTCACCCAAAAGCCAGAAACATAGTCACAGGGTTCACGGTACGGTGCCACTTACCATGTACTGGGTACGCCGTCCCGAATCGAGGTACGGGTTCACTAAAGTTCACTGCTTGGTTCGACAGCGGGTACATAAAATGGTACGCCGTCGATGCCTGCCGGTTCGGTACATGGGTACATGAATAAACATCAATGGAGAGCCTAAAAACAAGCCAAAAAAAGAAGTAGCATGTGTGATTTGATCTCATGACCTATTTAACAAAAGATATGGACAGTACCACTATGATAACAAACTATTTTTTTAGCAATGATTTTGTGGAAAGTATATTTAAATTAAGTTCTGATAATATTGTCCCGGATTATCGTACCAAAAATCAGTGGTTCACGTACCTATATCTTGGTTCATCGTTCCGAAGAGGTATACCCCTTTATACCGGGAACATGAAATATATCGAACCACGTACCACGTACCTATACCGGGAACTTTGTGACAATGACAGAAACACTCGAACCGGTACCCAAAAGGGCAAAATCACGGTGAAAGCCTATCGTTTCGTCTGGAGAAACCGGGCTCCTCCCCGGGTAAAATCTCTGTGCCTGGCTGCTAGTGCAAGAACGGATACAATGCCGGGCGAACCTACTGCGTAAGAACGTGATCGATGACGCAACCTGCGCGTCCTCTGTGCGCAGGAAGCTGAAAACTGCAACCACCTGATCTGTGATCTTCCACTGCCCTTTTGCTGCCCAAGTTTGGTCGATATGCTGGGTATTGCACCTGCTGGCAAGACGGTGACGGCGCTCTGGACCATTGAGCGCGCCCTTGATCAGCAATGTTTATTTACCATATTCAACTATACTGTCATTTTCTCATCAGCGTCATACAACGAACTCCTCGATAGTTTCAGACTTTCAGTCACTGGATCGTAGAATCCCATCTTCCAAAGGGCCATTGACTCGCTGTCGCTCACGGCTCATCCAGTATAGCACCACTGCCATGTATAAGGTCCCAAGGTCATTCTCAATAGAAATTTTATAAACACAATTATTTAGAGTGACATGTCATCTAAAAAAATGTTTAAAACTATAATAAAACACCCTCCCTCAATGCATAATTTTATCTTTTGTTGTTTCTAGGTTATATGTAAGACACAAATTGTCTAGATAACTGTGCAGGGAAGGTTTCATCCCCATAAATTCATTTCATCTCTCTCTTCATTAATACACTGTCACATCACCAAAAATGCTGACATGACAATTTATTCAATGTACATAAAACTCCCACTGAGCTCTTCAATGGGACGAAATTGTCACTCTCAGTGCACAGTTTCATAGACAAGGTATAACATTTAGTTTGTACATTGTGTTGTGATCAAGTGTGCCATGAGGACTCTATAGCCTTTTGCAATTGTATCTAAATTAAATCAATGTAGTTGAATATGGTAACAAACATTGTTGATCAGTTTCACATGCACATAAAAAAGGATTAGTTTCACATGTGCATAAAAAAGAACTGGTTTCATCTTTCACATATAAAGAGATCTGTTTCACATTCACATGCATAGCATAACTGACAAGATGATTGAGGCAAACTAAGATAAATGACAACTCCAATGCCTTCCATATTTCTATAGCCCTCTATCTCCTATGTTTGATCATTAACAGTCATCTCCTTCTCCATCAACTACATCAGTTTTTCTTGGCTAGCCTTTGCTTCCTGTGACATTTCACTTGTGTTCTGAGCCAATAGTAAATTGTAAGCTTCAAGCAACTTGGCTTCCTTTTGCTCCTTTGTAGGTCAAGCAACTTGGCTTCCTTTTGCGCCTTCGCAACCTATAGCAAAACCAATACTAGCAAAACCACCCAATGAAGCAGCTCGTTTTCTGATATTGGAAGACTGGTAATTTCTGAATAACTATCTCATTCTAATATTGACTAGTCCTACTGAATGTACTGAAGCTATGGAGTATAAGTACAAGTAACTATTGATGCTAGTGTGAAAATAACTATCTCATTCTGATATTGACTCGGATAATGCTAGTGTTGAAGCCTAAGTTGGGCTTACGGTTAGGCATGGCCCATTTGGATCCGAGTCGGATCCACCCAATCCGAATCGAATTATCCGATGGCACTGAAATTGCCGGTTGCGGTACTACATATTCGGGGTGCTTTCCTCCCTTTGGTCCCCCCATCTTCTTCCGTGTCCAAAGCCAACAGGCAACGGCCAGCGCATCCTCGCAACCCAGATCAAGAGTTTCAAGAGGGAGAGGTTGGGGTTCGATCGATCGGCGACAATGTGGAAGAAAAGGGAGACAAGCTCATCAGAGGAGTTCAAGATCCTGAAGCTAAAGAAGGCGGCGATGGAGGCAATGGATCTTGTGCAGTAGAGGAGGAAGCCCAAGGCGAAGGGAACCCAGGCAGCCGTGGCCGGGAAGAAGAGGAAGACGAAGGTGGTCAAGGAGAGGCTGCCCCTAGCGCTCCTCAAGTATATGGAGATGCATCGTCCCTACAAGCCCATTGATGAGATCCCTCAAGAGAGTCTGGCCGAGTATTCGCAGGCTTTCCGCGAAGCATACACTTAAAGAAAGTTCGTCGCCGACAAGCTCTTCGACTACGAGCAGGCCCTCGTCGAGCAGTACCAGGCCATGGGCTATGCGGAGGACGAAACAGAAGTCACTGACAACGAAGAGTATAAAACTAGGGGCAAGTAATCTACAAGTAGCATGTGCGTGTGCAAGATCCAGCTACCTAAGTTACTATTATCCGTGCGTGATGCACGAGTGGCTGCTAACTGTGGTGTAATCATCATCCACTATGTCTACAAACTGGAGTGATAATCGCCACGAACTGGGGAGGCAATGTTTTCTTTTGAGATGACAATGCCTAAATTTGCAGTATTAATTTGCATTTACCTGAATCTAAAAAATAATTAACCAACAATGAGCTTATATTGAAACAACGGTTTACAAGCATGCTTACAGACAGAATGCTAGGTTACAAACCAAGTGGAGCACAGAGGAAATGAGCAGAGCATCTGCTGCCCTATCTGCAGATTAGTTCAACTGGACACTAGCTGCACTTTCTTCATTCTAATAACATCAAAATCCTTAAAAGTTACTCCCGTTTGCTTATCCCCCGCATTCCCCGTCAAAAATGGACACATTTCAACTAGGGGCAGGTTCGAGCTACTCCTATTTTGCAAAAAAATCTCTCCACTTAAAATAGCGCAGCGCCAATTTTATTGTTCAACGTTTTTCAGCAGCACCCTACTGTAGCGTAAGATCTCTGCAAAAAAAAATATACATATATGTACTAATGTAAATAAAGTCGATTATATACACTATATATGACGTACCTATACATGGCCTTGTGGGTATATGGATACATGGACTCCCTAGGTAGCGTAGCATCGACTAGTGGACATCTACTCGTCTAAATCGATCACTTAACGATAAGCAATTCGCGCCTGGTTCGTTTGGCTATGCTGTGCTGAAAAGTCTATTAATTTTGACTGATTCTACGCTGATTCAATAATGTTACGCGAGAGAGAAAGTCGTGCGGTCCTTCACCATGCCCAGCGCCTGATGTGTACAGGGCTAGGCTGGAGGGCGGCGGGGACAAAGGGCACGTGGGAGAGAACAAAGATTCAAGATGATCCCGATGTGCAATTCACACAGGCACACGAACTTGCCGTGCCACATTAACAAAAGTGGTCGTTTTTATTGCCTTGTTCGATCGTGAATCGTGATGGCAGAACAACCATAAGGATAAGGACGGCACTCACCTTGTTGCCGACTCTCGCCGAAATAGTGCCGATCCGGCATGTGCGTGTTCATGTGGTCAGGCCTCGGAACGCGTGCGGCGGCGACGCGCTGACCCGCTTGCACCACCCCACCAGCCAGTACCTGGTCGGATTCGGACCGGAGCCCGGGCCTCCTCTTCCATTGCGGTTACATGATCCTCTTCCGATTCGGGTATGTGAATCCAGTCGGCGCTATTTAACTACACACCCAAGAATCCAAGATCATCAAAACGGCGTGTTCTCATCCAGCCCGGATCGCCCCCATTAGTTCGATCGTTCAATCCGGTCGAGCGCTTTGGTTTGGGGGACGGGATGCTGACGAGATCCAGTAAGAGGATGAAGACCGAGTCACCCAGCACGGGGGCGCCGGAGCTGCCGGACGAGCTGATGACGGAGGTGTTGCTGCGGCTGCCGGTCAAGTCCATCCTCCGCTGCCGCGCCGTGTGCCGCGCCTGGGCCGCGACCCTCTCCTCCTACGGGTTCTGCTCCCTCCACATGGCCCACGGCGACGCCGCCCACGCGGCTTCTTCGGCACGGCCCAAGCTGCTGCTCGTCGCGCCCGCGACCGCGGCGTGCGACGCCACGGCCGTGTGCTCCTGCTCGCCGCAAGAGCAAGCAGTCCCCGGCGGCGGCGGCGGCGCGAACCTGACGACGGCGACGTTCACGCTCGACGAACTGAGGGGCGACTTCGTGGGCGGCGTCGCGGCGCAGTGCCGCGGCCTCACCCTCCTGCACGACGCGGTGGCGCCGGCGTACTACGTCGTCAACGCGGCCACCAGGGCCGTCACGCGGCTGCCGCCTTGCCAGGACGTGCTCTTCTCCAGCGCCGGCCTCGGGTTCGATGCCCGGGCGAGGGAGTACAAGGTCATGAGGTTGCTCAGGAAGCCCAAGGATCCTGACGTGTCGTGCCAAGTCTACACTCTCGGCGGCAAACATGGCGACCGCTGGAGGCCGGCCGCAGGGAGAATCCCTTCGAGCTTCTCCGGCACTGCTCATTGTGCCATCCAAGTTGCTGCTGTGAGGAATCTCCCGCCAGTGCTCGCGCATGGTTCGCTCCACTGGCTGATCGACGGCTCGTGTCCATCCATTGATCTAGCAGCTTCCATCATCACGTATTCAGTCACCGAGGAGACCTTTGGGTGGGTTCAGTCACCACCCTGCGGTACAGTAGGAGCGCATCTGGTGGAGCTTGATGGCTGCCTGTGCATGGTCAGAGACCTTCGCTATGGATCATCACCTGATTGCAGCAGCGCAATTGAGATTTGGAAGCTGCAGGGCTACGCCACTGGTGATTGGTCGTTGGACACTCACATTAATTTGTCAAGTCATGCTGGAGTGAGTTTGGTTGAGCCAGAGGTGATCAGAGTCCTTGGTACTGTTGGTGATGGCAGACCAGCGAAGAAGATAATTATGGCAATATCTGACCACACTGTTCACGCCTATGACTCCATGTCAAAGAATGTCGAAACCATCTTCTCAGTTGCAGATGCAGGAGTACGCTATCCGAGTGGTCGCACTGCGATACGTATCTGTTTGTTCAAAGAAACTCTTGCACCTGTCCACAAAACACATGAAGAGATATATTTTTCATCTCCTCCGGCCAAGGCGACTAAGGAGATGCTGCTTCGTCTACCTGCTAGGTCCATTGTCCAGTTCAAGCGTGTCTGCAAACAATGGCGCAGTATCATCGAGAACAAGAGCTTTATGCGTTCCTACTTTGAACATAAGAGCATGGAGAAGCGGACAAAGATCATGGCTGTGGGCAGGGGCAGTGGAAGAAGAAAATTCTTCCATTTTGCTCCCTTGGAAAAATGGCGTTCAGAGGCTGCAAATAAAGATACATGGCTGGACTCAAAGGTGGTTTGCTCCAAGCCTTGCCATGGCCTGAACTTGCTAATCACTGCCGAAAAGGATTACCTCTGCAACCCTTGCACGGGATACTGCACGACCAATTCCTATCCAGGGTCACTTGCATGTGCACCATGGGAGACGCAGACGCCTAGTGTTGGTTTGATAATACCGGATCACGCCTTCACGATAGGAAATAAGAATGTTGGCTTGGGGTTCAATCCACTAAACCAGGAGCATGTTGCTGTGATAATGCTGTACCAATTTAAGAACTTCAAATCCCGTGAGTATCGCTTGACATGCTCGGTGTGGCATTGCAGGCCTGGGTCTGGGTTCCAAGAGGGTTTGATCCCACCCCTACCCGTGAACAATATGCCACCGGCTCATGTGGAAGGGGTGCTATACTGGATGAGCGACCCTTTGTTGGGCCCACGCAGCGAGTACGCCATCGTGTCCTTCGACATTGCCAGGGGGAGATTTAATAATGTCATCTCTTGCCCACCGGACATTAATGTTGCAAACTGGAGCAGTCGAAGCGCTTGGCATTTGTTTGTGGTGGAGCTCGAGGGAAAGTTGTGTGTTGTCCTTGCAGACATGGTGGCAGATGAATTGGTGATATGGAAGCTGGAACGTAACGAGTGGGATATAGCATACCTGGTGTGTTTGAAAGCGTCGCCTGATTATTCCCTTCTTTCAAGCAATGTGATGCCCATGGCAGTTGATCCAAAGGATGGCAGGATCTTGCTGAGCACCGGGAGGAAGATGGGATTTTATGATCCGGTGAATGAGACTATCGAGAAGTTGTACGACGCCGATGAGATCTGGCATATGAAGAAAATGGCAGGAGCTTCTTCTCAAGGAGCTCAATATGAGAAGTCAGCTATACCCCTCGTCCCCATGCTATACGAGGAAAGTCTAGTCAGCTATCCCCGTATACGCAAGGATAAATTTCTGCACTGACAACTTACCGAATGTAGTATGTGTAGTAATTTTCTGATATATTCAACCAGTTCTGCATTTCTGCTTGTCGATCTGTTTTCCAGCTACAGCCAGCTTGTTACGGCTTATTTTATCTCCTTCACAGAATACTATTAAAACAGTCAAAATCAGCCACAACCAGTGAGCTTATCCACTAGCGGAACAGACTTATTGTTGTATGGTACGTACCAGTTCATGTAGCATGCAGCTACGTAGGTATATGTGTTTGGAATTCCGCAGTATAGACTTCAGCTGTTTACTATTTTCATTTATACATTCCGGTGAATTATGTGTTGATTCGAGTATTCAACCAGATAGCCACGCGTATAACATCCTGCAGGCTGTTGCACTTGTTGCTATTCTAGTTTATAGGGAAAAAAAAGGTGGTATCTTTCTATACAGGGGCCACGCCAAGTTCAAAGTGCTAGATGCACAGGCACCCACAGAATTTCTGAAATCTATAAGAAATCTTCAATATTCATCCTATTCGATCGAACATCTTGCATATGTCACAAGGCAGTGCACCCCACTGTTTTTCTCTAGCTTCGCCCCTGCTTCTATAGGTATGTAACAGAAAGGAAAACGTATATTTCGAAAATAAATTTGATTTCTGCCGTTTCATCCTTGTGGGGTCATGAGAATTACCGAACGCCACTTCTAATCTAAGCTCGGCGTGATTCCGTCAAAAAGAAATACAAATCACCTTGGGCAAGCACGGTGCTCCAAGCCTCCAATAGATTCAGCAGGCAAGTACTCCTTAGATGGGACGCACGGGAAGGCTCGGAAACAGAGGCACGGACTGGCGTCAAGGCTTGCGCCGTCGTTTTCTGTGAACGGCGGAAGGGCTGGCAAGCTGCGGTGCGGTATCACAGCGCACGCGCCGTCGCACGTGCCGCCGTCGCTTACCGAGGGCGAAGAGGCCGCCGGGCTGAGATAGCCCCGTTGCCGCCTGCGGGAGGGTGATCTGGACCTAGGGATGGAGCAGAGGAAAAATAGCACACGCGGGAGGAAGGAAAAATCAGGCGGTTATGCATATCATTGTTTCGACCACCCCGAGAATGCATATCGCAACCAGCCAACCACTAAGCATCTCTGCATCTGGAAGGCCAGAATCGATTCCTGGGTCTAGTTCAAACATTTTTGCGTTGTTTGAATTGCAATTTTTTGCCGATTTCATACCAGAAAAAATTTTACAGCCCTAAGCATGCAACGACTAATATTTAAACTAGTCAGCTAGTAACATGCAATGGCAACGGAGCCACCTTCCAGACTGAGTAAGCAGCCCGGTACGTTAAAGCTGGAGTAATAACATCCACGAAGTGGAGCACACAAAAAAAGCAATTAAGTAACCATGAACTCATCAACATAACTCTGCTCGGCTCATATTGAAAAATCAATTATGGTTTATGTTTTCAAGCATCCTTACAGACTGCTGAGGTTACAAACTAGCAGAAAAATCACAGCCAACCACTAACCGTGAGCCAACTCGCTGCGTGTAAGGAACTCATAGCTCACTGTCAAAGAACTTGCGTTCCGTCCTTGCAGGCGGAAGTTGTAGACAGTTGCAGATATGATCTGGACCTCTGGGTCCATGAGGTCACTAATGTGCGCAAAGTAATACCTCAGGTGATCTCCTGTCCTTCTCGCCAAGCAAAGCATCAATTCAGCAGGGAACGAGAGCACTGCTGCCAAAGGAAAAGATCCGAGCCTTCAAGCTTCACCTCGGGCAGTTCCTCTTTGCGGTCCTGCTCCTGCAGTGCCTCGTCTTTGTTAGCAAATAATGCGTAAACAAGATCGAACACGAGACACAGATTTAACGTGGAAAACCCTTGCGGGAAAAAACCACGGGCGCCAACCGGCGATCTTCACTATAATGAGAGAGTTACAACGCAGGGAATACAATGAGTCGTCTACTCATCCCTTGCGGCTTACAAGATGTAGATATGGGTGGACTAAACTGACTGCAGTCAAATACGGAAACAAATCCGCTAAACATACAACCCGAACCGTGGGCCCTCCAGGCGTCCCCACAAGACACACGTTATAATTCGGATCATATCCAACAAACTCCACCTTGAGACGAATTCCATCTTGTAGCAAATGAAGTATCAACAATGAACTCACTTCAATAATAATTAATCACCGACGCCGAAAGTCACTAGGACTTCAAACTTTAATACCAACTAAGCGTGAGCATAGCTCAAACTTAGCTGTAGGAACAGGCTTAGTCATCATATCAGCGGGATTGTCATGAGTACTTATCTTGCATACCTTAACTTCACCTTGAGCAATAACGTCTCGAATAAAATGATATCTCACAGCAATGTGCTTTGTTCTTTCATGAAACATCTGATCTTTAGTGAGACAAATAGCACTTTGGCTATCACAATGTATAGTAGTGCAAGAAGAAACCCCGCAAAGTTCAGAGTATAAACCTCTCAACCAAATAGCTTCCTTACAAGAATCAGAAACAGCCATATACTCAGCTTCAGTAGTGGACAAAGCAACAGTAGCCTGCAAACTTACTTTCCAACTAACAGCACAACCACCAATGGTGAAAATATAACATGTGAGAGACCTCCTCTTATCCAAATCACCAGCAAAATCAGAATCAACATAACCAACAAGTCCATCTCTAGATTTCCCAAACTGCAAACAAGCACTAGAAGTACCTCGAAGATATCTGAAAATCCACTGAACAGCTCTCCAATGCTCTTTGCCAGGATTAGCCATGTATCTACTGACAACACTCAATGCATGAGATAAATCAGGACGAGAACAAACTATGGCATACATAAGTGAACCAACTCCACTCGAATATGGGACTTTAGACATGTATTCGATTTCTTCATCTGACACTGGACATAAATCAGAGGATAATTTGAAATGTGCAGCTAATGGAGTACTCACTGGTTTTGCATCATGCATATTAAAACGACGAAGAACCTTTTCAACATAACCTCGCTGAGAGAGGTATAACATACCAGATTTTCTATCTCTGATAATTTCCATACCAAGAATTTTCTTAGCTGCACCCAAGTCCTTCATCTCAAATGCTTTACTCAATTGTGCCTTCAATTTCACTATTTCTGATTTATCTTTAGCAGCAATCAACATATCATCAACGTAAAGAAGCAAATAAATAGCTGAACCATTAACTGTCTTCAAATAAACACAGCTATCATAATCAGACCGCTTAAAACCATGAGAGAGCATAAACGAGTCAAATCTCTTATACCATTGCTTAGGAGATTGTTTCAAGCCATAAAGAGATTTCTTTAATCTACACACAAGGTTTTCTTTTCCAGGAATAATAAAACCTTCAGGTTGGTCCATATAAATGTCCTCTTCTAACTCCCCATGTAAGAACGCAGTTTTAACATCTAACTGCTCAAGCTCATAATCATGCATAGCAACAATACTCAAAAGAGTGCGAATAGAACTATGCTTCACAACTGGGGAAAAGACATCATTAAAATCAATACCTGGAATCTGGCTGTAGCCTTTAGCAACCAACCTTGCCTTATACCTTGCTGGCTCAACCGGAGAAATACCCTCCTTCATTTTGAAAATCCATTTGCAACGAACAGGCTTTTTATTCTTGGGCAATTTTACTAAATCCCAAGTACCATTCTTTTCAAGCGACTCCATCTCATCTTGCATAGCGGTCATCCAATTGTTAGAATCAGCAGAAGTAATAGCCTCAAAATAATTAGAAGGTTCTGCACCTTCAATCTCTTCTGCAACGCTTAAAGCATAAGCAATATTGCATTCTTCAATTAATCTTTTTCTTGGCTTAGAAACCCTTTTGGGCTTATCAGCTGCAATAGAATGTTGTGGAGGCTGCACGACTGGAGAAGAATGCTCAACAACAGAAGAATCATCAACAATTGGTAAATTATCATCAATAGGTGCTTCTTGTACAGCAACACTATCATTTTCTGATGTATGATCAGAATCAATAAAATGCTCCACCTGCACACTTGTTTTCTGCTGAACAGAAGCACTAGTAGATAGGTTGTCAGGCAACATAACAGATTCATTAAAGATAACATTCCTGCTAATCACAACCTTCTGAGTTTGTGGATTCCACAATTTATAACCGTTAACACCAGGTTGATAACCAAGAAAGATGCACTTAATAGCTCTAGGCTCTAATTTACCATTATCAACATGAGCATAAGCAGTACAGCCAAAAACTCTCAATTGCGAATAATCAGCAGGAGAACCAGACCATACCTCAATTGGAGTTTTCTTATCAATAGAAATGCTGGGTGAACGATTAACAAGATAGCAAGCAGTGGAAGCAGCTTCAGCCCAAAAACGTCTATTCAAGCCAGAATTAGACAACATGCAACGAGCCTTAGAGATGATAGTCCTGTTCATACGCTCGGCTACACCATTCTGTTGAGGTGTATAAGGAACGGTGTAATGCCTAACAATGCCTTCAGCTTTGCAATATGCTTTAAACTCGTGTGAACAGAATTCCATACCATTATCAGAACCTTCTTTTCAGTTTGGTTTTCAACCATAGTCTTCCACTCTTTAAATGCTGAAAATGCTTCTGATTTATCTTTCAAGAAATAAGGCCATACCTTTCTAGAATAATCATCAATAATGGTCAACATATAACGAGCACCACCAAGAGAAGGCTTGCGAGATGGTCCCCATAAATCAGAATGCACATAATCAAGCATACTTTTACTTGAATGAGTAGAGGTATTAAATTTCACCCTTTTGTGTTTGCCAAACACACAATGCTCACAGAAATTCAACTTGCTGATGCTATGCCCATCGAGAAGACCTCTCTTACTTAACACTGCCAAGCCAAGCTCACTCATATGCCCAAGACGCATATGCCAAAGATTAGTAGCATCAGAAGTAGATAATGAATTAGAAATTACAGCGGCATCACCTGTAATTGTAGTACCACGAAGACGGTACAAATTGGCAGATTTCAAATCACCTTTCATCACAATAAGAGAACCTTTTGACACTTTCAAAACTCCATCTCCACCGGAGTACTTGTACCCTTTGCCATCAAGAGTACTCAAAGAGATTAAATTCTTGCTCATAGTTGGAATGTGTCTCACATTTGTCAAAGTTCTGATAATACCATCATGCATCTTAATCTGAACAGATCCAATGCCTATAATGTGATGTGATCTATCATCACCCATACGAACAGAACCACCTTGGACAGAATCATAAGTGATGAACCAATCTCTATTAATGCACATATGAAAGGAAGCAGCGGAATCAAGAATCCATTCATCACCACTATTTGCACATCCAGCAAAAGCAACAAGAACATCTCCACCATCTGAATTAACATTGGTGGCAGCAACAGAAGCATTACCTTCATCATCAGATTTACCTTTCGGTCTGTATGTGCCAGTTCTCTTTTCCTTGTTCTTCAATTTATAACACTCAGAAATAAAATGAGTGTCTTTCTTGCAATACTTGCAGAATTTGTCATCCTTACCTCTAGACTTTGAACGGCCCCTGTAGCCATTCGAGCTCTTGCCTCTATAACCATTATTAGAATTCTTTTGTGTCCTGCCACGAACAGACAAAGCTTCTCCAGTGGAAGCGGAACCTTCAGAAGACACCATCAGTTTCATCTTCTCTTTGGCTTGCAATGCCTCATAAACATCATGGATGGTTAGAGAATCACGACTATATAGAATAGTATCTCTGAAGTTTGCAAAAGAACTAGGCAGTGAGCACAAAAGAATAAGACCCAAATCTTCATCATCATAAACTACCTCCATAGACTGTAGGTCAGCAACGATCTCCTTAAAGACCGAAAGATGGTTAAGGACAGAGCCACCTTCTTGCAACTTGTGCGTATATAACTTCATCTTCATATGCATCTTGCTTGTCAAATCTTTTGACATGCAAATTGACTCCAACTTGAGCCATAGAGCAGCTGCAGTTTTCTCCTGCAAAACCTCTTGCAAAATATTATTTGAGAGATGAAGATGAATATGAGACAAGGCCTTACGATCTTTTCTTCTCTCATCATCGGTCCAAGTCTTTGAATCCTTGTTCCCGAATTTCTCAAGCGCATCATCTAAATCAGCTTGCGCTAAAACAGCTCGCATCTTGACTTGCCATAGAGCGAACCTTGTATCTCGATCCAGCAGCGGAATATCATACTTCATAGAAGCCATTGAGAAGAAAATAACCAGAAGAATATAATCTGCAGTAAATAAATCTAGGAGTAACCCTAGCAGAACCTGCAGCCTGTGTACACCTCCCGTGTACTAATAGCAAAGAGCTAAAAATCTTCTCTGGTAGATCTCTCGTGTGGCCCTAGCAGAACTCCACGAAATTGATTTTCAGCCGCAAGAACCTTCGCGTGACTCCAGCAACGACGTGATCTCTGTCGACAGCGATTTTTTTTCTTTTTTTTTTTTGTCCTCCGCCTAACAGCCACGAACAGCAAACAGCGGCAGGAGCCTCCCTGACGCCTCTTGATGACAGCGGCACGGGAACGCGTGGTATGGAACGGCCGAAACTTCGACCAGGAGACGACGCAGATTGCACCGACGGACGGAAAACCAATTCCGTGTTGAACTCCGCCTCGCTGACGAAAGCAGTTGCGCGATGAACGGCGGCGGCGACGAACCAGGGACTGAACCCTAATTTTTTTTTTCAAATCTCGTGCCAAGCTCTTGATACCAGTTGTTAGCAAATAATGCGTAAACAAGATCGAACACGAGACACAGATTTAACGTGGAAAACCCTTGCGGGAAAAAACCACGGGCGCCAACCGGCGATCTTCACTATAATGAGAGAGTTACAACGCAGGGAATACAATGAGTCGTCTACTCATCCCTTGCGGCTTACAAGATGTAGATATGGGTGGACTAAACTGACTGCAGTCAAATACGGAAACAAATCCGCTAAACATACAACCCGAACCGTGGGCCCTCCAGGCGTCCTCACAAGACACACGTTATAATTCGGATCATATCCAACAGTCTTCCACAGGATCACACTCACAGCTTCAGTGTTCACATACCACAAGCAGACAACACTTGATCCGGTAGAAAGCTGTCCTTTTGCGGCACACCTCGCATTTGTAGAAGGGTGGAGGGTGAGGATACCCATATCCACCCCCGGGGCCCAAAGTGTTGGTGTAGTATTCATCCTCCCAGTTCCAGATGCTAGTGCCTCCTGATGTCCAATCGGTATCAGTACTAGTTGCTTTGTCTTTCTCAGCGCTGGTTGCTTCATCTTTCTCTAAGTGCAAGCCCGATGAGTTGATGCTTTCCCATACTGCCGAAGAGGATTGGTCAAGACATTTGGAGGTCTCGATGCAGTCCTAAAAATACAAACACAAAATGTTAGCTTTTTTAAAATGAACTGCCAAGTGGAATCTTGCTATTTGATGGTAGCCGCTTAAAAATAACTATTGAATGGTATACTATTAAAGAAATCATAATTTGCTAGAAAATGGACAAAAGTCAAACAATATATGTAATTTTTTTAATACGAACCATCAAGTGCAAATCTTATTACCGAATGGTACAATACTGAAGAAATCATAATTTGCTAGAAAAAAGGATAGAGTCAACATCAGTGAATAAGCTCCACGATCAAAGTGTGCTGTAGAAGGCCTCCCCTTGCAGCATACCTTGCACTTATAGAAGGGTGGAGGGTGAGGGTCTCCGTAGCCACCTCCGGCTCCCAAAGTGGTAATATAAGCTTCTTTCTTCCTGGCGCCCACAGTGCCACCTGATGTTTGAGCTGAAGTTGAACGGACAGTGGCCACTTTGTCTTTTACTTTCCCCAAGATCCCTGGAGCAGTCTTGCTACTCTTTGATGCGGTGGAAGAGCGTTGCTCAAGACATTTGGCGGTCACAGCGCAAGCGCAACCCTAAGAAAACAAACAATATATGTTATTTTTTGAATACGAACCACCAAGTGGAAATCTTAATACTGAATGGTACAATACTGAAGAAATCATAATTTGCTAGGAAAAGGTACAAAAGTCAACATCAGTGAAAGCTCCTAGATCAAAGCACGTTGTGTGTCCATTGACAGGGCTAAAGGAACAAATACCCTTTAATATTTCGACACAATTAGCTTATAGAATCGAAGTTAGATGTACTGACAAAAGCATGACTGATAGTTAATGAATTTTAGATACTGTTCCGATGTCTAGATTCAAGACGGGTGGAATGTAAAAAAAAACATTATTAGGATAGTAAAGGAACAGTGAGCTAATGAAATGCAATCGCTAAAACTAGTAGCAGGACTAAAGCACAGCATTGCTATTTTCTAAATAACAAGTTTAACTGAAAGGTATTCAAGAGTTGTTAACATTTCATACGCATACCAATTTCCACTAACTGGGAAAAGCTGATACAATACGCACCAAGGAACGTATACCAATTTCTACTTCTAGCAGAAGAAATTATAAACTAATTCATAATGCAAATATTCAAAATTCTTAAAAAAAAGAACAAATCATCTTCACTGACCTTGTGCAATCTCCATTCATCGCTAGCATCTAATGCACTCAAACGGTGATGGTAATTATCTGAGGAGCTACCTCGGCACATAAATGGCACTTGATTGATTCTGTCAACTGCATATTTGAAATTGACTTATTGAATGGGCATTGCAAAAGGAAAAGAGAAAAAGACAAGCAAAAAGAACTACCTCTCCTGTCTAGCAGAGAATGGTTCCTGGGTATCTGTAGTCTGATATTTCATGGCATAGCAGAAGACTCCAAATTCCAATAACGAGCTGCAACAAACACGGTTATCCCAAATTTAAGATTTTAGTATTTTACTGAAGATCTGATGAACTTCAACAAATTCAGGCCAATACCTGAAGATGTACGAGTCGACATGGTATCAGTCTGCCAGTCCTGTTCATCGACCTCATCATCCTCTTTGCTGACTTCAGTAACTATGTCGTCATTGATAGCATCTATTGCATCCACATATTGACGGCAATTATGTGAGAGGGCTTGGTGCATCAGTCTAGCTGGTGCAGCCTTGTGGATGGATCTTGGAGGCACTTGATTGGCCCCATCAGCTGCATATTTGAAATTGGTTCGCTGAACATGCATTGCAAGAAAAATGTGTGCTGTTGATCTATGGACAGAGGAGACACGAAAAAAGATCTACCTCTCCTATCCAGCAGAGAACCGTGACTGGGTGTCTCTACTTTGATGTTTCGCTGTGTAGCAGAAGGCTTCATGGATATCGCAATGTGATTGCTACCTTCAAAGATATAACCAGACTCAAAATTCCAATCACGAGCTGCAACGTATATGATTGTCCTAAATTTCATATTAAGCTGAAGAACAGATAAACCCCAGGGGATTCTGGCCAAACCTGATGACATACAAGATGACACAGTATCATTCTGCCAGTTGTTCGTATCACAAATCTCATTCCCCTTTCCTCTGGCCTTAGGAAATCTCCAGTCATTGACAGCTCCTATTGCACCCATATATTGACGAAAATTATGTGAGGAGAGAGCCCGATGCATCAATCTAGCTGGGGTTGCAAGAAAACTTTGTCGCTGATCCATGAATGGAGAAGACAAGAAAGAACATACCTCTCCTATCCAGCAGAGAAGGATGCCTGCTTGTCTGAAATTTGATGTTTTCAAGTGTAGAAGAAGGCTTCATGAAATCTGCTCTGGTTGGCAACCTTCCTTGCCTTTTCCTGCAATGTAATATTTGGATCGATTATTTCAGATTCACTCCAGGTTCTGAAAGATCAAACGGTCGGGGAAAATAAAAATGGTGCATACAATTAGGAATTAGCTGCATGTAACAATGAATGGAACCAGAACCTAACTAGTCGAAGTTTACAGAGATGACGAAAAATAAATGCAGACAGTAAGATGATTGAGCAAATATTGCTCTTATTTTTGGCCTTCCGAAATGGACGAACAGAAACGTGAGAACAAGCACAATTCGTCAGAGGTGCAAGTTTTGCTACATGTCAGTTAACTAGCATGTGGATTTCCAAACAATTCAATACTTCAGAATTGTTAGCCGATGAAGAATTTATGCAGGAAAAAAGAACAATGATAAGCAATAGAGACATTTGTTCCTGAAGTTTATGAAAGAAACGGAGTACTTCCATCCAAGAAAATACCTCTACTCCAGAAATGAAGAACTAATAAGATACTATATTGGTATTCCAACAGCATTCAAGAACCTCAAACTATTAAGAAACGAATTAAACCGAAACTGAGCGCCTCCAGCCAAGAAACCCGCCTCTACTCCAGAAAAGAAGAATTAACATGACATTTCGGCATATAAGAACAGCACTCAGGAACTGCAAACTATTAGAAAGTAATGGAGATCAACGGAACCCATCCAAACCGCCTCTGCTACAGAAAAGAAAAGCTATAGGGTGCGAGGAGTGTCTTCTTGATCTCCCCCGCGGAGGCCTCAACCTCCGGCTTCGGGTTGGCGTCGGCAGCGTACGACGAGGAGGCCCGCGAGGCCTTGGAGTGGGTCGGCGAGGAGCCCGGCGAGACCCAAGAGGCGGCGGCAGGCTCGCTCTTGCAGGGGAACGGAAGGAGGTAGCCGGCGCGGTGCTTGTTGGTCCTGCCGCGGGAGGAGACGCCGCCCCGTTCGGCGGCCATGTTCTTGGTTTCTTGTTCTGCTCCTGTCCTTTTGCGAACGTTTGCCTTTGTCTTTTTGGTTTGTCGAGAGAGCGGGCGATGGGAAGATTGGCCTTTATAGTTTATAAGTAGGAGTATTAAGGAAGAGGAGGGTGCCTGGCTGGGCCTTCCTGCTGTTGGGCCTTGGCCCAACCTTGTAGCAGATGAAACACGCGCCTCGGCCCTGCTGCATTCAATTCAGCAAATCAATTCAGAAAGACAGAAACACAGGTTTATACTTGACCATAGATCTCTTCAGAATCAAGCAATCAGGGCGTGAACGCAAAATTCATTCTGGTCTAGTTCCTCAGAGAAATCTCAGGTTGTTGTGAACTTAGGATCTTCAGTTGTGCTTCAAATAACCAGATTCTGACCACTGAAATTCTATAGCGGCTAGTTAGCAGAGAGTACAGAAACAAACAACTCAATTCAGAGACACAGGTTTGCACTTGACCATAGCTCTCTTCAGAATCAAGCAATCAGAGTGACTGTGTGAGCGTAAAATTCATTCTGGTCTTGTTCCTCAGAGAAATCTCAGCTTGTTGTGAACTCAGGGTCTTCAGTTGTGCTTCCAATAATCGGATTCTGATCACTGAAGAAATTATGATGTGCCCTCTTTTCTGAAGTTGAATACTGGCCACCAGATTTTGGAGATCAAGAGCATCAGATTTTGAGAATTTACCCTATTGCCTTTTCAGTACCAAGGAATGTGGTTGCCTTTGGGTTGAGATCGAAGAATTTACACCAGCTTCGCAGCATGATGGAGATGGACTTTGCCTATTGAAAAAAGTTGAGCATATCCCTTTGATCCGTCGATGGTAATCTGAGCTCCGCAAGTATCGCTTGCCTCCCACTCTGCTGCATCTGAACCTCCCTCGGAACCCAGAAGCTCTGGTCTGACCAATCGATAGCTTGCAGTGGCAGTTGCCGTAGAGCGCGGGGACGTCGCAGCAATGCAGCGGATCTAGATGTGCGCGAAGTCGGACACCGAGATCGGCGTACCGGTGGAGCTGATGCTCTTGCGCCAAGCATCCGCCAGCGACAGCCATAAGCCCGACAGATGTGGCAGAGGTTCGGAAAGCGATGGAGCACGTCGTCGCCGAGGAACCGGGAGGCGCTGAGCGGCGGGGTCCCCGCTGGTCACTAGGATTAGCGACACCTCGCCGCAGGTGAGGAGCGGGGCAGCGCGGTCGGGGCGGTAATTGAGGCCGTGGGGAAAGCGGCCCGGCAGCGCAGGGCGAGCCGGCGGCGCAGGCGCGTCCAGTCATCCACCCACTGGAGAGCGGAGACGGAGACCAGCGATACGGCGGGGGGCCGCGAGATAAGCGAGTAAACGGGGACGGCTAGGGTTGGTCGGGCGGCGGCGCGGGCGCCATGGCGTCCTTGATCCTGCCGGCGCACGTGGCGGGCCAGTCCTTGAGCCGCTGGTGAGTGGTGACTTACGCTGCTGGCCTGCTGGGTGGGCAGGCAGGTGACCGAGGCGCGGGGCGGACTCGGTGCCTGGTGCATGGGCCCAACACTCAGCGCCTTATTTTTTGGAGTCTTTTACCCCTATGCCATTAAGAAAGATGCCAGTTACCCCTATGCCACAAAAAAGTTTCTTCATACCTGTGTGCCATGAGCCTAAGTTTCATTTACCCGTGTGCCATTTTGGATGGATGGAGACTTAACAGAGGTGTTAGTGGCTATGAAAAGACCGTTTTGCCCTTGTGTATAATAGTGGCTTAAAAAAATTCGAAAAATTGAAAAACAGTTTTCAAACCGTATAAAAAATCAGAAAATGGAAAATATTTTTAAAAAGCGAAAAAAATCAGAAAAAATGATAAAAAAATTTGAAATTGTATAAAAATCCAGAAAATTCGTTAAAAATTATAAAAATACGGAATAAATTGATAAAAATGTTTTAAAATATAGGAAAAATGTTTAAAAATGCAGAAAAATTTAGAAAAATGTGAAAAAATTTAGGAAAAAGTGAAAAAAAATTAGGAAAAAATCGGGCATAATTTTTTGGAAAAAGGAAAAATAGGTGCATGACCATTGCATACCAACAAGTACTACATATCACATGGAAAAACAAGACATAACCATTGCATAGCAACAAGTTCATTTCACCAACATGTAAGCAAATAAGTTTCATCACACTTAGTCCACACATAGAAGTAGCAGTTCACTAGTGTTCATCACACCAAACCATACATGTCTGAAATGACATCAAAAGTAGTAGTTCCACCACTTGATTTATTCAAGCTGGAGTTTCTTCTTGCTTCTGGTATTAGAAGCTGGGCTAGATGGGTTGGCCACTTCAACTGGAGCCCTCCTTGGCGAGTACTTCTTCATGACGGCTTGCTTCTTCCTTGGTGTCGGCACTGTCTGTCGAGAGCCTTCAAAGGATGCAATGTCTTCATGAACAGATGGATGTTGCTCAATTTGGGGAGGAAAGGGATCATTGGATCCAGTTGCAGACCTTGTGTGAAAGCAAGTAAAATAGATCAGTTATGTTGTAATTGATTAGATTTGGAAAAGTGAAAGATCATACCTGCTGGTACTCGCTGGTGGTGGCCCCTTCTTTTTGGCGCCTTTTTTCACTCTCTTTGGCTTACGTGTAGCAGTAGCAACCGCCTCATTGTGTGGGAATACCATGGCTGATCCAGGAGTGGCCACAACAAGGCTAGTCACTGTGTTACTGGAAGATGTTTTCTTCTGCTTCTTCTTTGGTGGACCCCTGAAATAAAGTATGAGAATGTTATTTTGCATAGGTAAACATGAAGTCATTGTGTAGCTATGTCTAGAAAGTTTACCTCTCAGCCTCATATGCAGCTATGTCATCTGGATTGCCATTCTTACATGTGTACCAATGGTGCCCATACTGGTGGCATATTGGGCACTCATGTTGCCTTTTTCCAGTACCTTCCTCTGATTTCTTCTTGCTACTACCTCCCTCCAAAGCCGATTTCATCCTGTTCTTTCTCCTTCCTCCCGCAGTTGACTTAAGCAATGGAAGATGCATGAAGAAGCCATGGGTGGGTTTGGGCCACATGGACTTGTCAGGAATAGAGGGCACAGAACCTGCATATGCAATTTTGAATTTCTCAACTGAATAGCAATCATCCACATAATCTTCAAGTTTGGCCACAGGGATTGATGTGATGTAGGCAATGGCATGTTTGCATGGTATTCCTGACCCTTGCCAAGCTCTGCATGAACATGTCCTCTCAATTATGTTCACTACAAACCTGAAGCTCCTAGCTGAACTTCCCTTAGCACAAACTTCTGCAATGCCATCAGGTGAGCTTGTGATTACTTCAATGTCAAGGTTATAGCTAGCTGCTCTCAACTTCTGCACTACATGAGGCAAGATCTTTCCTTCAAACTTTTGGGCAACCCTTTTTCTATTATTCCATTTAATCAAGATCATTTGTCTAATGGTATCCATCAAGTCATCCAAGTGTAGGCCTTTCTGATCCTTTACCTGCCAACAAAGAGCAATTCATGTAAACATGTAATAAAACAGGAAATCAATGCAAATAAAGTGTTAATCAACGAAAGCTTACCCATTTATTGAATGCCTCAGCCAAATTGTTGGTAATATAATCTACTTTTGACAATGTGGAAAACTGGCTCCTGGTCCACAGCTTCTTGTGATTTTTCTGAAGCCATTTCATAGCCTCTGGCTTGGCTTCAGCCATAGCTTGATAATGTTTCTCAAACATGTAAGGGCTCCAAGAATATGCAGATGCCCACAGGTGATCATCAAAAATTTGTCCACTATATTGCTTCTTAAAATTCTGTACTAGATGGTACATACACTCTCTATGTTCAGCATTTGGGAAAACTGTACTCACCCCATGCATCACTGGTTGCCCACAATCAGTGCTGAATGTAAGACCAACTGGGTTGCCTATAGCTTCTTTCAACCTCTCCATAAACCATTCCCAATTGTCATTTGTTTCTGAGTCAATGACACCAACAGCTACTGGGTACATCCAGTTGTGACCATCAACAGCACAAGCAACACACAACTGTCCTCTAAACCTTCCATTCAAAAATGTACTATCTACTGCAAGATATGGCCTACAACCTCGTAGGAAACCATCAACACAAGCTTTCAAAGCAAAAAACAGCCTGTTAAACCTTATTTTGTTGTTGATGGTATGGTGATCAATTACGACAAAGGATCCAGGACTAGTTTCCTCTATCTGAGTCTTCAATCTATACAGGTTGTCAAAACTGTTGGACCAAGGACCATAAAGTTTATCCATAGCACGGTTCTTACCTAGATACACTTTCCTGTAGGTCACATCAATTTTGAATTTTTCCTTCAATCTCCTTCTCAGCTCTTTGGCACCCAATGTCCCATCTTCCTTCAACCAATCAATCACTTGCTCACAGACCCAAAACTGTGTCACTCCTACACAAGTGCCTGCCCTCCTAGTGCTGTGACAATTCTCATGCAAGTATGGATTCCTTGTGATCTGCAAAAAAATTTATACATCAATGGTTACGTTATTTACTAAAAAAATGACATCGATGCATATAGAGTGTGACAAAAGAAATTTACCTGCACTGTGACTTCATCACTCAAAGTACTGGCATGAATTCTCCATCTACAACCCACATCATTGCCACTGCAATACACCCTGTACCGAGTTTTATCACTCTTTTCAATCTCATATTGGAACTCATATTTGGTAGCATGTGTAGCTAAAGCCAACTTAAAAGCATTCATGTCTGAATAAATGGTGCCTACTGCCATAGGTGGATCATTCTTATCATAGTCAGCATCAGGTTTCCGTGCAGGCAATCTATCTGTAACAATGTCATCATCCTCTACTTCATCATCAGACAAAGATTCATCTTCCTCTACTTCATCTACCAATGTGTCTGGTTCAGATTGCCTAGTGGAAATGGGAGGTGCTCGATGTCCAGGACCCATGTCAATGTACAAGTACTCATCATCAACACCCACATGCTCATTTGATGGGTTTGGGTTAGCAAGGGATTCACTATCCTCATGAATGCTTACTTCTACTGAATGCCCAGTACCAACTTCCCACTGTGAGGAAATGTCAGGAGGCTCACTACCCAAACCGGCGTCCATCCTACAGATGAACAACAACGAATGCTTAACACATATGCACACGCGTGAGCAATGGAGAGAAGTGCGGATTTTACCTTGCTGTTGAGTTTCTGGGAGTACTCTGTTTCTGGGCGTTGCTGTTCCTGCCTCCTGGCGCCCTGTCCTCTGGGGGGGGGGGGGCACGCGCGCTATGCCGGAAGGGGTTTTGGGCCGCGTTCGCGCCCGCGGGGGGGGGGGGGGGGGGGGGGGGAATCGCGCTGCTGGCGGGCGGGGGGGAGGCGCTGCTGGCGGGGGGGAGGCGCGCGGGGTCTGGGCCACCCGAACCTGGCGGCGGGGGGGGGGGGGGGGGGGGGATCGCGCTGCTGGCGGAGGGGGGAGGCGCGCGGGGCCTGGGCGCGGCGGCCTGGGCCTGGGAACCTGGTGGCGGGGGGGGGGGGGGGAAGCGGGGGCGCGTGGGGCCTGGGCAGCCGGCGGCCTGGGACCCTGGCGGCGGGGGGGGGGGGCGCGGTCTGGGCAGCCGGCGGCCTGGGCAGCTGGCGAGCGGCGTGGCCGGCGGCGGCGGCGGCGGCATGCCCCCCGGCGGCGGCGCTAGGTCTGCAGTACGAAGAAGAGGAGCACGGGAGAGAGGAGTTGTCAGGAAGAGGAGAATAGAGATGGGGGCAAATCAGTCATTTCCATGCGTGGGTCCCACATGTCACCGTTAAGTTTTCACAGAAGTTGGACGGAATGGCACACGCGTAAACAAAAAATTTGCTCATGGCACACAGGTGTCTGAAAACTTTTTTGTGGCATAAGGGTAACTGGCATCTTTCTTAATGGCATAGGGGTAAAAGACTCTATTTTTTGGGACGGGAGATTTGGGAGAGAGACGGGCCGGGCTGGACGAGATCGTGCTGCTGATGGTGGTACTTGATTTTTTTTATTTTATGACATTGCAAAAATAAATATTCGTATGAAAAAATTGCAAAAAATAGGCTTCTATAGTCGTACGAACTGTCTATAGCCGCTTCAAACGATGATAGGCTACAAATCGCCAATAGTATTTCTTTTACTTTCGTTGTAGCTATAAATTGCCGAACTAACGGCAGCAGGCGCTTCCGCCTTGAGGCGGCGGCAGGACCCGCTCAAGACGCCCGCGAAGACGTGTGGTATGAGTTTGGGATTCTTTTTAGCCTAACAAATTATTCTACCCACAGAATACTATAAATTAGTCTAACGGATTATTCTCATCTTAAACTTTTCAGTCTAGCTCACCGAAACGGCAGTAAATGCGGCGACCGCTGGATACTGTGCCATTCCTTTTTGAAAAAGGGATATTGTGCCATTAGTTGCTGCTCTGAGGAATTTCCCGCCAGTGCCCGCGAACGGTCGCTTCACTGGCTGATCGACGGCTCGTGTTCAGGCGTTGACCCAGTGGCTTCCATCGTCACGTATCCTCAAGCCACTGGGTTCAGCCGTTGACGGTATCCAGTCACCGAGGAGATCGTCGGCTTTCGATGGGTTCAGTCGTTCAAGTTCAGCCACGGTGCCGTCTGTGCGGTAGATAATTAGGATTTAGGAATTAGGAGCTTGACGGCTGTTTGTGCATGGCGACGCCATGGACCACCCGATTGCAATCAATCAACAAAATCCCGCACGGGTAACAGATGAAGCAGTGAATGAAAAGCACTCGTAGACTTTCCTGAAGACCTTTCTTATTTTTGAGGTGCGATCAACAGCCAGTCGGCGTCCCTGTGGACTTGAGGATCCATCAGTTGAGAACTATCATAAATTAGACTTATGTTGTGTAATTTGTGTAAACTGTTTAATTCGAGCATTGTGTTCTCTGAGATTCCATATTTGTAAGTTGTATGTGTTCTATGGACGTCCTGGGCACACATATGGCAGCATTCGGGTTTTGTGTAAACCTGGGTGGAGCCACATGTGATCCGAGGATGTGGGTGCGGCGCAGGAGCCGTGCATGCAGCCACGCAGGGGGGAGGGGCGACAGTTTTGTCGGCTAGCGCGAGCGCACGGCACCCCCTGCGCGCGCCCAGATTTGGGATTCCGTGTCCCAACTCCCAAACCATCCTCAGAGGATGTTTAGTTCGCAAAAAAGGAGATTTTTTTTGGATTGGGTTGTATGCACATAGAAAAAATGAACTAACATAGTTCTATGTTCTCTAGTTAGAAACTTTTTGGATTTCGGGTGGAACTAAACACCCCCTCAGTTGCCACAGAAGTAAGATCCAAAGGTCGCACCTCCTTCCAACTTCCATCCAAGGGCCAGCGGGTCTGCCAACTGACATTGCTATCCACCTTCTCTGTCCTCCTCACCGCCGCCGTAGTTCAGTGCCCCTGCCCTCCTTGCCGCCCGCTCTGAATCGCCGTCGAGCCTGCTCCTCGACGCCCTCCTCACCTCACCGCCATCTCCTCCGCCTCGTGGACATACTCCGTGGCACCGCGCGCACGTGCAATTCATAATCGAGGAAGGTCACACGGCCACAAAGGGGATCCCAAATCCGGGGAGCCTCGCGAGCATCGCCGCGCCGTCTCGATTTGGGCACACAGCTGGACAGAGCGGCGAGGTTTGCAGCACCGCTGGTCCCAAAGTGTCAATATCCCCGTTTTTTAAAAAAGAAAATATATGTCAGTTGCATCAATTAATACATATAGCCGTTTATTAGTACACGCTTACATCACTGATAAGCTATGGAATTAAGAAAATAAAATGCTAGAAATGCCAATCGTAAAGTCATCGACTTCTAAATTCTAATGCAGGTGGGCGACTGCGTGATCCGGTATTATCCAACCAGCACTAGGCGTCTCCCATGGTGCACATGCAAATGACCCTGGATATGAATTGGTCGTGCAGTAACCCGTGCAAGGGTTGTAGAGGTAATCATTTGCAGCCTCTGAACTGCCATTTTTCTAGCAGAGCAAAATGGAAGAACTAACTTTCTTCTTCCACTGCCCTTGCCCACAATCATGATCTTTGTCCTCGATCTTCTCCATGCTCTTATGTTCAAAGCAGGAAGGCATAAAGCTCTTGTTCTCGACGAATCTGCGCCTATTTTTTTTGCAGACACGCTTGAACTGTACAATGGACCTAAAAGGGAGACGGATCAGGTGTTTATTTAGATGAAAAAAATGACATAAATGTCACATCAGATGTTATATGGGATGTCAGAGGGGGAAAAAAACACTAATTACAGAACTCGTTTGTAAACCGCGAGACGAACCTAATAGGCATAATTAACCCGTCATTAACACATGCTTACTGTAGCAATTTGTCTAATCACACCCTAATTAGGCTCATTAGATTCGTCTACTTATAATTTACGGACTATATGTGTAATACATTTTTTGAACTACATTTACTACGCCATACATCTATACTATAAAGTACGACAAAATTTTCGTTTCGTCCGTCGTCATCTATATCCTACACCGTCGGATTTTATGACGATCGAACGCTCTAGATTAATCTAAAGAGTCCATGTTGACTACATCTCACCTTTAAGCCAACGCCATCGGATTTTATGATGATCGAACGCTCTAGATTAATCTAAAGAGTCTATATAGACTACATCTCTAAATTAGTAATTTTTTTAAAACACGTGCCTACGGAACGTGCCTTTCTGCTAGTGTGTCAAAAAAAACTTTTAAGGGTGTAAAGTTTTTGCATCTAAACACCCCCTTAGTCGCCTTGGCTAGAGGAAATAAAAAAGATATCTCTTTTTTTGAACAAGCGGCAAAAAAATGTCTTATTTTTATTATATTAGAAAAAAGGAAAGCTAACAACAACTCAACAAAAACCACCACTACCACAAAAACAAAAACCACCACCAGTACGAACTTAAAACAGCTTGAAATCCTCTTTGCTTAAGAAGGTCACTTCCTCCCCGAGCTTTGACTCTTGATTGAAAGTTCTTCGGACAGTTACGTATTTTGTGTTTTGTGGACAGGAGCAAGAGTTTCTTTGAACAAACAGATACGTACTGCAGCGCGACCACACGGATAGCTTACTCCTGTATCTGCAGCTGAGAAGATGGTTTCGACATTCTTTGACACGGCGTCATAGGCGAGAACGGTGTGGTCAGATGTTGCCACAATCATCTTCTTCACTGGCCTGCCATCACCCACAGCACCAAGGACTCTGATCAGCTCCGGCTCAACCAAATTCACTCCAGCATGACCTGACAAATCAATGCGAGTGTCCAACTGCTGCCGTGGTGCAGCAGAGAGGAGGATTGGAGAAGCAGTTTTTTGCCTCAGTTGCGCTGCGGTGGCATGGCCGGCGGCGGCCTGCACGGGTGTTGCCGGCGACGTCGTGGTGTCATAGTTGGCTGCAGCTGCGTGCGAGTCAGCGATGCCGTGGGGGCGTGGTTGACGGCCTTGGGTCTTCTATCTGCTCCTAGATGCTGCTTTGTCGGGCGGGTTTGCGTGACATCGGGCGAAAGCCTTGCAACGGTGACGCCTTCGGGTGTCATGCTCCTCCTTGGAGGCATTGGATTGATGTCTGCTCTCCCCCCGGTGGTAGGTCCTCATGGTGAAAACCGTGCTCCAGTTGGAGCGGCGATGGCGACGTCTTTGGACGCCGTTTCCCTCTTTGGAGGTATCGCTTTAGAGGATCTTCCGGCAGTGGTGCCCGACTTCCGCTCTTTGGAGTGGCGCGGTCATTGGTAGTTTTTCGTACAGCTACACGTCTTGCAGCGGTCCGTGGCGACCAGCCCTGCACGGCAGCGGTTGGCTCGGTACGGAGCATCGTCGTTCACGACGGCGCAAGTGGTGACTTTGCGCATCCTTGGCTTGATTGGTGATTGACGCCGCTCGATTGGTGGGGATGGTGGATTGGGTGGTTTTAGTTGGGTGGAGTTCATGGTTGTGGGAGCTTTAGGAGCGGCAGCGGTGTGATAGAGGTGTTAGACGGCTCGTGTTGATGTCCCAGTCCGACCGAGCAGGGTGTTGAGTTGAGTTGAGCGTGTTGGCTTTGTGTGGCGCGGTTGATGACCCAATCCAACCGGCCGATGTTGTGTTGTTGTTGTTTTCATTTGGTTGTTTCGCCCAGTCTGGGCTTCATCTTCTTTTTAATATAATCGGCAGCTCTTCTGCCTGGTTCGTTTAAAAAAAATGCGAGTGTCCAACGACCAAACACCAGTGGCACCGTAGCCCTGCAGCTTCCAAATCTCCAATGCGGTGTTGCAATCAGGCGGCAATCCATGGCGAAGGTCTCTGACCATGCAGAGGCAGCCGTCGAGCTCCAGCAGGTGGACTCCTCCTCGTCCTCGTGTACATGTACCGCACGGTGGTGGCTGAATCCACCCGAAGGTCTCCTCGGCGACTGAATACGTGACGATGGAAGCTGCTAGATCATCAAAGCATGAACCCAAGCTGTCGATCAGCCAGTGGAGCGTGCCATGCGCGAGCACTGGCGGGAGATTCCTGCGAGCAGCAACTGCGATGGAGCAATGAGCAGCGCTGGAGAAGCTCGAAGGGATTCTCCCCGCGGCAGGCCTCCAGCGGTCTTCGCCGAGAGTGTAGACTTCGCACGACACGTCACGATCCTTGGGCCTCTTGAGCAACCTCATGACCTTGTACACCTTGGCCTGGGCATCGAACCCGAGGCCGGCGCTGGAGAAGATCACCACGTCCTGGCAGGACGGCAGCCGCGTGACCGCCCTGGTGGCCGCGTTGACGACGTAGTACGCCGCCGGCGAGAACGCGTCGTGCAGGAGGGTGAAGCCGCGGCACTGCGCCGCGACGCCGCCCACGAACTCGCCGCCCCTCAGGCCGTCGAGCGCGAGCGTCACCGTCGTCGTCAGGTCCGCGCCGCCGCCGCCGCCGCCGCCGGGGCCTTGTGCTTGCGGCGAGCAGGTGCAGGAGCACGCCGCCGTGACGGCGCGCTTGCGCGCCCCGGTCGCAGGCGGCGCGACGAGCAGCAGCTTGGGCCGTCGTGACGAAGCCGCCGCGTGGGCGGCGGCGGGCTGGGCTGCCATGTGGAGGGCGCAGAATTCGTATGAGGAGAGGGTCGTGGCCCAGGCGCGGCACACGGCGCGGAAGCGGAGGATGGACTTGATCGGCAGCCGCAGCAACACCTCCGTCATGAGCTCGTCCGGCAGCTCCGGCGGCGCCCCCGTGCTGGGTGCCTTGGTCTTCATTCTCTTCATGGATCTCGTCAGCATCCCGTCCCCCAAATCGAAGCGCTCGACCGGATTAGCGATCGAACTAAGGGCGTGGCCAACAGGCCGATAAGGCCTTGGTACAAGAGAGCCACGTCATCTTTTGGGAGTAAAAAATTGAGGTGAGAGAGAAACCGTCGCCAGGCGCGGCGAGGGCCGATAGCACGCGCTTCGAGTTGAAGTGGCCCCCATATCCAATCCTCGCGGTTCCTCACGCCGAGCTCCCACCCGAGCAGGCAATAATGGAGGCGCGCGCAGGGTGGAGCGGCACTGGCGGAGGTGAAGGGAGCCGTCCAGCGCAGGGAAGGATAGCAGGCAGGCAGCGGCCAAGGGCAGGGTGCGGCGCTGCGTGCATCGGTGAGCGGCACGTCGCCTGCATGTGCGGTGGAGGACGGGCGGGCGCTGTCCGGGGGAGGTGCAGTGGCGTTGGCGGAGGTGAGGGGCAGCGGCCGGGTCGATGCGGCGGCGCGAGGGTGGACGGGCAGGCCGCCGGCCGGGGACGGGGTACGACTGTGCAGGCGGAGATGAAGGGCGGCGGAGCGTCGACCGACGCGGGTACAGGGTAGGGCAGGTGGATGTGCAGCCGGCGTAGGCAAAGGGTAGAGCCGGCACGTCGACCGGCGCGGCAACTGCCGATGCCAGGCGTAGGTCGCCCGTGACGCCATGGCCATGAGGAGAGAGGTGTGAGAGAAAGAGAAGGAGAGACGATGAGGCTGGATATAGGAGGGACCCACACGAAATAAATGCTATAGTAAAACCATTGACAGATGATCTATAGGACTTGCTATATCTTACGTGGACATCACTACTGAGAGCACTTTACTATAACCATTGCGGGTGGCCTAATGGGGGCGATCCGGGCTGGATGGACACGTACTGTACGCTGTTTTGATCTTGGGTGCTGGTACGCGGGTCGGTAGGTGTAGTTAAATAGCGCCGAGTTGATTCACATACCCGAATCGGAAAAGGATCCTGTAACCTCAACTTTTGCCGATTTCATACATACCACGGGAATGAGCGTGCAAGGACTAACATTTATACTAGTCAACTCCTAACATGCAACGGCAACGGAGCCACGCCCTCCAGATTGGAAAACACAGTCCAGCACGTGTACGTTAAAGCTGGAGCTGGAGTAAACAGATGTGCAAACCATCGTCAGTTGCAGACACAGAAGTAAATGACGATGGTTTGCAACACGTATCGCAGTTGCAACGGCAACGGAGCCGGAGATCATCATGAATGTTGCTCTGTCTCCCCTGCTAGGTCCACTGTTCAGAGTTCAAGCGCGTCATCGTCGTCACCTGGAGGGCCGTGTGCCGCACGGTCGGAAACGAGAAGCACTTCGGTCGTGTTGGTCTAGATGGTTGGTGAACATATTGAAGTATTAAACAATAAATTAATTAAAAAACTAATTACAGATTACGTGCGAAATTCACGAGAC
Organism: Urochloa ruziziensis; assembly: GCA_015476505.1. Taxonomy (NCBI): domain Eukaryota; kingdom Viridiplantae; phylum Streptophyta; class Magnoliopsida; order Poales; family Poaceae; genus Urochloa; species Urochloa ruziziensis. The sequence continues at coordinate 12,679,822 of CM027123.1, forward strand.
AAACCTAATGAACTAATTAATATGTCATGAGCACACGGTTACTGTAGCATTATTGTAGCATTATTGTAGCAACTTAATGTCTAATCACAACCTAAATTAGACTCATTAGATTCGTCTGGCGATTTTCAGACCATCTATATAATGGGATTTGTTTTTCAGCTATATTTAATACGTCATACATATATCTAAACATTTATTTTGAATTTTGGAACTAAGCATGCCGAACACAAATATACCCGTGTCCGTGTGGCTCAAGTATCTGACGTGTACGAGAGGAGCGGGAGCTGGCTAGGGGGGGGGAGACTGGCTGGCGCACATGCGGCGTGTCCGTCACCGCACAACCCCCAAGGCCACCCTCTCGCTTCCCGCAAACAAGGCTCCCCCAGCTCAGAGCCTCCAACTTTTCCTATGCGCGGCACCACAAAAGACAAAAGTTTAAACAATTCATATACGATGAACCGAGTGTTCAAATCAAATTCCGATTGCATTATTGTATTTCTTTTGACATAATCTTAAAAACTAGACCACACTTGCCTATGTTTAGATTTTAAAGAATATGGAATATTTTTTTAAAAGAAGGAACAATTCATCCGATTTTAACAACCAGAAACATATCATGTGACCGTGCGGAAACAAAAAAATCGTATAGGAGGAACATAAATTTTAACATATGGAACAAATCATTTAATGGAATATAATATTATCATACTGAAGTAAGTTAAAGCGGAACAAATCATCCAATCTTATGGAACAAAATATCATACAAAAGGAACAAAATACTATACGAAAGGGACATAACTCTTAACGTGGAACAAAATATCGTACGAAAGAAACGTCAATCTTAACACGTGAAACAAAAAATATATATATGGGAACAAAATACATGTTTAAACAAATTATATGGCTCATGAAAATATACATGGGTTCGAATTATCTTACCTAGAAAAAACTTGTAGAAAAAATATATACTGCTATTTTCAAATAAAAAGGAACAAGAATAAGTCAGACAATGGGAGAGAAAAACTGAAAAATATAAACACATGCATGTATGCAACTGAATGAAGAAGGTAGCTCCAGGGGCAAAAAGAAAAAAGTAATAGAAAAAGAAAGATAAAGAAAAAAAGTAACGATACACCATACAAATATGCAACTGAATGAAGTAAAAAAAAACAAATGGAAGAAGGCTTACCTTGAGCGGGCCCGTCAGCTTAGGAAAAAAAAGCTCTCTCCCCGTCGTCTCTCACGCGCGCGCAGGCATGCAGGGCCAGGAGACAAAAGAAAAGGCGGTCTGCCAGTCTCTCATGCGCCGCTAAGTCCACGTGCTGTGGAAGGCTGCAGTCTGCGGTGGGTAGGTTGGCGCCGTGTATGCTGCACATAGCATACCCGCTGGCTGAGGCGCCGTGACCGTGAGACCCGGTGTACGAGTACACCGACGGAGGAACAGTCAGCGGTCAGCGCAACCGTGTCCGCTCTGCTTACAACTACAGCTACAGGAGCAGCAGGTCTGCCAGACTGCCATTGGCATCCACCGGGCCCTGCCCTCCTCGCCGCCGCCGCCGCAGCAGTTTGGCGCCCCTGCCCTCCTTGCCGCGCTCTCCGCCGGGCCTGCTTCTCCGCAGCTCCGCCTCCTCACCTCGCTGCCACCTCCCCGGCGGCCCGGCCTCCTCCACATAGTCCGTGGCGCCGCGCGCACGTGCAGTTCATGATCGAGCGCGCTCGCAAGGCCACACGGGGGTCCCCAAATCGGCAAATCCAGAGAGCCCGCGAGCAGCACCGGCGCGCCGCAGCCGTCTCGATTTGGGCACACGGCTAGACGGAGCGGCGAGGTTAGCAGCACCACTGACCCCAAACCATCACTGTTTCCGATCCCCATTTGGTTATTTCCTAGTAGATAATGGAGTGTTCTTCACTGAATATCCGCCATTTTTCGCAATTGAACGCCATCAACTTCTGATGCAGGTGGGCGTGCACGTCGTTGCCCGTGGGAACACTGGCAACGGGGAAGACAGTCCATCCGGTGGGAATTGGCGTGCGTGACTTACCGATCCCCAACTAGCAGACGCTTGCTCGCCAATTGGCTACTCACTTCAGGTATTACGAAATTTGCTGATCCATTGGAGCAGAGATGTGCTGTTCGAGAGGGTTGCAATAGTTAACACACGCAGCCATTGATGGCCATGGCCCATGGCGTTGAACGATGTTGACCAACCGGGGCAGCAGTGCCCTCAAAACCCAAAAGGCTTCAACCTCAAGAGTCAGTCTTACTTCTACATTAACACTGTCTCCGTGAAAAAACACTTAAAATCTCAAACATGTTAGCTAAGCTACATATGCTTATTTCAGCTTATAGATTAGTGGAAATTACCACAATAGCCATTACTCACCCCAACCAAAAGGCAAAAACACTCGAACCGGTACCCAAAAATGAAAATGCCAAAATCACGGTGAAAGCCTACCGTTTCCCCCAAATCCGGCAACCTCCGGCTGCGGTGCGGTCAAAATGGAGCCCGTCGAGGGCGGCGAGTGCGGCGGGCCCAAGGGCCGCTAACATGGGCGGCGGCCGGCCCCCATGGCGCGGGCTAGGAGGCTTTGACGCGTCGGCGGCTGCCCTGCAGTGCACGGCGCGGGCGTTGGCTCGGTAGCCCCGCCGGCCTGCCGCCTGCATAGCGCTGGCGCGGCTGCCCCCAGTCCAACAACGGCCAACGGGGCAGCCGCAGGCTTTCGTCCGGCGCAGCCACCGGACCGGACGTAGACACCAGCTCCCTTCTCCAGCCGCAGCACCTCCGGCTACAGCTCCTCTGCTCTTGGACAGGTGCAGACGTGCTGTCATGGTCTGAATTTTTTGGTTGCCTCGTGCTGCTATGTTCTGAATTTGCTTCCTCGCTCATGGATTACTGAGGGTGCTATTTCTTTGGTGTAGCTCAATGGATTAGTTAGATCTTTATTATTTTATTTCGTGCAGCTCTATGTAGAAGGATTAAGTATTTGATCTTTGTGCAGAAGCATTGAAGTACTGAACACTGGGGGATCCTGTTGACGAACTAGTCAGCTTTATGAATATGTCCACGAAACAAAGAAATGGTGATGAAGCCAACAGCTTCGTCTCGTTCCTCAACCAGAGGAGGAGTGATCCAAAGTACATACCACTGATCGTCATGCATCTCAAGCTTCTGAAGCCCGCCTGGTGTGCGCATTGCAAGCGACTTGAAGATCTTAGCTCAGTAGTATCGGCTACGCCTAATTCTAACAATGGTGATGAGCATACTTTATCTTTGCCTGATGATGATGTCGCGCCTTATGAGCTTGCCTTAGAAGGGCGTTCTTGCTCAAAGTGCGCAGATGAGATCTACAAGAAAACCCGACGTCTCCGGGACCCAGCACCGGTGGGCAACGGTGGCAACACGCCTTTGCATCAAGCTGCCAGATCTGGGAATTTGAGAATGCTTTTTCATTTCGTCACAATGTTGGGTCTGGAGGCTGGCCATGCCAGTGTAGCAGAGGTGCTGAGGAAGACCAACGAGCGACAGGAGACGGCCTTACACATGGCCATCAGTGTCGGTGACAAGGACATGGTCAAGCTGTTATTGTGGGTGGATCCAAGTCTAGGTCAGATTGCATGCCGTGACATGTCACTGATTTACCTAGCTGTTTCGCAAGGACACGAGGACATCGCGCAACAATTGCATAATGCTTCTGGTCCTGATGCTGATCCGATGTCCTCCTACTCCGGACCCGGTGGGCAAAATGCCTTACATGCCGCAGTTCTCCATGGAGAAGGTGACATTCTTTCTATACCTCTTTTACAACGATTCTTTTCTTTCTTTTTTTTTTTGAAAATAAGGTATGTCATTAGGGCTTATAGTGCTAGTTTAAAAGTAACTATTCCATAAAGCATGTTTATTCATTAAAAAAAATACATGCTCCAAGTCTCCAACAGGGGCTAGTAATTATAAGGTACTTTTCATGTGCGTTTAGCATATACTTGGTTACAATCTAATAAGCTTGAGCTATGTGTTTGGCATGAAACTGATAGCTCATTGCTTACTACATACAATATATACATGGCCGGGATGATAACGCATATCATGCATATATAACTTGAGTTCGGAATAAGTAAATAATTTAGAATCATAATATTATGTGTTCTTTGATATACTTTATATAAGCATAGAGTTATGCTGATTTAGGTGATCACGTTAGGTTAGTTTTAATAATGGAACGTATGGGCGATTTAGAATCTGGATTCATACTAGTTCTATATTTGTGAATGTTGAATCTGAATTGAATGCCTATCTGATCAGTTGGATTGGCTTGAGGGCAAACATGCCAAATCAGTCTATACCGTAAACAGAACATGGCAGAGTGGTAAGTTCAGTAAAGGATGGATCCTGTCCAGAGCCAATTTCTCCAGATAATCATTAAAGAACCGGAGTATGAGATAGACATATGGTTTTTACAAGATTCAACCAATTTTTTTTATTGATTTCTCTAGAACATCACACAAATTGTCCCATGATTTCTATTTCTTTTTCAAAGGAATGAGGAAACATGAAGGCTAGCATCCATTCTATGTACTGAAAAGCATATCAATTTCTATGGTGCAGTAATCATGGAAACCATATAAGGTTAATTGTAACCAAAGTCTATCTACCACAGTCCGAGAAGTTTCCTTGTTAGTTAAGGAAAGTATCCAAGCCATGGAATGCGTCTATATTACACTTTTTTTTTTTGCTTTTGTTGTTGTTTAATGCAAGTATATGTAATTATTTCCTTGCAGTTATGACTCAGATGGTACTTGGCTGGAAGAAGGGCCTAAGCACAATAAAGGACCAAAATGGTAGCAGCCCTCTTCACTTTTCTGTATCTGTGAAGCAAAAGACATTTATTCCTAAATGGTGTTTTCGCTATACATGGTTGCAAAATGTCCCAACATCATTTCAGAAAAAGTTAGTAAATGGCCCAACATGGTCCTTACTGCATGACAAATCATCTATGGCCTATGAGCCGGATAATGAAGGTTTACTTCCTTTGCACGTTGCTGCTATAACAAACCAAACGGTTGCTGTTCACATTCTGCTTACAAAGTGCCCCCGTTGCATGGGTTTGCGTGACAGCCAAGGAAGAACTTTCCTTCATGTTGCTGTCCAGTACAAGGGATTCAGTGTAGTAAGATATGCTTGTCAAAGATCAGAGTGTGCATCCATAATGAACGTTCAGGACAACAATGGCAACACAGTGCTGCACCTTGCCGTGGTTGCTGAGAATCTACGGATGTTTTGTAATCTGCTGACCAACCGGGAAGTGAGCTTGAATTTAAGGAATAACAAAGGCCAAACAGCATTGGATTTAGCTGCGGGCAACATCCGTGAAGGATTTTTCTATGGACGGGTATAAATTCTCTTCCACGGCTGTGCATTGCCTGTGATTTTTCTTTTATGTACATGAAGTAGTTGTTTGTTTCATTACCATGCTCATCCGTTACCCAAATATTTGCAGAACCAAGATAAACTGATATACAGCACCCTTACTCGTGTGGGTGCTAAGCATTCTAGTTGCCGGGGGGATAAGTTGACTGGCAAACAAGATTCAGGTGATGAGGCAGAACAAGCAACTGCTGGCGAGTTGGACAAACAGGAGTCCGCCAAACTGACAGACGCTAGCCGCACTCTTGCCGTTGGCTCGGTGCTCATCGCGACAATGACATTCAGCGCAACTTTCACCCGCCTGCCTGGGGGTTACAAGGCCGATCCTGCTGGCACACCAACGCTTGCTGGCAGTTGGTACTTCGATGCGTTCGTGGTGGCCAGTGCGCTGGCTTTTATCCTGTCCTCGGCGGCCACCGTTGGCCTCATGTACTCCGGCATTGCAATGGTCGAGCTGCCCATTCGCCGGAAACATTTCTTGGTCTCGCTTTTCCTTGTCTCGAGCTCAGTCACATGCTTGACGATTGCTTTTGCACTGGGCGTGTACATGGTGCTGGCCCCTGTTGCTCACGGCACTGCCATCGCCATATGTGCCATCAGTCCTCTTCTGCTGATATACAGGAATGAGGAAAGTCTGCAAAAACTTTTTGCAGTTTCAGGACCTCTATATGCGAGAATGGGATTCTGGGTGTGGCTGCCGTGGGCAGGAAGGGCCATCTTGTTGCGGATGCTGAAAAAGTTTTGGCCCTTCATAGTGATTTTCGCCGCGGCAGGTAATTTAAGGAACCAGCACCAGCAGCACGGCTAACTCGAAGAAGTGAGGGATCGGTCGGCAGGTGATGGCTGTGGTCGTAGCCATGTAAATTTATTTATGTGATACTGCAATTTAATTATCAACATTGTAAATTCTATAAAAGGGATTACACCTAACCCGTGCGAATACATGCGGGCTCACGACCATTTACGACTATTAATTTCTCAACTGGCAAATTTTCACATGAATCTATGACAAATGTGCAATAGCTTCCTCTTTTATGAATTTTGCCATAATTGTAGGCTGAAATTTAATTACTATTTGTTATCCAGTTTTACAGTAGCAAAAAACCACCTTTCATACCTTTTCACAAATGTAAGGGCACGTTTGGTAAAATTTCCACCAGAAGTGATTTGTTGGTAGAGCTATAGATCAAACAAATCCTTCACGGTTTGACTAAATTTTAGCCAATTTGGACCATGTTTGACTCTCAAACTGAACCCCTGTCTACTAAAACCGCACACTGCTGAACTTTCTGTTAATAGAGCTAACGAGCTCACTGAGTGTGGAATGAACTCGCCCAATCTGGTATATCAATCCAATTTTATTTGCACCTTGATCATGAGCTTTGTGCAATCATGCCGAGGCAGAGCCACGAGAGAAACAAACAAACAGATTAGTGGGCAAAGTGATTAGCGATTGCTCATCATCCCACCCAACGGATAAGGACCGTTCGTATCTGCCAAAAGCGCAGCGCGGCTCCGTCATTTTGTTTTCGCGTTCGGTATGCATGATAGGGTTTTGGTGACTTGTTGATCACCATACGTATCTCTGCCGCGCGCGGGCTGAATATCTTATTATCTTAGCACCATTTGTGAAGCGAAACGCATAACTAGCTAGGGAGATGTTTGGTTCACAGCCTAATTAAGATTGTTAATTACAATTAGACATATATAGACAACCACAGGTTCTGCTCCCAGGCTCAGTGCCTCAGAGGTAAAATCGATTGTGTTCTGGACTATCGTGTCAATTAGAAATGTACCAGCTAGGTCGTCACTCCACTTGTAAAGCTACACTAGACGGCCTACCACGTCTGCTTAAGATTCTGATTATACACTCGTCATGGCCTTGTGGGCGTTGGGTGGAAAACAAACCAGTACCGGCAGTGCTGTGTCCGGATCAGATAGAGATCATCCAGCTCGCCGTACCGGCCGGCAGCAAGCAGGGAGAGCAAGGGTTATGCATGCGTGCGTGTTAGCAACTGTGCTAACTGCTAATTGAAGCTAATTAACTTACTCGCACGATGGTAACTTCAAATGGTACAGTGTCGCTTTCCCCTTTTGGGGCATTATCACCGTACCATTTCCCGTTTCCGCCTTGGCAAAAAGAAAACTTTTCATTTTCTGACAGGCCGATGGTTGTTATAGTTTTGTCAGTCGATCGATAAGGTGGAGGGTAACCTAGTGCCAAACACGACAAAACCATTTCTCCCCTCTATGATGCAGATCTCTGAACCTGGATTAATTAACCACATCATATGGTTGGATCTACTTTCGTTATTAACATGCATGCATGCTCCGATCCATATATACTTCTTTGTGATGAGTATATATGTGCGCTGGAGAAGGCACACGTGCACCTCTGCTAGTGCCGGAACGCGCGGAAATCGTGTGCCGTAGTAGCCCGCCGTATACGTAGGACAACGATGCAAACAACTGAACAAGAGCAATCTACTGCATCCAGTGCAGGCACCAGCTGCTAGCATCAGCTGTACTAGAGATGATGCATGCCTTTCGCCCTTTAATTTCCTCGCAAGCAACCAAGCTGCAAGGTGGTTTCTTCGCATGCTAATACAACCTCGCTTTCCGATCTTGTTCTGCCATCGCTTATCGTCGATCTCTCCCTCCCCATCTATTCGAAATCAACCAAAGATTGCAGTAAAAGATTATTAAAAGTAATAATCTGCAATTATATCCAAAACTCGAGCGAAATGCAGGCTTTGTTGAGACTCGAGAGCCAGTATATACCTGAACCAGAGGCCCGAAACGTTAGACGGTCGCTGTCACCGACATCCTCCATGCCCAGATGGCGACACCTCCCCGTGGATAAAGCGCGGACTGAGCTTTCCGTTGTTTAGAGAATGGCGTACGATTACTACACAGACCAGAGTCCAATCCATGTCAGCCGGGCACAGTACGCTAGCTCGCGTATCGTTCTCGCTCGTGGCCTTGCCTGCTCCCGAGACTGATTTGTTTTTGTTCCTGTGTGTTTTTCCAGTTGGGACCTCGCCTATCATCACGTCAATCATATGCCAGTGCACTTGCACCAACTATGCCGACGCTACACCTCAACTAATTAAATCCTCTACCCGCCGCGTATTCCTGAGGACGCCCCTCTGTTTGCTATGTATTTCAGATTCCGTCTACTGTGCTCTGTAACTGTAATATTTGAGGCTTTAGGGGTGCAGGCTGCAATTTGCTCTGGTTCAGTTAACTGCAGACAGGTAAGAACAGCATTTCCATTTTGCAAAATTTTTGTGATAATTACAGATATGGCTTGCAGGTCGCGAGACAAATCTAACGAGGGTAATTAGAGAGTAATTAAACCATGATTAGCGGATGGTTACTATAGCATCACTGTTGCAAGTCATTGATTAAGTAGGCTCATTAGATTGGTCTCGTGAATTACACTCCATCTATATAATGCTTTCTTTTTTCGTCCACATTTAGTACTCAATGCATGTAAAAAGTCTCTTTTACGTGATGGGTGAAAATTTTTTTGTGTGAGAACTAAACATGGCACATGGAGAGAGAAAAGGGTGGGAGTCACGCATCTGTCGAGCTCACGCAAGTGATAAACTTTTGTGAACAGGTAACTGGTTTTTTTTTTTTTTTTTGAAAATAACAGGTAACTGGTTTTGATATGGAGCTACCCTGAAACTTACATGTTGGGGTAGGTAGCCTTTTTTTGGGAGGAGAGGATGCAGTAGGTAGCTAGGCTTGACCGCAACACGTCCACGCTATTGTCGCTAGGTTAAACATGGTTCAGGTTATCTAGCCAAGGTATGTGAGATTGTGAGTCCCCAAGAGTAATTTTGTTGGTCAGCTTGTAGAAAGTTAATTTGAGATTTTTTCTAAAATATTATGATTAAATCGGTGCATATTTCTCCACCAACTGGGGTGGCAAGCATTAAACAAAAGTTTTGCCATTTCTCTCTTACAACTAAACATTTTCCTTTACTTATCTCATTTCTTGTCATTGGATTTGCTTTGACACTAGTTTTTTTTATTGGATCAACCCCCAAAAAAAGTACGATCGTAAAAAGTGTATGAACAAAATCCCAAAGATACCATACCCAGAGTATATAGATTTCTCTCTTTTATATGGTACTAGAAAATTTTATCATAGAGAACAATACGATTAATACCGGGCTAGCACAGGGAAAATATAGTATACAATTTGAATATTAACAAAACGATAGTGTGACGCATAACATCAAATTTATGGAAGTCCAAAACAAACTCTTTTATTTCCATTTCTATAAAAATGGCACTATACAGTACGATGTATCATGTACAGGGTCTGTGAAACATTACAAAAGGACAGGGACCTAAGTGCATAACAACTACTAGTACTCACAAACTCTCTGAAGTCTGTCTCGATATTCTCGCACAGTCCCCTTCCATTCTCTCTGAACTTTCTGAATTCTGATCCCACCGCACTCCTTCAGTCCTCCTCCCCCTTCGCCTTCCCTCCAATTCCCCCCGAATTCGCCGAGGCAGCACTAACCCAAGTACCCAACAACCTGCACTGGAGATGGAGGCCGCGCTGGAGGCGGCGCGCGCCAAGGACATGAAGGAGCGGCTGGCGGGCGTGGAGCGGCTGCACGAGGCGCTGGAGGCCGCGGCGCGGCGCGGCCTGACGGCGGCCGAGGTGACGTCGCTGGTGGACACCTGCATGGATCTCACCGGGGACGGGAACTTCCGCATCGCCCAGGGCGGGCTGCAGGCGCTCTCCGCCGCCGCGGTGCTCGCCGGCGACCACTTTAAGATCCACCTCAACGCGCTCGTGCCCGCCGCCGTCGAGCGCCTCGGCGACGGCAAGCAGCCCGTACGCGACGCCGCCCGGCAGCTGCTCGTCACCCTCATGGAGGTCGGTTTCTTCTTCCCTCCTGCTCCTGCTGCCTTTTCGCGCGAGTGGTTGCTTGGTTTGCTCGCTCCAGGCTCCAGGTTGGCATTCTGGTGGAAAAGGTGGAAAACATAAAAAACAAAAGGTTGTGTTGGCTTACAATTTTGCGTGCTTTGATATTGTGAATTGTAGTCTTTTATGCTTCAAATGGAACGGGGATACGTCATTTCCTGGGGTGTCGCTGTATGCATTTCGGGCTAGAAGAGAAGTAATTCACTTGTATTTGTGGCGTTCTGGTCGATGATGGAATGTCATCCTGAATTTTGCTGCGGCCTGCATTCTGGGTTTGAGTATGGTTATGAGTTTGAGTTCCGGGGGTGAATTGGAGCTTTCCCTTAGTTCCAAATATGGCTCAGTTTCTACTTTATGCTTGAATGCAGTACTCCATTACCAAATTGGCGTTACAGGGATGGTAGGCCGTATGCCAATTTGGAGTGTGATATCCTCTATTCTGCACTTTGTCAATTTTTCTTATTTGAGTGGATTGATATTTAAGGTGGATATTTGGGAAATATATCACCTGAATGGTAAGTCTATATTGTATTTCAGTGGTACTTTGTTCTCCGTTTCCATCTTGCTCTTTAGGTCAATCTTCTTCATGAAATCTGTTTTAGGAGCAGTAAGAGATTTTGGCATGCTGAGTTTATGAACCCAAACAAGCATTTCCCTTTTTGTGAGCATCTTCTGTGTTTTGTTGTAGCTGTGCACAAGTTGCAGAGGGGTGTTTTTCTTCTTCTAGTGATGGGTGGATACTGCTACTTGATAAAAGAACAATTCAAAGTTTTCAAACTCAAGTTTTAGCGTTCTTTATTTATGAGAAACAGAGGGAAAAACACTGGTCCCCTGATACTATTTTTTGTTAATGAAGCCAAAACATAATGTCTCAAACTACGGCAACAAGATATTGCGCATAATCACATAATTAATTTGAACTCTTATAATAAACAAAGCTCCTCGGTGTTATTGTTTTGATTCGTTTCCTCTATGGTGCATATCCCTGGTATGCATGGACTTTTCTCCTTTTGAGTTGCACTATTGATTTTTGCCATGTTAATAATCATTTGTTTTTCGGAACACAACATCTGTTTTTTCCTTTGTACCATATTTCCCTTGAGAAAACAAACAGTTTTCCTTTTCTTCTTTGCAATCAGAGGATGATATTCCAACCTTATCTATATCTCAGGTTTCTTCACCGACAATCATTGTTGAAAGAGCTGGAAGTTATGCATGGTCTCACAGGAGCTGGAGAGTGCGGGAGGAGTTTGCACGCACAGTTGCAGCTGCAGTTGGGCTTTTTGCTTCTACAGAGCTCCCGCTGCAGCGAGTGTTACTTTCACCTGTATGCTAGGATGATTTTACTTTTCACCTATCAAATGTTTTCCCCTTTAGTTTGTTGCATAGTTGTTAAAGGTAAGCTTCTTTTGCTTCACAGGTTCTGCAATTGATGAATGATTTAAACCAAAGTGTTAGAGACGCTGCAGTCTCATGCATTGAGGTGGGCTACTACAAATATGAAAATTAGTTCCTTCTCAATTTCGTAAGAAAAATATTGTGCAAATAACACTTCTTTTGCTGTTTATTAAACCATTTCATGTGACTTTTTTTCCCACTTGTCTCAATTCTTGCTATAGTTCCATTATTCATATACCAAGTATATTGTATACCAGTAGCTTGCACCCTTCTCTTCTGGTTTCTTTATTTTGATTAGATAGTCATACTTATTAGTGTCCAGTTTTATAACTGCTTTATTTAATAGTTTAATATTAGTTCCTTGCTGTTTGTTGCTTGAACTGTACCAACGTTTACTTCAGTTTGGTGCTAAATTTGTTGTTATTATTATTTTTAAAAATGTATCAAAGGCAAGTTTTGATGTTATGTTAACTCATCAGGCACAAATATGTGTTCTGTTTGCCTTTTCTTAATGCCTTGGAATTGACAAAGGCTTCCCTGTTTTGTTGAAGACAAACAGGGATTACCTGGGATTGAGCTCTTGTTGCTTGGCTGAGACCATCTAGTCAACCTACTCTTAGGCAAGCCCCTCATGTGGCCTACACGTAATATATAAATGATAATGTTGATAGGGTTGTATGGAGGGTGGATGGACATTATTATCCTGGAGTCATTTGTAGGCAGCTATACATCTCTAATACCCCTTCCCCCTGGCATTTGATTCTCCCTAAAAATCTGCACCAGTTAGTGTATGGAAGGACAGATGGATATTATTATCCTGGAGTCATTTGTGGGCAGCTATACATCTCTAATACCCCTGGCATTTGATTCTCCCTAAAAACCTGCATTTGATATTTCTTTGATTAAAGCGCATCATATGTAACTTGACTGCTTGAATTATCATATTCACCACAGGAGATGTACAAAAACATGGGATCTCAGTTCCATGAAGAGTTGCAGCGCCATAATCTACCTGCTTACATGGTAATCCATGTGGACTCCTTTTATCATGTGATGTTGTCATGTTCTCACATATAAAGGTCATCATGCTAGCAGATTGTGAATATCCTTTATTTGCCTCGTTTGATATTTGCAGCTAAAGGAACTAAATTCAAGGTTGGATAAAATAGAACCAAATGCTCTCGCATCCGATGAGCACAACTGCAGTGTAGGATCAAGGAATCTAGATCCATTAGTGCTCATCCAAAAAGAGGCAGTCCAAGGAAAAAAGGCACGCCAAGGGAAAGCACATTATTTGGAGGCAAGTTTTACTTTTAGCTTGCTGGATCATTTTGTTCTATTTTTTTAGTATTACAAATATTACACAAAGTGTATTGTTTTTGTGTCTACAAAGATTTCAAGCAATGACGAAGCTTAATGAGATATTCCTTGCTCTTCTCTTTATGTATCCAAATGGACCTTTTCAGAGCTCCAGATGCTTGTTTTAGAGCATGCCATCATGACACAGTAGTGTACTGCAGCATGTAGTTCCTTTTTCCTTTCTTAATGCAGCAATTAGCATTATATATCTGGCCCTCCTTTCATTATAAGTTTGTACTATCAAGATAAAAACTATTTCTATGATTAAACTTAAGAGAAATGATATTTGTTGCTATCAATGATCCAGAAGGTGTATGCATAGAGTTACTTGAGTAGGCTGTAAAGATTATGTCTATCGCTTAACAGTCATTATACGCTCACTGGTCAATGCCTTGCTCCATGGATTCCTTCATATAGGTGTATGCGTAGAGTTACTTGAGTAGCTTGTATGTAATGCTAAAATTCTTAAAGATACCAGTTGCAGGTGCTGACTGTTGATCCAGTGACAACCAGAGTAGGCATCACATGTTTGGTGGTAGTTTGTGGGTGTTTTTTTGTTCTTGGGTTTTTCTTGGGTCATTAACTGGACTTATTGTATTCTCTTTTCTCTCTTAATGAAATGACATGCAGCTCTCCTGCGTCGTTTTAAAACAAAGGCATCACATGTTTTATTCACCACATTAATCCTTAAAAAGTTCTAATTATTTTGCGCATGAACGATTGGCGAGTTCATGGTGGGTATTGCATCATTAGCTGTCCATTTATCTAATGTGTTAAATAAATGCAACAGCATCATTATCATTGACATGCACTGGCATATTTAGTCTTTATTGGAAGCAAGTGCGCAACAGCATTTTCTTTTTGTTTGTATTAGCTGGAGACTTCCAGTTCCATTATTTTGGTGAGGTCTTTTGTTATCTAAACATTTAAGAAATCAATCTGTGTGTATAGTCAGAATATGCTGGGTTCATTTGGATTTTAGTAATATTTCCATCTCTGATTTCTCATTTTTCAGTCAATATAAACACATTCACTGTTTTTCATATATGACTTGATTTTGTGCCATTTATAGGTGGCATGGATATTAATGAGAAGCCAGTGGAACCCATAAGAGTTCACTCAGAGAAAGAATTAGTTAGAGATTTGGAAAAGATTGCATCCGCCCTTAATCCAGAGAAGGACTGGTCTATACGTATTGCTGCTATGCAAAGGATCGAAGCCTTGGTATATGGAGGTTGGTATTTATCACCTGTGCGCAATATTAGTACCATCAACATTTGGTGTTGTCAATTAGTAGTTTTTTTAGAACATATACATGCCATATAAACTGACAAGTTGTTAGCACCTAGGTTCAGTAGTGTTTCAACTTTCCTGAGTAAACAAGCAGGATTCAAAATTTTATTTTTGTTTGTATAATATAAAAATACAAGGTTCTACATTTGAAATGAGACAATATGACACATGCTAAGATTGTTTGACATTAGACATGGCCCTCTTCTAGCAGTGTTGTACGCATGATGCATGAAACCTTATTCAGACTTTCAGAGAGTTTTTTTTAAAAAAAAATTGTATTGAGAGATTGGCATGCATTGTTATATGTATGAATGCTATATCAGCAGTTTACAGTTGCATTTATGCAAACAGAGATTCATGTGAGCCCGACAAGCTAACACCACGGAACTGAACTGGAAAGTAAAGTGGAACTGCTTCACATTTATTAACATAATTGGTAATGTTAGAAGATATATTTTCTAATGTTGACTGTTAGAATGCAACATATTAACTGTTACTAAACCCTTTATTGTTAATACGATTTTGCGTATTTTGTTTGAGACACTTCTGTTTATCAGGTGCCATGGGTCATCCATCATTTCTTATGCTCTTAAAGCAGCTGGTTCCTCTACTGTCCTCTCAGCTATCTGACCGACGATCCAGCATAGTTAAACAGGTATTCTTTTCTTGCCTGCTTGCTATTTTAGTATGAATAAATCTAAGGAAAGAAGTAATTACTGCAACCATGGAAGCTCCACAGTATGAGCCTAGCAGAGCCTGGACATTAGGGGAATGTGTGAGTGAATTGTCCACCATTCCTCAACACGCTTGAGTAAATTTTATGGTGCATCCTAACACAACAGTTGCAACATAAACAGTAATAGTTACAATATCACTGCATTATCAGGATGTATTTATAGATAGATTGTAGGTAATGATAGGTAACATTAATGAAGAAGCATGGCCGGCAAAATGTAAGCAGGAGTAATTGTTCCATTGACCATGTGACTAAGATAGCGAATTTATTCCAGCATTCCAACATGTGTTCAGAGAGTTTTAAGGATCATGAATTGTCTGCGGTACAGGAACTGCACTATCTTAGGTTGTTTTGTTTTTTTAATAACGTAGGAATTACTCAAATTCTGCTGAAACATTTTTTTCCTGAAAAATAATGAAGTGAAGACAACTTACTTGGGGATGAACTTGCTGACTCGATCTTTTCTCTAGGCATGCCATCTACTTAATGTACTATCAAAGGAACTTCTTGATGATTTTGAACCGTGTGCTGAAATATTTATTCCGGTAATCCTAGAAACTATTTCAGTACTCCACAACTGTGGCCTCAAATTTCAATAAGGCTAACTTACAATGCAATTTCCAGGTACTTTTTAAGCTTGTTGTCATAACTGTGCTTGTGATTGCCGAATCTGCAGACAGCTGCATAAAATCTGTAATGCATCTACATTCTTCCATTGAACTTTGGTAGTTTCTTACATTGCATATTTCTCTTATCTTACATGTATTATCTTGCAGATCCTGCGTAACTGCAAGGTTTCATGTGTTCTTCCACTTATAGCTGATACTGCTAAGAATGATCGCAGCGCAGTGCTCCGTGCTAGGTACTTGTGTTTAGCCCTATATTTATCTGAGCATCCATTATTTTGCAAGCTATTCATGCCTGTTTGCATCTATGGAAGGTGTTGTGAATATGCACTCTTAATATTGGAGTATTGGGCGGATGCTCCAGAAATACACCGTTCAGCTGATTTATATGAAGACCTAATAAAGTCCTGTGTTGCAGATGCAATGAGTGAGGTACTGAGGTTGGAATAACACCATCCAAATTTCCTTACTTAGTTCATATTGATGATCAATGTTGAAAGCCTGAATGTTTTTTCCCCTATATGTGCAATATTTAATGTCATATTTGCAAATACAGGTCCGTGCAACGGCAAGGATTTGCTATAGAGTGTTCACTAAAACATGGCCTGAGCGTTCACGCCGGCTTTTTATGTCATTTGATCCTTCCATACAGAGGGTATATCATTTTACTTTTCTGCATGTTCTTCCATTTACATTGTGTAAAATTTGTACATATAAAGGTGAGGTTGAAGGATCGAAGTGCTCTAGAACCTGAATTTATATTTATTTCTTAAAAAGTCTTTGCATTGTGTTGGTGGTTCAAATAAATATGAGAAATAGCTCTTTTACTGAAAGAACCATGTGCTTATCTTCCACCTAAGAACATCGCACCCGATTTTTTTATGTGGACCACTTACTTGATCTCATGGAAGTATAATCCTTGCTGGTTGTCTTGGTTACTGTAAGGTGAAAAAACATTTCAAGTATTTTCTCACGATGTTATCATGGCTCAGAATTGTCTGTATTCTGTAATTGACATCTTTGTAAATCATGTACTTCTAGATCTGTACAAGTGAATTTTTGTTTTTTTTATCAAGATTAGTTCAAAGCTTGGTAGACACTGCTAGTCAGTTGGCTTATGAGCACTGCGTAGATTGTTAGTGCCTACCGCCCAAACGATACAATATAAGTATTCCTTCCTGGAAAAGTAGTTTTTTGTATACCGGTAAAGCAACTTATATTCTTCTTGTAAAATTGTAAAATATATACGTTACTAAAATGATGTTTGATAGATTTATTTGCAGAATTTCTGTTAGTTTGATCTAAAGATCGACTTGTCTGCAGATAATAAATGATGAAGATGGTGGAAAGCACAAGCGGCATCCTTCCCCATCATTGCATGAGAGAGGAGTTCAATTTTCTCGTGCTTCATCTCATGCAGGTGGTAACCATTTTGGATATGGTACTTCAGCTATTGTGGCAATGGACAAAGGTGCAGCTATTTCTTCTGAATCATCTCTCTCGTCTAGCAGTCTTTTGTTGTCACAGTCAAAGACAATTGGTAGAAATGCTGAAAGAAGTATAGAGAGTGTGCTGAGTTCAAGCAAACAAAAGGTTTCAGCCATTGAAAGCTTATTGAAAGGTGTAAGTGTGTCAGGTGGGCACAATTTCCTGGCTATTCAATCAACAGGCTTGAACTATGGTATTCTCTAAGCTACATTTGGAAATATCCTATAACCTATAAAATAAATCTCTTTTATTGTGCTGTGCCATCTTCAGTAAGACTTCTGTAGCTTATTTATCAAGTACAAAAAAAATTCTTAATTTCCTTTTCATTTCCTCCTAGTGCAGGAGTCGACCGTCCATCCTCTCGTGGTTCTCCTACCTTATCTGCTCCACGTGCTTCGTATTCATCCCTTAATGGCATAACTAGCTCAAGAAATGATGGTTCATCCAAAGAACGATCAAGCTCACCTTATTTGCATAATCTATCATCTGAACTGATATCAGGCTTGTCACTGCCATCTTTAAGGTCTTCAGGCAGGTCTGAAGATGGTAGCCTTATGGACGAGAATCATAATACATGGCCAACCAGGCGATCACAAAAAATGCAGATGGACAAACACTATGTGGATATGCCCTGTAGGGATGTCGGTTACAGAAATTCATTTAGCAGTCATGTTCCACACTTCCAGGGGCCTCATAGAAAGCAAGTAGTATCAAGAGCTTCTGCAGGTGGAAGGCGAAGATTTGATGATGATCATATCCCATCTAATGACATGTGTGGATATATGAACAGTCTGGCATCTCTAAATGATGCACTCTCTGAGGGCCTCAGTCCAAGTTCAGACTGGGCAGCTAGAGTTGCAGCATTCAACTTCATTCAGATACTGCTGCAACAAGGACAGAAAGGCATTCAAGATATTACTCAGCACTTTGAAAAGATTATGAAGCTATTTTTCCGTTACTTGGATGATTCTCATCACAAAGTTGCACAGGCAGCTTTCTCCACACTTGCAGATATTATTCCAGCATTCAAAAAACATTTTGAGAGCTATGTTGAAAGAATTTTACCACATATCTTTTCAAGACTTATTGATCCAAAGGAATTGGTTCGACAATCATGTTCTTCAACCTTAGAAATCGTTGGTCAAACATATTCTATCGACACATTGCTACCTGCACTTGTACGTTCACTGGATGAACAAAGGTCTCCAAAGGCAAAATTGGCTGTTCTTGAGTTTGCAAACAAATCATTCAACAATTACATAGTAGATTCTGAAGGTTACAGTAACGGTGGCTTTCTTAAGCTCTGGCTTACAAAACTAGCACCTTTAACACATGAAAGAATGTTAAGTTGAAGGAAGCATCTATCTCTGGAATAATATCAGTTTATTCTCATTTTGATTCAGCCGCAGTCCTAAATTTCATTCTTAGTTTGTCGATTGATGAACAGAGTATTGTGAGGCGAGCTTTGAAGCAATATACTCCTCGCATTGAGGTCGATTTGGTCAACTACCTTCAGAACAAGAAAGAACGTCCGCATCCCAAATCTTACGATCAAGTTGATTCTAGTGCTTCTTCTGAAGATGGCTATGCTCTTACATTGAGGAAAAGCTTTCCATTTGGACACTTTTCTGATAGTCTGCTTGACACTGAATCAGGGAAAAAGATGAATACAGTGCAAGAATCAGCATCACTTAACGTTCCCATCCGTCGAACTACCTCTGGTGTCTGCACTGATCATGTTAAGCAATGTTTTGGACGTGCCTCTGAAGCTGAAGTTCTCATGCAAAGTAGGGAGCTAAAGAACAATACCTGCACAGTTGTAGAAGCTGTGCATTCATGGGCAGATTATCCTGAAAAATCAGATGCCACCATGGATGATGAAAAATCTACTGGTACTACTCGCTTGGATTTGGGCCATCTTACATCTGATGGATGTAGTTCTGCCCTAGCAATTTCTGGGGAGCACACTCAAGAGGGAGATCCATTTGTTGTTCTTAATTCTGTAAATACTATACCACACGCCAATAACGGCCCCAGCGTACCACAACTTCTTCATCAGGTACTTCTACATCATGCTCCTTTTAATTTTTCTTTGTTGATTTTCCAATTTCCAAGCATTTCTGCATATGTTTTTTTTTTGGTGCTCGGTGCACAACAATTATACAATTTTCTCTATTTTCCTTAGATTGGCAATGGTGGTAAAGTTTCAAGCCTAGACAAGCAGGAGGCATTACAACAGTTGGTTAAAGCTTCTACCAATAGAGATAACTTTATATGGACAAAGGTTTTGCAGCCGTACCCTTTCAACTCCTATTTTGTTTTCTTTGGAAGAACAACTTTGTTATTATTGCTTTCATTTATCTGTCATGTCATTTTTCTCGTGAAACTTCCTCTTGTCAATTGGGCTTAAAACACTTGCATATATGCTAAACTTTATTTAATTTGCGTTTTTGCATATGATGCTACAGTCCTTTTCTGGATAGTAAGAGAATAAAGGAAAATTCCTTAAGAGTCTCTTCAGGGTGGATCAAGGGAAAAAACATCAGACACGTGTTACACACAAGTTACATCGTATTTCTTTGGTCTTGTCGAGTTGCATTTTCTTTCAGTTTGTTTAACATACGAACCAAATTGGTGACTTGTTATTTCTTACATCATATGGGGTGCTTCATCATTTTTATTAACATGCCTCCTTTCTAGTATAAGTCACTACTGTTGTTCTTTTTAATACAAATTCATATGTTTTTTCTTTAAATGGTGATGACTCACTGTTTCACCAAAAGAGGAAAAAGAACATTTGATTTCCACTGATTGTTGAGCATTTTTCAAAAGTTACTTTATAACACACTCTTGCCCTCAAATATAATACTGTTTAGTTTGTGAAAATCATGTTCTAATATAAACTTATCTGCATTGCAATAGTATTTCAACCAGATTTTAACAACTGTCCTTGAAGTGTTGGATGATGCTGATTCCTCTGTGAGGGAGATTTCTCTGTTGTTAGTTGCTGAGATGCTCCACAATCAGGTTTTCTGCTCACTAATCATGCATGTAACTAAATAATCTAACTGGTAACATTTTTATTAATAATGTCTACTTAATTTTTCTCAGAAAGATTCTATGGAAGAATCCATTGAGATTGTTCTTGAAAAGCTCCTACATGTGACCAAAAATGATGTTGCGAAGGTATATTTCCTTTCACTTGAGAAGTTCTCTCCTTTTCTTTATGTGCTAATATGTTCTTAATGTTAATGCTAATACAGGTTTCAAATGAAGCGCATCAATGCCTATATGCTGTGTTGGAAAAATATGACCCTTTCAGATGCCTTGCTGTATGCCCAGAGCACTTACTAATTAAATAATATATCTTCCTACATCACTACCTGTTGCAACCAGCGATTTAACTTTCCTGAATTTTCTTTTCTTGTGTGCAGATCATTGTGCCTTTGCTGGCTAGTGATGATGAAAAGACACTTGCCATGTGTATCAACTTTTTGACAAAGGTATCTAAACTTTGCAATGTAATTATGAATGGAATGACAAAAAATTAACTTCATGTCATCTTAATATTTTATGAGCAGTCAGATAACAAAAATAATCAAATTTCACTTAATTTGCATTTTTCGTGTGGCATATTTCCTTAAGTTAGGCGCCTATTATTGTTTATTGATTCCTAGCGTTCCACATTTAATACATTTAACTTGTCTCTTTCAGAAGTCCTGAATCTTGTTTTAACATTGTTGGGTGTTGTATTCTGTAGTGAGGCATTTTGGCACTATATTAACAGTTACTCTTCCATGGTTTGAAGTATTGCAATGTTAAAACAATGTTACTCCGCATAGCATTGCAATGCAAGAGAATTAGCAACAGATTTTTTAAACTCGTGAACTTTGAGTGTACTACTCGTAGAGTCAAACATTCAGGTTTGTTGCAGAGATCTGTACAATGACAGGTTGCTGCTGTATTCATCTGGTATCTTGCAGCTTGTTGGGCGGCTCTCCCGGGAAGAATTGGTTGCTCAGCTGCCTTCATTTTTACCTGCAGTGTTTGATGCTTTCAGTAACCAGAGTCCAGATGTCCGCAAGGTGCTTATTCTTCTGACATATGCTTTTTCATAAAGGGACATGCTAGTTCTTCAGTCAGGGATTTTTTTTAAGGTTATGAAAAAGAAAATAAATAGGAACTATGTTTTTTTCATGTACTTAAAGAAAGAGAGATAAAGGTGCTAAGCTTAGTTACAGCATTAAGACATGAAATTCATGTGCCAACAGTGATCTCTGCTTCTGGCTGAATAGAGAACGAGAATGAGTATGATACTATAATGGATGATCTGGATTGTTGTAGTTTATTAGTTCAAATGTATTACCAAATCCTAAGAATTATATCTCGACCCCACCTATCCAAACAGGCACTAAACAAGAAACTTGCAAGCAAACCTATTTATTGTCATTCATTAACTCGATGTTATGTTGAAAACCAGCCTAACTTTCCGGATATGCTGCATATCTGCTATGAGTTACCATTAAAGTGTTCTTGTTCGCTTAAGCTTTGGGGCGCTGTCTATTATGAATTTCTAACGGATCATCTGTTTCTATTTGGTCATTATTAGCTCGCACCATTCGCCCTATAAAACCTGCACTTGGTGGCTGCTGTTGCTATCTGGGTTATGTAGGGCATATTCTACTTTTATGATTTTATTGCGTATTTCTGGTTGTCTATATCTGATATCATTTACACTTTCCTCCAGGCTGTTGTATTCTGTTTAGTGGATATGTACATAATCCTTGGAAAAGAATTTGTACCATACCTGGAGGGCCTTAGTAGCAAGCAGCTGCGCCTAGTAACCATCTATGCAAATCGGATATCACAGGCAAGGTCTGGTGCGCCAGTGGATGCCAACCAATAAGTCATGTTTGGTGTACCATATAATATTTGTTTGTGTTAGCTGGGTTTTGGGTTTCATTCATTTGTATGTACATAGAGTAGGTGTGATTCCTTCATGTATTTAGCTTTTGGCCTTTCTTGTGTTATATGTGTTCGTCATTGTTTATTTTGGCCCCTTTAGGGTGGGATTGTGTTCTGTGTGACTATCACCATGCACCAGCCACATTGTACAAAGGACAAAAAGTGTAGCTTCATGGTGTACAGATCGATTGCTGACGAACTCAATTGTTGTGAATATTTCGCAGTTCCACTCATGCAATTGTTGATTCCATCCTATCGATTTTGCTTCTAGATGTGATGTTGGCTATTACTAGATTCGTTGTAAATGAAATCTGTGATGCTGGCCAGAGTTGTTTTTTTTTTTCCTCTGTGCGGCTGTGCCTTCTGTGTTTGGTTGAACCATGCGCGGTGGATGGTCGAGAGTGGTATGGCTCTTTTGACTCGTGTTTTTTTTTTGTCTTTCTATCTTTGTTTGTGTGCTCACTCTCTAATAAAAAATTATAAAAACTATCTTGCCTTATTTAAAAGGAAAAAAAAACACCGCCACTCAGACTATTTGCAACGGTGTCCTCTATAGCCTCCTGTACCTCTAAATATAGGGGTTTTGCTCAAAAAATCCCCTACAACGATGTACTCTATAGTCTCCTCCAAATTTCAGGACCTCCCCTCCACCCCCTAAACATCCAGGGTCCTTCGTCCTCTCCCCCATCTCCTTCCGTCTCCGCCTCGGCTCCCCTTCTCCCTCTCCTTCCTCCTCTCCAAGGCCCGCGCCGTCCACCATCGCTGCCCCTGCCTCCTCCTCTTCAAGGCCCGTCCCGGGTTTGTGCAGCACGGGTTCGCGCAGGTGGCGAAGATCCACGCAGGTGGCGCCGCAGTTCCACACGCGGAGCAGGCGGCGTGAGATTTGGCCGAGCCCGCGACGGCGGCGCGGGAGAGCCCGAGCTGCGGCCGGGAGCGACGGCTGCGGCGCGCGGAGCCCAAGGTCAGGCCGAGCACGGCGGCGGCATCGCGGGGAGCCCGAGCCGCGGTCGGACGCGACGGCATCGAGCGTGCAGGTGTTCGATTCGAGTAGGGTCGGCGATGGATCCGTCGGCGCTGAAGAGATTCGAGGTCGCGGGCGGCGGTAGAGCTCAGCTCCGGGTGGCGCGTGAGCTCAACCTCGGGAAGGTGCCGGAGGGAGCCCGGACGGGGCGCGTGGAGATCCAGGCAGGGGAGTCCGCCTCCGCCCCATCCGCACCTCCGCCGGAGGCGGCGTCGGGCCGGCCTCCGCAGCTCCCGTGGAGAAGCACCACCACCAGCAGGGCGGGGAGAGGGGTCGCGGGGGCCAGCTCGTGCGGCGGAGCGGAGCACCGGCACCAGCGACGCGGTGGAGCCTAGGGGTGCCGCGACGGGTCCGTGCGGCGACGCGGTGGAGCAGGGGTGTCACGACGGGTCTGTACGGCGCCAGGGACGGAGGGTGGCGCGCGGCGAGCTGCCGCTCGAGCAGGGACGGCGGCGAGCACTCGCCGACCGGGGCAGGGGCGGCGCACGCGGCGAGCTCCGCCGGGGCAGGGGCGGGGCAGAGGTGGACGGAGAGAGGTGAAGAAGATAAGTTTTGACACGTGGGACCCGTAAATAAAGGATGAATGACACGTAGGACCCGTAAATAAAGGAATGAAATAGGGATTACCATTGCACTAGGATGCTATTTAGAGGATGTAATTTTTTAGAGAAAGGTTGAAATATTCGTTTAAAGGATTGATATTTAGGGGTACTGCGAATGGTCTGAGTTTCAGCTCCTTTCTGTGAACACGCCATCCTCACGTTGAACTGTTGAAGGCGTGACGCTGACAGGCTGTCTGGCTGCCACGGCCCACGGTGCAGACACATCGGCCGCCAACGCCGCAACGCGTGAACCGGAACGAAGGGGCAAAGTGCAAAACGGTTTCCTTTCTTTGCCTCCGAGGCTCCGAGTTTTGGCGCGCGCCGACCCAAAGCGACGGCGCGGCGGCGGCGGCGATGGACCGGCTCCAGCGCCGGAACCCTAGCAGCCGGCCACATTCCATTTCGCTGAAGCCCCCTCGGCACCCGCGAGGCCCGACCATCCAGCACCCGCCGGCGTCGAGGCCCCTCCCGGAGCCCTCCTCCCCAGGTCTCGCCCAACTCCACCGCCTCGCGCTTCTTGTTTCTTGTTCTGGAATCTCCCTAGTTCTTGGATCGGTCCCGAAGTAGCTGGCTCGTGGTTGAAGAGGCGGGGTTTGTGGGGGTTGGGTTGGATTAGAGATAAATCAGCAGTTTGATTGCAATTGAATGGGAAATGCGAGATAGGAGTTCTTGCGGATTGGTCATGAACGGAAAGAAGGCCAATTATAGGGTTCGTGTGCATCGATGGAATTGTTTTGCTCTTAATTTAGTAGATTCTTGTGATGTTTAAAGGCCTTGTGCTTCTGATCCCTACATTCGTGGACATATCTGTCTCTTGGCAATCGTTCTGCGTCTTTTGGTCTGATGCAATGAGTACCTACTGACAGATGGAAGGCAAAGGAAAAAGGTTCGATTTGCACATGAAGGTGAAGGTGGTAGTCACCACATCGGCGGGAGACATGTTGCTAACATAAGAGAAGTTGCCAAAAACAAACCTCAAGGTATATTGCACCAAGACTCCGTGTAATTCATCTCTTTCTACCATGCTGCATTTAGGTTATTATAAATACCTGTCCCTATTGGATTTCCTTGTATTTTAACATCCTGTTGAATTCCATCTGTTTTTGCATCTTGCATTTTTGGCATTTCAGTACTTCCCTGGGGGTATTAACTGTTCTGTGATGCTATAGGTTTTGTACTGCTGTAATCACATTAACTGTATATTTTTCTTATATAGGATTATCTAACCTGCATATCCATCATTTTCATTTGTAATTACCAAAAAATATTTCTAGACATTGAAGTAATTTATATCTAATCCATCATTTTCTATGCAGTTTGTGATGCAAAAACTGCCGAGTACAAGTTCTTTAAGAAATTGTGTGAACAGTCAGGCCTTAGCACTCGTTCATACAAACATCCTCATCAAAGCATTGATCCAAAGATCTCCAAACAAAAACGAGGTATGAGGTTGAATTTGTATACTGTTTCTTTGCTGTCCTATTCTGTTGGTGGTTCTTACATTAGACATTAGAATGAACTTCCTATGCTATTGCTGCGTCTTGTAGGATCACATAATGTGACTACACTCAGAAAGTTCTCTATCCACGGAAATACTGTGTGTTATGATGACCCCCCTTCTACACCGGCTAAGAATGAGGAAATCCATAGTGAGCAAGTGAATGTGCAATCCTCCCATTCTGGTCTGATCCTTTATCTGATCCCATCGGATCCTGAATGTTGCATCTTATAGATTCTTTATAACTATGTGCCTTCTTCTTACACAGAATATGATGATAAAGATACACCTCAATTCAGCCCACATGGTTGCTTGCCGAGTGTTCATGTTCTCACACCTATAGCTCAGACATCATTTGATGTTACTGGGACTTCAGGAAATATTGGTGAGTGTGTTAGCATACATGCATATCTTGGTTGCTGTCACTGAAGTTTTACCATACCCGGTATTTACATTGCTGAGCCATGCCATAGTCTTCATTTAGAAGGTTAGGAGAGGGAAAGAAAGATGCTCACTAGATTAGAATAAAATTACACTATGGCAACAATCATGGGCTGTTCCTTCAAATTATTTTTTTCCCATACTGCTTTTGACACATATGCACGAATTAGGATTTCTGAAATGCTCAAATGCTACTGGCAATCATGGGCAGACACAAGCACAAGTTACTGAGACATGATGATTCCTCATGTTTTAATTCAGTAATACTTTCTTATATTGGAAAAACTTTATTGAATTAGTACTTTTGACTACTTACATTTTAGCTGTGCACCTCAAAACATGTGTTGCTTTATTGTTTCTCTGCAAAATAGCTTTTGCTACACTAAGCTGGGATGCTAAGAACATGGCACCTATACTTCTGTTTATAGATAGAGAACCTGTAAGCGGACAGATCTTTTCAGAAAAGAGAAGCAAGTTATTAAAGATAGCTGCAAAAACAGTCTCAATGGGAAGTGCTGAGTTGTTCCAAAGAAGGTTCTAATCATATACCACAGAATTCTATTGGCTTATATTTTTCGTGTACAGTTACATAATTATTGCAAATTTCTCAGGTCGGAATTCATAGGTGACATCCTGCAGAGGTTAGGTGCCAAAAACATCATAAGAAAGGTACGCTTTGCACTTCGTAATTTAACACTTGGGGGCAAGAATGTACTGCCACCTCAACATTAGTTCTTTTGTTTGGACGACCTCAACATTAGTTCCATTTATTATAAAAAAGTTACACTACTGATAGTTATTAATGTAATGCTGCAGCACGAAGGGTCAATGGGGCACAGGAAAATTGACAGCAGAGAAGCTCCTGCTATTCCCAAAGGCCAATTTGATAACTTGCTAGATTACAGGCGAAGGGACTGTTATCCATCAACTACGTTGAGAACTGGTAAAAGTTCATCCTCTAATGCAAGTGATAATGCATGCGAGTTCATGGCTTTACCATGGGGACACAATCAGGGCCTTCCAAGTTTTATTGATTGGAGAAATGACTTACCTCGTGGAGACAGCAAAGCACATGAGTGCATGGCATTGCCATGGGTGTGTGTTAATGATATGTCGAGTTCTGATTGGAAGAGAGGTATTGCTCACAACCAGGTTTCAAACTTGTTACTAGAGAATGTCGAACCATACATCCACAGAACACCAGCTTCAACTAATGAGTTGAGCTTGAACGTTCAAACTGCTTCAAATGATCAGCATGGATGGAGCCCAATGTTGTCAGTAAAACTCACTGAGTCATTTCGAGATCGATTATCCTTCCCCTATCAGATTGAGGAGCAGCATCACACAGTACCATATGCAATCTTGAATACCTCCTGGCAACCTGACTATCACAGCTCCACAAAACAATGCATTTCTAGTTCAGTTGGACTGGAGAGGGAAGACCCAAGAGAGTCAGGACCATTTGATAATTCTGATGCCAGATTTTCAACTAGGTTTGAACAGTTATCTGCAAAATCAGCCACTTCAAGCTTGTTGGACAGTGGAAATCAAATTCTGGAAAATAATGATTTCAGATATATATCCAACTCATCATATGTAAATCAAAGCAACAACATGGCCTTCAGTGCAAACACAGGCTGTCTGAATTCCATGTTTTCAAATTCAGAGCATCCATATGAGCTGGGAGCGGAGAGCCTGCATGATTCTGCTGTTGGTATATCTTGTTTGCATGGACTGGAGGAGAAATACTCCGGAGAGGTAGAACTGTCTGACAATTCTGATAGGCTTCTTCAGGTGTTAGATCAGTTACACGTGAAATTCACCCCTTCAAAATTTTCAAACGACGAGTTCAGAATTCGGGATGATCATCTTCTCAGATATATCACTAGCTGTACCCCAGAGGATAGCAGCAGCATTTTGCCCCTTGATGCAAATGACAGTGGTCTGAATTCAGCGCAGCTTTGTAAGCCAGATTGGAATAGCTTGCATGGTTCTTCTACAGAATTGTGGTCATCGGTGCATCAACTCCAATCTCATGCTGACTGGAGAGCCATGCTTGGTTGCATACCCAATGGAAACACTTGCAGTGATTTGGTGGAAGGTCACCACAGCCTCATGCTAGTCCAAGGCAACCTGAAGAATGATATTCTTGGTACAACCGATCTATCATTCTTTGGTTCTCGCTCTGCTTTGGATGACATTGGGGAGGCTCCTATATTATCTTCCGATGGCATAACATGGTAGTCCATGTTCCTCAAAAGAAATGGGGGTAGTCTACTCTGCTATTTTCGCCCAGATGTTTTTTTTCCCATTTCTACTCTGTTAATGGAGATAAATTTTGGTGTAAGCAGTTTCAAAATCTGGAAGGTACATATGTAGGTACTAAGATGCTTAAGCTATCAGGTTTCCCTTAAGTTCTGGGAAAATGACCACTAAGATGTATGGTGCTTGCAACTATTACTATACAATGTATACAGCTTGCTGTTGAACGAGGCTGAATAGTGGAAATAGGAGGGGAACTTAAGGAGAGCTGTTCTGTTTTAATTTTCATTTTGAATTAACTTATTTTTGTTAACAGAAAAGAGAACTTTTTGAACAGAATTTTGAATTAACCTATCCTCATTGTAAATATTTCCCCTTTTATGCTCCTCTCTGTTTTCGACATCATGGTATTTCTGTCTATGTTACATGGAGCCCATAGCTAGCTATACAGTTGTAACACTGCTTAAAGTACATTGAGATTGAGAACTCCAGGGTCGATGTAAATCTTCGAGATTTGCCCATGTAAAAGGCCATAGCTTCGGTTGCTTCCATCGCTTTTTGACCGAGCATTTTCACCTCATACACGTGAGCCTTTCCTATAAAAAAAATTCAGACGGGGGATAAAAGGAGTCGACAGTACTATCTTCACAGTAAAAAGCTACATATTCTCTGCACAGTTGAACGCTTTTGCTGTTCTTGGAAGTTTTTGGCGACCAAAACTACTTTTTACCGGACCGAGCCCTCAAACCTCATCCCCTGGCATGGCAGAGATATTCCAAGACAAGACTAGCGCCCAGTGTGACAGGCATTGAACTGGCGATCGCAGCGCTAGCTAGTCGTAAAATACGAGGGAAATTCATTCGAAGTGGAAGCATATGATGCTTTCTCTTTTAGAAGCATGGCATGGAGAAAAAAGCTAATAAAATCGCCGGTTCTATCTTCCCAAGAGAAGAAGATGGCACGCCCTCGCGTATCACCTGAACTCCCGTGCTCGGGATTTTGTTCTTGGTGGCGGACCGGGCCGTGCTTCAAGATCCGTAAACAAATATCCTCGACAAATTCCAGTCTTCCACGCTCTTGAAGCTCGTGAGGGTTCGCATCAAATTGCAAACTCCCACCTTGCACTGCTAGTCTCTCTTGGGATCCAGCCGAGTGCATGCTCTTCTGACGTTCCATCAGCATGACCGGCTCATCGGCCCATTCTGCCGCTCCATGTAGAGCCGTAAACGCATCTGAAGGAGATTAGAAGTGCTCAACACAATTGTATTGATCTCATTCACATGGATTTATACATGTACAGGGGTCTGTCTCATAACAGAAAAGCCTAACTACTAGCAACGTGCGCGTGAGGGTATGGACGTGAGCAAGTAGTGGAGAGAATATAGCTCTCAGCTGTAACAGAAACTGGATGAGGATGAGTGACCAAGTCACACGTTCCTTCACCCCCCCTCAGTCGAAGCCACGCTATTGATGATGGAGAGACTGTCCCTGAAATCCTCAAACAAGACAGTGGGAAGCCCCTTGGTCATTATATCTGCGAGTTGATGCTGTGTAGGAACATGCACAACGCGAAAATGTCCAAGGGCAACCTTTTCCCGGACAAAATGTATATCCAACTCAACGTGCTTGGTTCTCCGATGATGAACGGGATTGGCGGACAGATACACGGCTGATATGTTGTCGCAGTAGATCAAGCTGGCCGTGTCGATACCAAGGTGC
This sequence comes from Urochloa ruziziensis, assembly GCA_015476505.1. Taxonomy (NCBI): domain Eukaryota; kingdom Viridiplantae; phylum Streptophyta; class Magnoliopsida; order Poales; family Poaceae; genus Urochloa; species Urochloa ruziziensis. Next base: position 12,709,607 of record CM027123.1, read on the forward strand.
AGTTCACGTAACAAGTTACGTATCCAACAGCACTCTGCCGCAGCGTTCGCCACACCTCTGTATTCTGCTTCGGCGCTTGACCGAGACACCACCGTCTGCCGTTTTGATGACCATGAGATGAGGGAGTTGCCAAGGAACACACAGTATCCAGATGTTGATCGCCGTGTGTCGGGGCATCCCGCCCAATCTGCATCACTATAAGCCACCAGCTCCGTTGAGGATGATGCGCCAAGTTGCAGACCATGCCGTGTGGTGCCACGCAAGTATCTGAGGATCCTTTTGACCAAGAGCCAGTGTCCTTCACAGGGAGCGTGCATATGAAGACAAGCTTGGTGCACCGCATAGGCAATATCAGGACGTGTGAGTGTCAGGTATTGTAATGCGCCTGCAATGCTTCTGTAGAAGGATGCATCTTTGAAAGGAGCCCCATCTTGTTGCGACAGTTTACCTTTGGTGTCAATCGGTGTGGAGGCCGGCTTGCAGTTCACCATACCGGCACGTTCCAAAATGTCCTCTACGTACTGCTCTTGGCTAAGGAAGAAGCCTGCGTCAGTACGTCGCACTTGGACGCCGAGGAAGAACTTCAGAGCGCCGAGATCTTTCATAGCGAACTCGCGGTGAAGTTGACCAATAATCCGGTGAAGAAGTTCAGTCGTCGACGCCGTGAGCACGATGTCGTCCACGTACAGGAGTAGGTAGGCGAGGTCGTTGCCGTGGCGTAGCACGAACAGTGAGGTGTCAGAGGTCGTCGTCGTGAAGCCAAGTTGCCGTAGATGCCCGGCGAAGCGATCGTACCACGCCCGGGGAGCTTGTCGTAGGCCGTAGAGTGACTTGTCAAGGAGGCACACGTGATTTGGCCGATCAGGATCAACAAATCCCGTTGGTTGTTGGCAGTATACCTTCTCCGTGAGATGGCCATGCAAGAATGCGTTCTTCACGTCGAGTTGGTGCACAGGCCAGCAACGAGAAGCAGCGAGGTGGAGTACAATGCGAATGGACGCCGGCTTGACGACGGGTGAGAACGTCTGGTCAAAGTCGATGCCTTCCCGTTGTGTGAACCCTCGGACTACCCAACGAGCCTTTCGACGATCCAGTGTGCCGTCGGGGTGCAACTTGTTGCGATAGATCCATTTGCCGGTGATGAGGTGGGCGCCTGGGGGACGCGGAACAAGTGTCCAAGTCCTATTCTTCTGGAGGGCATCGAACTCCTCGTGCATGGCATCGAACCACGCTGGATCGCGGAGCGCGGCGCGGACGCTGGTGGGTACGTCAGGAACTGCCGCCGTGGTCACGTGAGCATAACGGGGATTTGGAACAGTGATTCCCGACTTGGCTCGTGTGACCATGGGGTGTGATGCCATGGGTGCCGGAGGTGGTGCAGAGGTCGACGCCGGAGCTGCGGTCAGCACAGGATCGTGTACAGAGGCAGTGGTCGGTATAGCGCCGACGCCCGATCGTGTCGATGCTGTCACGGACGTCGAGCTAGGCGATGGAGTGCCGCCGTCCGATGGTGCTGCCGGAGGAGTCGACGTGGAGCCAGGCGAGTGGGCACAAGACGCTGGCGACAGAGTGCTTGGCGAGGAAGCAGTCGTCGTCACCGAAGGCGTGGCGTCGAGGTGTGGTGGATCTGCTACAGGAGTCTGTGTTCTCGGATCAGCACCAGGCGAGGGAGCCCGCGGCATGATGGCGCGCCGTGCCGTGCGAACAACAGGACCGCGACGTGCTGGAATTTCGTTAGTCCCATCGACATGTACCGGGATCGGAACGACAGATTCCAGGGGCACTCCCGTCGATGGTGGTGGCGGCGCTGCACGTGCTGACTGAGTCCTGAAAGGAAAAATCGTCTCGTCGAATGTGACGTGACGAGATGTTAGCACACGACGGGTCTCTGGATCATAGCAGCGGTATCCTTTTGTGTCCGTTGGATATCCTAGGAAGATGCATGCAACAGAACGCGGAGAAAGTTTGTTGGGTGTGGTGGACGTGGTGTTCGGATAACACAAGCACCCAAACGTGCGTAAGACAGAGTAATCAGGATCGCGGCCGTAGAGAATACGATACGGGGTAAGCCCGTTGCGAGCCCGACATGGTCGCCGGTTAATGAGGAATGTGGCGGTGGAGAGGGCATCAGGCCAGAAGGACGACGGGACGGATGCATGAAAAAGGAGGGTGCGAACGGTGTCGTTCAGGGTGCGTAGAACACGCTCTGCTCGCCCGTTTTGCTGGCTTGTGTATGGACAAGTGAGACGCAGAGAGATACCGTGGGATGACAAGAAGGAACGCATCGCATTGTTGTCAAATTCACGCCCATTGTCAGTTTGGAAGCAAAGCAATGGCATTTGGAATTGCGTAGTGACATAGGCATGAAAGGAGACAAGTGTTGCAAAGGCGTCTGATTTGTGTCGCAGTGGAATTGTCCATGTAAAATGAGAGAAATCATCAAGTATCACAAGGTAGAAACGGAATCCAGAGTTGCTCATTATAGGCGATGTCCAAATATCACAATGTAACAAGTGGAAAGGGAGAGCTGCTACATTATTTGAATCAGAAAAAGGGAGACGCACATTTTTGCCAATGCGACAAGCATGGCAAGTATGAGCATCTGCTTTATGACAAGAGAAATCAAATGAGGCCAAAATCTTGGAGAGAGCAGCAGATCCCGGATGACCTAGTCGAGCATGCCACTGCTCTGTGGAGACAACAGCAGACAAGGCCTGCTGTGAAGCACCAGAGGAGCCGTGGTTGTTCAGCGGATAGAGATCGCCAGTGCTTTCAGAGCGGAGCAGAACCGTCTTGGTGCGGAGATCCTTAATGGAGAAACCAGACGGGTCAAATTCAACGGAAACATTGTTGTCACGAGTGAGAGCACGAACGGAAACGAGATTTTTAATCAAAGTGGGAGCAACCAGAATATTGTTCAGATGCAGTGGAACTGAGCTAGTAGAAATAGATGCAGTGCCAGTGTGTGTGACAGGTAGATTGGCACCGTTGCCCACAATGATCGAGGAAAAGGATGATGCAGGCGAGAAGGAGGAAGTGCTACCAGTGTTGGAGACCATGTGAGTCGATGCACCAGTGTCGAAGAACCAGTCGCCGCCACCGGAGTACGAGCCCTGAGAAGGCATGCCCTGGAACGCGGCAAGCAGCGCCGGCGGCAGGTTGGCATTCCCCGAAGTGGCGTTCACGTTGGGGAAAGAACCAGAAGCCACCATGGCCTGTGAGGGCCCATTGCCAGGTCGCGGGCCGAGGACGCCAGAGCCGGGCGCACGCCACTGGGGCATGGGCCAGGCTTGCACGACCCCAGTCCACGGGTTGTACGCCGTGCCCCAGGAGCCGGATGGCGCAGATCCAGACGATGCGCCGGTGGGGTTAGAGGTCTTCTTGCCGTCGTTGTGCTTGCGCTTCTTCTTGCGCTCACCTCCGGACTTTTGTTGGTTCGTTGACGCCGGTGGCTGAGGAGGGCCGCGGGGAGTCGAATTCCCGGCGGCGAGGAGCGCGGTGGAGGCCTCCATCTTGAGGGAGTGGGCAAGACGTGATTCCTCCTGCATAAGGTAGGAGTGTACGTCGAGGAAGGTGGACGGCCCGCGCCCGGACGCGATGAAGGAGGTTGCATGACTGAACTTGGGGTTCAGACCACGCAGAGCGTTGACGATGAGGGCCGGCTCGGAGACGGGGTGACCGACGTTGGCCAGAAGATCAGCAAGTTCCTTCAGGCGGCCGAAGTAGGCATTGATGCTCAGCTCACCTTGAAAGAGGCTGTGAAACTCCTGGAGGGCTTGAATGGCACGGTGCATGGGGTTGTTGAGGAAGAGGTTCCGCACCGCCGTCCAGAGGGAGAACGCCGTGGTGCGCGGCTTCATGACGAAGGACATGATGTCCGGTGTCACCGTGGCATAGATCCATGAGACGATGCAGTCGTCGATCTGCATCCACTCGGCGTCGCCAATACGGAGGCGTGCGTCAACGGTGCCGTCGACGTGGTCGATGATGCCGAGCTTGCGGAAGTGGATGTCGAAGAAGGTGCTCCATTGGTTGTAGTTGCACGCGGCGTAGTCGAGCGTGATTGGCACATGAGTGCGGATGTTGAGCAGCTGGACGGAGGCAGCGGGAGTTGGAGCAGGAGCAGCACGGAAGGGGTTGAGGTCGAATGCAGGATCAGGTGCAGAAGAGCCATCAGAAGAGTTGGAGCTCAAAGCCATGGAGAAACGGCCGAGGAAGAGGAGGAACGAGAGGGAGAGAGAGAGCAGCGGAATTTGCGTGGAGTGGATCTCAGTTAAGCTGATACCATGAAGGAGATTAGAAGTGCTCAACACAATTGTATTGATCTCATTCACATGGATTTATACATGTACAGGGGTCTGTCTCATAACAGAAAAGCCTAACTACTAGCAACGTGCGCGTGAGGGTATGGACGTGAGCAAGTAGTGGAGAGAATATAGCTCTCAGCTGTAACAGAAACTGGATGAGGATGAGTGACCAAGTCACACGTTCCTTCAGCATCCACATCAGCCAGTCCAAACGCCACTGTGAGTTACGTATATGCAGCAGCCACGCGAATCCCTGGCTCACGGCTGCACGTACACATGTTGCCGCACCCGCCACCACGCATGCAACGAGCCGACGACAGCAGCATAGGCCGCCAAAAACTCGCGATTTGACCGCTCATCATTTAATCCCAAAAGGCCACCGATCGTTTGGTGCCTGCCGCAAAAAAGCGCCTGCTGCTGCTCAGCGAGGGACACAGAGATGCTTACGATGCAATAGCCCATCAGCATGTGATCGAGTAGCCCCGCCTGACCGGTGGGTGACCGGGCCGGCAAAGCGCGCGGCACGCACCGGGGAGCACTGCGCAGCAGCAGCACTAGCAGCCCTCGCCGGGCGTCGCCTAGCGCGGCGCAACTGTAACTGTAACGTTCGCTTGCTGGGTCTCGTGCTGGACCCTGGACCTGGGCAACTGGGGCGCCGCTGCGCACGCTGCGGCTGCGGCCTGAGGGTGGGTGGGGGCACTGGGGCAGGCGTTGCTGCGCCTGGCATGTCTTGCCGAGCGAGCGGGCGTGGGGGACTGGGGGGGTGACCTTGTGCCCATGCCATGGATGCCTGCCGCGCGCGCCCGTCGCGTCGTTTGCTGTTGCTGTTCGCCGGACAGAGGAGGGGGCGGGGACGGCGGGACCGCGCGTCGGGTTGCGGAGGCGCGGCTGCAGTCTGGTGCGCACGGAACAGTGGCGTTCTCTCGGGCGGGGCGTACGGGACGGGTGGGAACTGCCAGCCAGCAAACGGGGTAGATAGATCGTGTCGCGAGATGGGGACACGGGGGCACGGGGGTAGCGCGTAGCCGCTAGCCGGGGTAGGGACCGTAACCGTAGGCATAGGGTGGTGCACCCCTGACCTACCGGCTCCATCCACCCCACCGTCGTGCAGTTCAACGAGTGGGGGAGCGAGTGCTCGTCTCGTCGTCTCTCGTTCATCTTTACTGAGAGGATCGGTGATGGGTCCTAGTTTTGTGAAACGGAAGTTCGGTTCGAGCTCTCGCTTCTCTTCTGCAGTCAGGTGGATTCTCCTTGTGTTCCTCCGTAAATTAGGAATCCTATGTGCCGTCGCGTCTCGTCAGTTTTCCCGAATCCAAGAGCCGAGGCCTATTCGCTCATTGGCTCTGAAGAGTCTGATCGATTGGTTAGCTTTCAAAGTATGCACAACCAAAACTAGAGCAAGCCAATAGATTTTGGCACCCATTTGGTTGGCATCCCAATCAAGACTCATTCCAAAAAAATTGTCTAGATTTTGGTATGGCATGCTCATGTTTTGGTTAGCCTAAATTTTAGTATGGTAAATTTTAGACACCAACCAATCAGGCTCGTGACACCGGAGCCAACCAGGCAACCTCTCTCTCACACACACCCCGTCAGATCCCGTTTTCGCTTGGCAAGGTTAAAATGTGCAGCCGCAACTATGCTTCAATCGGAGCATGTCCAAATGTTGTTTCCTACGCTAGGCGATACTAGGTGTTTGCGGTACGAGAGTCCTCGGGGGCAACGGCTAGGCATCGCCAATAAGCCAGTGGCAGCAGTCGGCAGAGGTTGGTGCCGAAACATGACAAAGGAGGTCGACAATATGTCTATTGTTCATGATTGGTTGATGATTATTAATCAGAATTTATAACAGGTACTGGCGAAGCACCTCCCAGTTGACGACGGAGGAGAGTGTACGTACTACGATGATTAGCTCCACCTTCCAAATCTCAGTCAAAATTTCGGTTTCTTTTCCGGGGCAAAACATTTCCGTTGCGCCCGCTCGTAAACTGAAATTTCCTTTGACCGGCCACTCCCAGTCCGTCCTCGTCACGACACGACCGGTCGGTCCCGTGCCAGCCTTGGCGCGCGCACGGCCGCGCGGACGCACGCAGCCGACGACGCGTACGTCGCGAGCCAACGGCGACGGCAAATGAGACGCACCCGCGGAACGAGCAACCAAAGCCAAACGGCTCGCGGAGGACTCGCTACCTACCTCTTCCTTCCTGCGTGCTGCGTCCCCAGACTGCCCAGCACCTCTGCCTCCACCGCTCTCCCACTCTCTCCCTCAGGCTTCAGTCCCTCCCAAAACCCGCCGCCGCCGCCGCGTCGGCGCTCGGCAGCAGGCCCGCCGCCGGCGAAGCAGCCCGCCGGAGGGCGAGGATGCTCGGCGTCCTCATCGCGTGAGGTTAGCATAGATATTCGTCTCCTGTTATCCATGGACTCTGCTTCCCCTCGTTCCTCACTCTCGCTCTCTCGCCGCGACGCGCCGGCGGTGCTTGGGGTTTTGCCGCTCTCTATCTAGGATTCCCGCGGAACACGACGATCGGGTGTTCCAGTTTGGTGTGGAAATGGCGAAATGCCAGCGCTCTGTAGAGCTCGCCCATTTTGTTGGTTGTGATATCGTGCCGTAGAGCTTTGCTCGCGAAGCTTGGGATCGATGTGCTCAATGGGCACTTGGAGCCAGCTTGAGTTGTTCGACTTCGCAAATTTGGGGGATAGGCTTGACCGATAAAATTATGCTTGCACAATTATATCATTCAGTGCTGATAGATTAGAAAAGTTCTATGATTCGGTACTTGGTTGGAATTTATTTTTGGAAAAAAAGTTGCGATTCAGTGAGTGAAATACAAATGCCCATCGATTCACCTGAGGTACCTGTTGTGTCACAATAATTTGCCTTCTCTCTGTGCAGTCCGTAATTTTCGGAAAAAGGGATCAATAAAATTCAGACCCTGCATATGATTGTTTTGACATATCTCTATCATCTGCCTACGAAAGAATGCAATTCTATGTATAAGTACTGGCTATGCAATTACTTCTAGGTTTCAGGGTTTCAGCTCATCAGCTGTGTTCTTCATTTTTTTTTAATGGTACAATGTAAGAGTCAGCAATGTGCAAACCAAGACAAAGTTTATAGTTCATGGTGTATTTAAATCTGCAAACACTGCAACACTGAGGAATTGTCTCGGTTTCAGGGCTCATTGGAGACGTACATACCTAAAACATCTCGTTATTCTCATCCCTGATTGTATATTTTATTCGACGTATAAGTGCATGCCCTCACTTTATTACAGCTTCCTTCCCTTTTTCTTTTCCTGTCTTCCACTGTCAAGATTCGAGGTGCTGACGAGATTTCCAGAGAAAATCTGTAGCCTTTGGGACGGTGCTGGTACAGAGATTCCTCTGTCATCTGTAAATCTTGGCAGTATTTTGGTTGTGCTTGTGCACTTGGTTTTTAGTTTTCACGCTTGTCTGATCTAAGTAGTGTTAAAGTCGGAACCAGTGCACTTGATGGGTATTTTTCAGGCCACTATTACAGCCGTTCTGCCTTGCACTTGCACACCTGGTTAATCTGACAAGAAAAAGAAAATGCAGTCTGTCTGAGATTACTGTTTTCTCTGCAAGATTCTTTTTGGGCGTACGTAGGAACTCGTTAGTGTCGTGTCCTTATGCGTCAACATCTTTGTAATTACCCTTGTTGCGTGATTGTCCTTTTATCTGCCAGTGGGCCAAACTTGCATCCATATTGCCAATGTCTGCTCTGTCCTCCTCGAATATTTTCGTTCTCTGTGCTAATTTCTTTTCGTGTAATGTTGGACAAGAACATGCCATGAATTGTCTCTAAGGCTTTAAGTGCCTGCAAAAAGTTCAGCCTTAAGCATGTGTCCCTTGAAGTTTTCCGAGAAGGAGGTGCATCTTCCTACAGTAATATTAATAGATAGTACTTCCTCCGTTCCAAATTATAGGTCGTTTTGGGTTTTCTAGGTTCATAGATTTTGCTACGAATCTAGACATAGTGTTTATCTAGGTACATAACAAAAGTCATGAACCTAATAAAGCCAAAACGACCTATAATTTGGAACGGAGGTAGTATCCCATAAGGTCAATTCCTAAGGGTTTCAAATGCTTAGAGCTTTCTGAAATATATTAGGTGTACTAATCCAATCCTCTCGAGGGTTAGTGCAAGCTAGCTGCTGTTATTCTGAATTTTTTCCTGTGTTCAGAGTGCATCTAAGGAGAGCAGTGGTATACTTAGTTCATGTAGCGTGGTGTGTGGTAGCTTTAATTATGTTTCTCACATCAGGTTCATGGAGTTTGACTTAACTTTTCATGTTTTTTTCAGGGTTCCATGTTATTATCAGGAGGAATTGACCTGTTGGTTTGATCTATGCACCAGAATGTCTGGAGTGAAGTCAGTAATTGGTCAAACTCCTGGAGATGGTATGTATATTGCTTTTGCAATTTTTCCCTGTTAGCATCTCCTTGGGTGTTTCTGGAGTAAGTTATTTTTCTGATACTTTTGGTGGGTTTGCTAAATAATAATGTGATCCATTGGGACTAGGACTAAAGCCTACCAGGATTGCTGCATAAAATTGTCAGCACTCTGCTTTTCTGTGGGGTTGGACAATGTATTCAACAGATAGTATGTAGTAGCATTGTGCCTTCTTTTGCTTTCAGATAATGGCCAAATCAACAATATGTTCTACTGTTCCTGTTTGCTTAGTTTCCTTTTTCTGAGTCAAATTTATCCAGGTGTTACTTTTTACTATGTATTATTTATAACAACATACCTTATTCAATGTTTCTCCTCTCAGGGTTACCAGTTCAAAGGATCATATCAGAACTGAAGAAAATTACCAACCGTGTGGAGGAAAATCCTGTGAGTTTCTCTGTGCATTTTTTTATTTGAATCATTTAATATGATGCACTGTAGGGATCTTTCATCATGACACACCATAGGAACAAAAGGAAATGTATGACTAGATGCAAACATATGAGTTAGAAGAAGCTAGAAATTTGTGCTTTGAATGACCTGAGGAACAAATATAAACCTAGAACAACATTGTACTTCTGACTAACTTGATACATTTTATTCTTATTTTGATTCTTGTTTGTGCTATTGTGGGTTTGTCTACAGGGAGCTAATGGCAGTTCTTCAAGGAGAAAATCAAATGCAGCTTCATTGAAAATGTTATTAGAAAAAGAGATGGAAAAAGAAGTGGAGTCAAAAAGGAGACCTCCAAGTGTCATTGGCAGGCTAATGGGTCTTGAAGAGGATTTACCTACTGAAGAACTAATTGCACGTCATACCAAAATGGACTTGACTAGAGATTTAAATGCATCAAACAAGACCTTACATGGGAAAGAGCACCACCAGTCCATAAGATTGAAGACACAATATCATCAAATGCGTGATGAAACAGTTGAATACAACGATGTTTATGAAGTATCTAAACAATCAGGAACAGGCTATTTTCAAGATCAAATTTCACTGAAAGGTTGTACTTCTGAGAGCAAGAGTAAGCTATTCGATATTGAGCAAGAGAAGTTCATTAAATCAAAATGCTTTGCCATGGAAGAAAAGCTCCTTCAAACAAAGGAGTTACAAGAAGCTCTTGAAGTTCCATGTTCAAATAAAGATTTATTTCTTGAAACTCTTGAAGAACATATCTCCTCCTCCTCCTCAAGACAGCTGAGTGGGCTTCACACAAACCAAGCACCACCTCAAACAAAACGGATTACAGTGCTGAAGCCAACTAAATCTGTTGAGACTAATGGCATAAGGCAATCCAGAACAGAACAAATTAGTAAGCAAAATGTATTGAAGATGAGAAAGTTCCATCAGATTCCTAGTTCAAAAGAAGAAACATCCTCCCAGCCAAGTAGAATAGTACTTTTGAGGCCTACCCCAGGGAAGCCTGGTATATCAAATGCAAAGCTGATCTCTAGGGAAAGTTCATTTCAGTTGATTAACAGAAATAGTCTCAATGGATCAGTATATTATAACCAGGCAGCCATAGGATCTTCGGGACTAGTGCATGGTATCATGCAGCGCCAACAAGATGGCTGTCATCAAAGAGATGATTCTTTGCTATCTTCTGCATACTCAAATGGATATGGGGGAGATGAAAGCTCATTCAGTGATTCAGAAGTTGATTATAGCAGTGGTTCTGAAATTGACTATATTGAAAATGGCGGTACCCTCAGTGATTCAGAAGGAGGCAGTCCCTTGTCAAAACATTCATGGAATTGCAGAACATATGAAGGTCCATACTCAAGCTCATCTTTGAGCAAGATCTCTCACTTTTCTGAGTCATCAGTAATCAGGGAAGCCAAGAAACAGCTTTCAGAGCGATGGGCAGCGGTGACCTCTGATGAGACCAGTCAAGAGCAAGTTCAGTCGTCGAGGAGAACATGCACCTTAGGTGAAATGCTCTCCATTAAAGAAGCGGAGAAAGACGATATCAGAACTGAGATACTTTCTGCTTCTAGCAACCGATCATGTAGCTTGGATAATGAACCGACCACACGGACTACATATGTGGCTTCTTCTAGAAAGAATGGTGAAAATGGGGAGAGATCTCCTAGGAAGCTTCCAAGGTCAAATTCTGTTCCAGTGATTTCGTCCACATTCGATAACATGGTGGCGGATGTGCAAGCCTCAAATCCCGAGAGTCGCAAACTGAAAATGGTGGTTGTGTCAAATAAAGGAAAATCATCTTTGAAGGGAAGAGTTTCAGATTTTTTCTTGCCTAGAAGTAAAAAACCAACAAGGCAGAGAAGCACTTATCATCCATCTGATTGCATTGCTGAGAGGCTTGAAGCTTGTATCATCCGTACTAGACCAGATTACAATCATAATCTGGATGCCAATGGAAAAGCAGTGGGTTATGAGGACAGGATTGATAGTTTTTCCACACAAATTTCAACCAGCATGTCAGAGGTAAGAATCATATATCATGTGAATCCAATACTATGTTATATTATTTTGTTCTTGCTGGCTGGTGTTGTGGTACATTTTGCTAATGCTTGAGATGTTGCTCTTATTCCTGTTGATTCTATCAATTTTGCTGTTGAGCGAGTTGATTTATGACCACCTATTTGTTGCTGCATGAGAGCTATATTGTTGAATCCGAAATTTCATGGCCTCAGAACAACTGATGAGAAATTGCATGACAGAGATCTTCAATTGGTGTAACTATATCGTCGCACTGTCCAAGAGGAAGCCTGGATAAACTACGAGTAAGTAAAGGCCTAAATAGTAACCGTGATCAACCCAGCCCTACCTCAGTTCTTGATGCACCCTCAGAAGATAGCAGTTGTAATGAACCCGAAACATCTGGAAGAACTTCCAAGAATACAAGTAAGCGTATTTTTTCATATCTAAGTTCACCATTACTCAATCTAGTTTGTGTACTGATTACTCATGCTGACCTGTCCTCTGAGCAGTATCAAGATCTTCAGCAATTGAGACTGTTGCCCGTTTCTTATCTTGGGATAACACCGCCTCAGAATCTCACTTACTTTGCACCCCAAGGACTACTTCGCTTATGTCTGATGTAGACGACGATGAGTCAGAATGCCATGTCCTTGTTCAAAATATAATGTCATCCGCAGGATTGGGCAGTTCACAATCAAGTATGGTTTTCACCGGCTGGCATTTACCTGATTACCCTCTCGACCCGGTGCTGTGCAACAAAGTATCAGAGTTGAAGGAGAAAAGTTCATACCGAAGGCTTCTGTTCGACTGTGTGAACATTGCTCTTATTGAAATCGGCGAGAACGCCTTGCTAAGCACATTCCCATGGAGTAAAAGACACTTCAGAACATGGAGAACCACCTCATCTCCTGATTTGGGGGTAGAGGTCTGGAGTATCCTAAAGGACTGGATCTACGGTGCACGGATGTTTGTGGTGAGCAGGAGAGACAATGCTGGGATCATGCTGGACAGAATTGTGAAGCAGGAGGTTGAGGGAAGAGGCTGGGTGAATTCGATGATGTTGCAGGTGGTTGATATCACTGAACGTCTTGAAGGTGGAGTGATGGAGGAGTTGGTGGAAGAAGCTGTGCTGGATCTCGCAGTTTGTTTTCGGCGGAGGCGTCATTTGTAACTGGTAACATTTTCCAGGGAACAGCTGGCTTGTGCATTTTCTTGTTTTGATAGCTGCTCATTGGATTGTTCATTATATTGTTGTATCCTCCTGCTTCTATTTCTGGCCAGTTCTGCTTGTTGTAATGTGAAAGTTTTGTAACATTCTGGTAGATGAAAACATGGCAATTATGCAGTTCACATGAGAAGATTTGTAGGAAAAATGAAGTGAGCCAAACTCGCCATGGTGAAATCTGCTGTCTGTACACTTTCACATTATCAGTTGTCAGTGAAGTGAGCTAAAAGCCTTTGCCAACTCAAAGACTCAAGTACCGTGGAGCATCTTATCAGATTCTGTGTGGTGTAGAGGCCGTGACTGGTGACTCGATGGCCGCAGCACTCTCTGATCGGCAGATGCCTCGCAAGGGGTCGAGGCTTTGCCAGTTAACACGGTCACCCTGTGGATTATGCCGGGATTGCGGCGCGTCATGGTGAGAGCATGATGACTTGGGCGATTTCGTATCCGGCTGGTCAGGGGGGAGACATGTTTATAGATCTGATCGCGCGCGAGCCAAGCCAAGTGTGGCTGCGCCGGCCCGGGTCACTTCGGGATGCTCGTCTCTCCCGCATTGTTCCAACTTGTAGAAAGGGATTGGATCAACCGTGCTTGTATTGATCTCTTAGACTCATACTTATACATGTACAGATAGAGTTGGATGAGGCCTATCTATCCTAACTAACTCCTGGTCCAGCGGGAGCGCGGCGAAGCCGTGCGACGTGCGCGGCGGACGCGCACGTCGCACGCGCGCGCCCGCGGGCGCAACGGAGCGCGTCGTAGGAGCGCCGGACGTTGCGGAGGCGATAGACTCGGTCTGTTTCCAACACCCCCTGCAGTCTCAGCCGTGGCCGTGCCAACGCAGAGACTGGAACGGAAGTCGTCTGCAAGGCCTCGGCCCAAAAGGACAAAGGGGCTGCACTATGGATTAGCAAAGTACGTACACAATCGTTCAAAGTGCGAAGAACGCGCTCTGCCTTCCCATTCTGTTGCGAAGTATATGGGCGAGAGAGACGGAGAACAGAGCCGTGTTCAGCGAGTAAACGACGGAGGGCATGGGTGTCGTATTCTTTGCCATTGTCAGTCTGAATCGCGAGGACGGGGAGATTGAACTGAGTACGAGCATAAGCAAGGAAGGAACGAACAATGTGGAACACCTCGGATTTCTGGCGAACGGGGAAGGTCCAAACATAATGCGTGTAATCATGAAGAAAAACAACATAATATTTGTAACCTGAATTGCTGTAAATAGGAGATGTCCAAACATCGGTATGTATAAGTTGGAAAGGGAAAAATGTGTGACTAACGGAGGACTGAAAGGGGAGCCGCACATGTTTGCCTACCTTGCAAGAGTGACAGACATGTGTGGCTGACTTATTACATGAAAAATCAAGGGAATCCAAGACCTGAGACAAAGAACTTGAACCGGGATGTCCCAGCCGCTGATGCCACAACTCCATTGACGTCGGTGCAGATGCGGTGAAGGCGTGGTGAGGTGGCAGCTGCAGAGGGTAGAGATCGCCGGGGGAATCACAGCGGAGCTTCACCGTTCTCGTTGAAAGATCCTTAATGGAGAAACCAGTAGGGTCAAATTCAATGGAAACATTATTATCACGAGTGAGCTTCTTAACCGAAATCAAGTTCTTAATGAGAGGAGGGGAAACAAGAACATCACAAAGATGAAGTGGTGTGGAAGATGTAGGAATTTGTGCTGCAGCTGTATGAGTGACAGGCAGCTGAGCACCATTTCCGACCGTGATGTACGAGGAAAAAGGGAGAGGACGAGGGTGAGAGAGGATACCGGTGTTGGACGACATGTGGGTGGACGCACCGGTGTCGAGGAACCAGTTGGCGGCACTTGGTGGCTGCGGAGCGGTGCCGGCGGACTGGAGGGCAGTGAAGAGCGCGCTGTTGTCTCAGACGCCGGAGGTTGAATGATCGCCGGGCGCGGGAAGCTGAGGAAGATGCTGGGCCGTCATGGCGTGCTAGGCCCGGAAAGGTGGACGAGGGCCCAGAACACCAGCGCCAGGACCGCGGAAAGGCACAGGCCAAGCCTGGACAAGCCCGGTCCACGGATTGATGCCCGCAGGCCATGAGGTAGGAGCGCGGGGCGGTTGGGCACCACCGCCGCCGCCGTCGTTCGGGGCGGACGGGGTGCCGCCGGAGTTGCCGCCTTTCCCGCGCTTCTTGTTCTTCCCCTTAGGGCGTGATCCAGAACCGCCGTCGGAGGAGCTGGAGTGGCCGCCATGGCCGGCGTAGAGGGCCTGTCCGGCCTCTTCCTTGTCATCGATCTGGAGCTGCACCTCTTCGATCATGAGGAAGGAGCAGGACACTCCTGAAGGTGTGCGGCGGCGACTTGGAGGAGATGATCGGCTTGACGTGGCGGTACTTGGGGCTGAGGCCGCGAAGAAGATTCAGCACTTGGCTTGGCTCGGAGACAGGTTGGCCGACGGCACGCAGGTCGTCGGCGAGCTTCTTCAGGCGGCCGGTGTACTGCTGGAGAGTCATGTCGCCTTGCTTGAGGGAGCGGAACTCGGCTTCGATGTAGATGGCGCGGTGCAGTTCATTGTCGCGGAACACGCCTTCGATGTTGGACCAGACGGTGAACGCCGACGCGTGAGGCTTGTAGATGATGTCGAAGACGTTCCGGGCGAGAGTGTTGTGGAGCCAATTGACGACGCAATGGTCAGTCATGCGCCACTCGGCGTCGAGGTCCTTCTCAGGAGTGGGCACGCGAACA
Source organism: Urochloa ruziziensis (assembly GCA_015476505.1). NCBI lineage: Eukaryota > Viridiplantae > Streptophyta > Magnoliopsida > Poales > Poaceae > Urochloa > Urochloa ruziziensis. The sequence goes on from CM027123.1 coordinate 12,724,780, forward strand.
TGCTTCTCGAGGCCGAACTTGCCGAGGATGGAGTCGAAGAAGCACCTCCACTAGGAGTAGTTGGCATCATCAAGATCCAAGATGATGGGGATATGGGAGCGGATGTTGATGGTTTGAAGGACAGTGGAGGAAACCAGAGCTGGCGCTTCGTCGCCGGAGCTCGAGGAGGAGTCCGACAGCACCATGGCGAGGGGACAGTTGAAAGAGGCGAGGGGCAAGGAAGACGAAGGATCTGTGCGGAAGACTAGGACCGGAGGGTCAGCTGATACCATGTAGAAAGGGATTGGATCAACCGTGCTTGTATTGATCTCTTGGACTCATACTTATACATGTACAGATAGAGTTGGATGAGGCCTAGCTATCCTAACTAACTCCTGGTCCAGCGGGAGCGCGGCGAAGCCGTGCGACGTGCGCGGCGGGCGCGAAGCGCGTCGTGGGCGAGACGGAGCGCGTCGTAGGAGCGCCGGACGTTGCGGAGGCGATAGACTCGGTCTGTTTCCAACACAACTAAAGCTCCGCTCTTCAAACTGGTTTCTTCGATCGGATCACATGAAAAGTGCCCCGTCTTTTCCCTAGCTATAAATGGCGTACCCAGCGTTCGTCCGGGAGCAGAGCTGGCCATCCTGAAGAGAACCGGGAAACGAAGTAGACATGCAGGTCTCCAAAGCACTAGTTGTTCTTGCGTGCGTGCGTGCTCCTCCTCTCCGGCGCCGAGATGAGCACCGGCGCTGGCGCGGCAGCTCTGCCGCGAGCCCTGCTGAGAGCCAGCTTCGTCCCGGCTCTGCTAGACGCGGCGGCCACACTAAACTATCTTCAGTACCGGTTGGTAAGGCCATGTTAGTACCGGTTCTGCAACCGGTACTAATGTTTCGAGACTAAATTGGCAGTCATTTAGTACCGGTTTCAGAACCGGTACCAAAACGCGCACGTTAGTACCGGCTGGTGTTACGTGTGTGCCCTGCCGCGGGCAGGCTAAACTATTTTTTTTCTTTTCTCTTTATTTTATTTTATTTCTAATGCGTATTCCGTATCGTATCCGTTCTAATGCGTATTCGTATCGTATCCGTTCTAATGCGTATTCGTATCGTTTAGCGTTTAGGATAACATTGGTTCTAATGCGCTTTGCGTATAAAGTAATATTACGTTACAATCATATATAATCTACATATACTTAGTTAGCTGACTAAGAAGTATTACATATATACAACGTTTCTCAAAGATGCTCTAAGGTCATTCTTTCTTCTTCTTTTGGAACTCCTCTTCCTTCTCGTCCTTTTCCTCGATCAGGATCCATTGCAGTATTGCACCAATGCTTATTCTCTTATCCGCATAAAATTCACCGTTCGGATTCACGACCTCATCGAGCAGGAATCCCATAAGTTGTTCTTGAAGTGCCTTGACTCGTTCCGGTTCAATGAGGTCTTCTGACATTTTCATAATCTATCAAAAAAAATCTTTGTTAGTCTTAGTAAACATATTTGCATGACGAAAATTTAATAAAATGGTAGGAAGTTTACGTACGTCAAATTCTCTTTCCGTCATCTGCTTCGGACCTACAAATGCGTGGATGAAATCGCATACGTAGTACCCACACAGGTTGTTTTCCTGTTCCTGTCGCATACACTATATATACACGTATATGAACAATCGGTTATGTAATACTCTCTCAATGTTTGACTAAATGAAATAAGACTAATATGAAATTTTGAACGTACTGGAAAGTTAGGCCTCCATACAAGCTCGTCCGTATCTGATATTCCAACTTGGTGTTTAACAAAGCGTTTCCTTCAGCATCTTTTCGAACTTTTTTGACTCTTTCGCAGTTTCACTGTCTTTCTGTGCATCAAGCAAGACCTGACCTAACTCATTGGGTGCCTCCTCCTCCTCTACGACATTTGCATCAACCCCTTCCATTGGGTCATCATCGTCGTCAAAGGCTCCGGCTTCATGTAAGTATGCAAAGTCTGGGATGTTGTTATCGTCGTCGTCTTCTTCATTGTCTCCCATCACAACACCAAGTGCACCATGCTTTGTCCAAACATTATAACTATCCATGAAACCGTTTTCAGTTAGGTGAACGTGTAGAGTATCCCTTTTCTGAAACTGTTTTCCATTACGGCAAATACGGCATAGACAACACATGAGACCCTTCGTGGACCTGGTGGCTTCAGCCGCATTGAGAAAAACGTCTAGGCCAATAATCCATGCCATGGTGTTCCTACCGCCGTACATCCATTGACGGTCCATTTTGAATCCTATCTAAAAATAATTAACAACTAAATATAAACACTTAGCAACATTTCTAATATTGCAACATTCCATTTAATATTAAGAAATAATAGAAAAGTTGGAAAAATCAATTACACAACATTAGAATCAAAACGTCAAAAAAATTCATTACACAATATTAAATATAGTCAAAATGTCCGAATTTTTTTCTAATACAATATGAAATTTTCTAACACACATATTAATTTTTCTAACACATACGAATTTTTTCTAACACGTATATTTAAAACGTTCGAAATATCCATTAGACAAATCCATCATGTTGCAAAAACATTTATACGAACCTAAGCTGAACTAAGTTGGGAGCAAAATGGAGATGATGGATTTTCACATTTTAGAAAAAAACATAGCTAAATATTCTCACTAAAAAACATGCTCATTATCTAGGGTACGAACTCACTACTAAAAGCTACCATCTAATTAAAGTCATGATTCTACTTAGCTCAAATCAATGTGTACAAATAAAAAATCTTTCTCATTCACAATTTTTGAAATTTCTCTAAGTATAAAGCATAAAACTAAGCACAAGTAACGTCAAATAACAGAGAATGAAGTTGCTAACCTTTTGGCGCACTTATATCGAAGAAATCCACAAAATATGCAAAAATCGGGCAACAACTCCCCCCTCTATGGCGCCATGAGTGAGAGAGCAAGCTCTCTGCAAGAAATGAGCTCGGGCTCGGGGAGGAAGAAGCTGGGCGCGGATTTATACGAAGACAATTAGTACCGGTTGGTAACACCAGCCAGTACTAATTGGAGACAATTAGTACCGGTTGGTGTTACCAACCGGTACTAACGTGCAGTGGTGCACGGGCCCCGCCACACGGGGCAGTTTAGTACCGGTTGGTGTTACCAGCCGGTACTAAACTGCTACTAGCCGTTGCGGCCCGTTGCCCGAGGCGCACGTTAGTACCGGTTGGTAACAACCGGTACTAACGTGCTCCCTTAGACACTGTGCTTACAAACCGGTACTAAATTCATCATTTAGTACCGGTTATAACACAACCGGTACTAACGTACCAGGGACCAAAGGTCGTTTCTCTAGTAGTGCCGCCGGTGTTGGGGACAGCATGTACGACTGCTGCAGGATGAGGCCGCGAAGCCAACTTTACCCCCGACCCTACTAAAGCAAACTTGCGGTCAGTGTTTCACGTGCGCGGGACCCACACGTATCTTATCCTCTCTGTTCTTTCCCATCGCTGGGTGCTCACACGCCGCTGCCGTTCTCTGTCTCATTCCTGCTACTGCCCGCCTCTACGCTGCGCCGCCGCCATGCCTCCGCGCGTCGCGCCGCCGTCCTCGACCCTCGTCCCATGCGCCTCCTCGCGCGGGTTGCAGCCCTGCGGCCTCGAGGAGCTCCACGGGGCGGGATGAGCTGGGATAGGCTTCGGCGAGCTACTGCGGTGGAGTAGCCATGTCGGGCTCCGGCGAGCGGCGGCAATGGAGCAGCCGCATGAGGCTTCAGCGAGTGGAGCAGGGGCGGAGGCGGAGGGGATCCGGCGAGCGACGGCGGGCGCAGCACGCGGCCCCCGCGAGGGTCGACGCGGCGGCGGCCCCAGCCGGCGCCGGCAAGGCACCGCGCCACCCTCGACGGAGAGGTCGACCTGCCAGGTACCCTTTTTTTTCCCTTTTTTGAGACAAAATTTTGTTGCAAAGTTTTCTAGAAAAATTTTGCAAATGTTTGCTCAAAATTTGTTGCAAAAGTTTGTTCAAAAGTTTTTTTAGGACAAAACTTTGTTGTAAAAGTTTGCTCAATTTGTTTTTGCAAAATATTTTTTTGGAAAGTTCAAAATTTTGTTGCAAATTTTTTCGGTCAAATTTTTCACAGAAAATATGAACGCCAACACATTGAGTGTTCAAAAGTTTTTTTGACAAAACTTTGTTGTAAAAGTTTGCTCAATTTGTTTTTGCAATTTTTTTGGAAAGTTCAAAATTTTGTTGCAAATTTTTTCTAATATTTTTTCGTCAAAGTTTTCGCAGCGTGCAGGGGACCCACGCACGTGGATTGGAGGGCACGGGAGCCGTGCGCTGCGGCGGTGCCTGCATGCGGGGTGGGTGGGGCCCGCCGGTTTTAGACACATGCGTGGCCGCACGGCGGCCTCCGTGCGGCCGAGAGCAGATTAGAAATCCCCGGATGAGGCCGAGCTGCTGCAGTGCTGATGGTACCCCGGCGTCCGACGACTCTCCGTAATCGCGCACTCGCGCCGTGGCATTGGCACTGGTGGCTACAGCACGGTGTAGAATGCTAAGCAAATTTCAGTGAATAAAATTTCGACCTCGCTGGAACGTAGTATATATGCCTAACTACGTTGTCAACGTGTCATGCATGCTTGTAAGCTTGTTTATGTGAAAAATGCGCGGCTGTTGTGACGCAGCGGCGTTAACCGTTAATGTCATGGACTATCTTTGGTTGCTTTTTATCACGTTCACTTGATCGATACTTGGGATGAAAAGTTTCCGGTCTGAAGCTGCCATTGCATGCGGCATGCTAGTAACAGACCTAGTAAATGGGTACGAGTAAAACGTTTTGTTTTTTTAAATTTTTTTAACGAACCGCACAAGATAGTGCGTGTTTCATTGATATAGCAGAAAAATACAAGTCTATCACCCTAGGAAGGCCATAGCCAGGAAAAATAAAAAAACAAAAGGAAAAATGTTCCGAGCGGTTGGATTGGGACGTCAACACAGTCGGAAACCACTCCACTGTACATCAGAGGAAAAAACAAGACTTTGCCGCGGCGGCAACCGCCCAACTTATACATATAGTCGTCATCTAGAGCGTGCCTCCATGCCGATGGGGGAAAAAAGGAATCCAGACCACACCGCACCGAAAAGGGCACCGCCATGCGGGCCAATCGCCGAAGTATCGCTGCAGCACCGCACACCACCTGAGGGAGTGAAAACCACCGGATCCAGACCGCTCGCAGGCTGTCTCGCGGTCGCCATCACGAAAACACAACACGCAGGGGCCTCGAAAAACCGCACGCGGGGGCCTCACCACTTCCGCCACTCCATGTCACGAATCCGTATATTGAGTCGCCATCAGAACGTAAACAGTGTTGCCCTGTTTTCCACGATCCCCATCAAACATCAGAACCACTTCCGCATAACGACATCAACTTGTTGCTTCTCTCACGCAGAAGGTCACCGCTGCCATACCGGCAGGCCAACTTGTCGCTTGCGCCGTCTTTCGACGATGTACAACACTGGAGTTGTCGAGCAAAGCTGAGCAACCCGCCGCAGTCCGCTGCAAGCCTAGTCATCGCACGATATTGATGCTGCAAGCGCCATCTTTTGAAGTTGTCTCACGCCGCACTGACGGTTGCCAAGCAACGCCAGCCGCTGCGATCCGCTGCAAGCAGACAAAATCAACACCCTTGCGTCAACCAAGGACCGCCACCATAGCTTTGGGAATCTTCGCTTGAGTTCAGCCACCCCCTTCTTCCTGTCATCTGCACCTAGCCGCCTTGCCACACCGCGCCTCCCTTGACCAACACTGGAAATGCCAAAGCCTGAGATGAGCCTCTAAAAGCGATGCCTCCAAGAAGGTGATGACGCCAATGGTGCCACCATCGCTCGTCCAGATTGGACAGGGTTTTCACCCAGAGTGCCCCGTACAACCAGGATAGGCTTCGAGATGACACCCCCAACAGGGAGAACGACGCTCTAGAGCGTCGTCGCCATCTTCACCACCAGAATTACTGGTGAAGGCTTTCGCCCGAAGAATTCCATCGTAATTGCCTGTTCCCAGTCCGGCAGCCAGGCTTGTGCGGTCGTGAAGGCCTTACTGGTGCGGCTTCGCCGCTGTGCTTCCTCGTGCCGTCGCACCACAATCTCGTTCCGCCTCTGCAGCCACTCTCCACCACCACACCAGCCCACAGCCGCTCCAACGCACGCGTGCCCTCCTAGACCTCCAGCGTGGTCACCCTGTCCAGGCACAACCCCAGACTGCCGCCGGTGGAGAACGCCCCTGCCTTCGTTGGCGCGCGACGGCCGCCGCGGCCCCGTGGAGTCGCCGCGCCGCTGCTAGGGATCAACGCCGCCTTCGGCCTCCCCACCGGATCCGCAGCCACAGGCCTCCCCGCCGGCCTCCATGTCACGCCGGAGCAGATCCAGGGCTAGGGGCACCGGATCCGGCCGCACCCAAGCCTGCCGTCGCCACCGGAGCTGGCAGGCCCGCCATGGCCGGCTAGAGCTCGATCCCTCGCCCGGGACGAGCTGGCGCAGCCGAGCAGGACGAGAGGGCCTCGCCGCCGCCGTCATGGGGCCGCACAGGCTTCCGGCAAGCCCCTCCGGTTTCGGCAGGGAAGGGGTGGAGGGGGGAGGGGGGCGACGGTGGGGGGCTGGGACGCCGCACGAGTCGGGTACGGCCCACATAACACTACTGCACGAGGCAATTTATGATCGTCCTATTCTAATTATGCAGGTGCAACAAATTTTGGCTTTGCATAGCATGTTAACTTTAGTACCAGAAAAAAATCTTGTACGTTGGAAAGATTTTCAACCATATTTGTAGTTTCACTTGACGCGTTACCAATTACCATACCAACTATGGTAGTAAAGTTGGTAACTCACAAATATATAAGGTCTCAAAAAGACCAACATACATAAGATAATCAAATCACTCCATTCTAAATCTTAGGTCAGTCTGACATTTTTTAAATTCATAACTTTTGTTATGTACATAATAGATATGTCTAGTGTAGGTGTATAGTAAAAAATATGAATTTAGAAATGTCAAACAACTTAAAATTTGAAACCGAGGGAGTAATACACATACTTGAAAAAAAAGTAGTACACTTCAACATACTCCCTCCCTCCCAAAATAAATGTAACTCTCGTTTTTCGAGGAGTCAAACAATTTCATATTTGACCAAATTTGTAAAAAAAATTACTAATATTTATGTCTCCAATAGATTAAGTATGGAAATATATTTCGTAATTAATCTAATAATACTTATTTTATATCACAAATGTTGTTATTATTATATATATCAATTTGAGGTCTATTATTTTGCTTCTCAAATTGTAGTTGCGGATATTCGCAAAAAAAAAAAAAATCGTAGTTGCGGATGGACGTGGACCTCCTCACCGTCAGTTCTGCGCGGATCGACTGTAATCACTTTTGGGCTGAGGTGTATTTGGCGGGCTGGACTAGTGTTATTATGGGCTATTTGCCTTCTTTTTTGGTGGGGAAAACGAACGAAGAGGCCTTTTTTATGGGTATTATTAGTCAACGGCCCAAGGTGCAGATCGTGCTGGACTTGCCACTACGAACCTCTCTCTCTATGATGTGCCAAGCCAACTCCGGTACATGCAAGACTCATTACCCCTCAAAAAAACAAAAAATGCAAGACTCATTATTGAACATCTCAGACCATTCCCTAGGCTTTGTTTGGGGATCAGCTTGCACAACAGAACCCGTGAAGATCGGTGGCCCGGAGATATGGACATCAATATTTGCGGAAGCCTTTTAACATTCCGGTAGATGACAACATGGTAATCATGATGTTAATTATAAGGTACTAGGAAAAATGAAGTGAGCAAAAGTGCCAAACTCGCCATGGTGAAATCTGCCGTTTGTGTACTTTGACATTGTCCGTTGTCAGTGAAGTGAGCCAAGCAACGAGCTTTGCCAACTCAAGCGCCGTGGAGCATCATCCTTATCTGATCGGTGGATTATGCCGGGATTGCGGGATTTGCGGCCCGTCATGGTGAGACCGTGAGAGCACGATGACTTAAGCGATTTCGTATCCGGACGGCCAGGGAGGGAGACATGCTTATCGATCAGATCGCGCGGCGAGCCAAGCCAACAACTGTGGCGGCACCATCCGGATCACTTCGGGATGCTCGTCCCCTGCATTGTCCCAACTAGCCCCGCGCCTTGCAACTTCCAAGTGATTTCTTCGGTCGGATCACATGAAAGGCGCCCCAACTCTGTCCTATAAATGGCGCGCATCAGCGTTCGTCCGGGAGCAGACGATCATCCAGATCGAGAAACCGGAAAAGGAAGCAACATGCAGGTCTCCAAAGCACTAGCCGCTCTTGCGTGCGTGCTCCTCCTCTCCGGCGCCGAGATGAGCGCCGGCGTCGGCGCGGCAGCTGTGCCGCGAGCCATGCTGAGAGACAGCACCGTCGTCGTTCCGGAAGCAGACGCCGCCGGAGCTGGTGGCATCGGTGACAGCATGTACAGGTACAACTGCTGCAGGCCGGGGCCGAGCTGCTGTCCGTCTGACGGTACCCCGGCGTCCGATGACTCCCCGTAGCGGCGCGGCGGGCACTGGCAGCGACTGCACATCGTGGAACAGGGGTGAATCGCTGTTGTCAGTGGCTCTGCCCTTGGGTCCTTCTGCAGTCTTCTGCAGTGCTGGCTATAGCTAGAATGCTGCTATATCACTTCAGTGAATAAATTTGTACTATACGTCGGTTGAACGTCGTGCCTAACTACATTGTCATCATGTCGTGCATGGTTATTGTTATGTGAAAAATGCGCGGATGTAGCTGCCTTATGTTGTGAACTATATATATTTGGTTGCTTTTATATCATGTTTGCTTGATCAATATTTGGGATGAAAGTTTCCTGTCTGAAGCTGCTATAATAGCCTGCCAGTAAGGCTAATCCCAGTGCAAAGTTTCAATACACAATTACCAAGAGTAACACATCATCAAAAGATTTTTGAAACTGTGGATGAAACAAGTCCTCCTAATGCATAGTTTCATTTCACGAGTTCATAGGTAAGTCATTGCATTCAATTGCTATTAACGTGATTGGATGAAATCATATGAAATGGTACATGCATACTCGATCTACCGAAACGAGGCAAGGAGGTACAAGAGAGACGACAAGACATGCGCAAGTGAAGTCTGAAGTGGTACATGCTAATCTGTGAACGTCTCTACCTAATAATAAAACAAGGATTGCTTCTGGCTAACTTTTTTGGTACGTTGCCACCGTATCTAATCCGTCTCGGTGAAAATCGGTAGACCAATCGGTCTACTATCCAAAACCGAAGTCTGGGTAGAAGAACCGACGGTTTAAAAGAAAAACCGGAGTCAGGCAAAAGAACCGGGCGGGCATATCAGGAAAACCATGGCTAAAAAGAACTGTGCGGGCCAGGAAAAAGAAAACTTATGAAAAAGGGCATGGGAGGGATTTGAACACGCGACTCCAAATTTTTGCATGTAGAGTCCTAACAACCTGAGCTAAACATATTTTACATTGTAAAAACACACTACATGCTGACTTTATAATAAACAAATCTTGAATCGGTCCCCACGTTGCATATGAGTGTACCCCATTTATATTGGTCTTCAATTGCTTCATGTTTATTTCGTTTGTTTTCATCAAGGTAAAAGTAAAATAATATAAATTAGTTCTATCATAAAGCTATTTAATTTGTATTTGCATATTTAGTATATGAAAAAAATATAGAGTGGTAGTGTATGCGGGTTTCAAATAAAGAAGAAAGAAATATAGCTTAACTCAATATATTTAATTTGCATAGTTAGTATATATGTGTATGCATCTAATTCTCATATCTTGCATAATGTGTGTTGAATCTTGATGCAAATGATTTTTGTGCTTGGCGTGCGAGCAAATTAGTAGTAGAGTCAGTTTACCACCTTAGCACACCTCATATATTGATGTGGTACTACCGCTACTTGGGCTGGCGGCAACTAGACCAATACCTACTACTAATGCATGCAGTGGCGGAGCCACAAGTATGGCGAGCCATGACGGCCGCCATACCTGTCGGCCGATGAACCGGGACCCCGGCAGTAGTTCCCTGCGCTACGCCATGGATGGAACCAGTGAGGTGAGATGGAAGAACAGGTAACGGATGGACTTTATGTTTGTGCCTTTAGAAATTTAGGCTGGCCCATCACTCACTGCTGCACCAGCCCAAACATGTTTGGATTTTAGATCCATCAACTAGCCTCTCGGTCTCCTCGCTCAGTCGCCCCTCGGCCTTCTTCGATCTTTGTTGCGTCACCATAGGTTTAATCCTGGCTCCGCCACTGAATGCATGCATGTAGTGATGCTTGCAAAGGAAGTGTGTGAAAATAAGTTGTTACTTACTCATATCAGAGATTAGAATGGGAGACAAGATTTTTTTTATATGGTAGAATATGATTGTGACTATTTCTTACTTTAGAAACTCTCGACTAAATAAAAAATTTAGAGATGTAACGAGTTTTACTTGAGTAGAACGAATTGCACACATAAAAGTTAAAAATAATGAATTTTCAAACATAAATGTAGAGATTATTTCAACGCAATAATAAAAAATTAAAAAAAGTTTTCAAGCCTACCATATGGCATGTGGGGAAGAAATTAATACTATACACTAATGACGATACTTGCCCAAATACTACAATTATTATATGTTTTAACACGTGTAACACATGTATATCCTATAATGAAAAGAGTTCCTTAATAGAAAAAATACATGACATATTCCGTAATAGGAGAACATATATTTGTGTCCGGCACGTAGCAACGCACGAGCACTTTCTGCTAGTAGACACATAATATATAGTACTTACTGTTGGTTAGTTTCTATTGGCGTTAAGTTCGTGAAAGTAATCTTCGTACTTATAGCATTGCTCGTTTACATTTGAAGAAATAAATATTACTATCATGAGGAAGAAACTCGAGTTAGGCTGGATAAGTTTCACTCAGAAAGGAAATCCAGTTAATCAGCTTAGGGCATGTTTGTTTGAGCTGCAACCTTTGAGTTTTTCTGCTTTTTTGAAAAGCTATAACAATAGCTTTTGGAATATGTTTTTAGCATCTAGGCAGCTCAAAAAGCTACGAAAACCTCAAGAAACCGAGTTTTCCAACTTTCCATATAAACCCAGCTTTTCTGAACTTCTGACTTTCTAAAAGTTGCACAAGAAGTTTGTTGTTTGTTTAAACTTCTAACTTTTTCACGCTGACAATAGGCCTAAGTGTCCACACTGCCGGCCTACTATGACGTGCAACTGTGCAAGACTTATTATCGAATATCTCCCATCATCCTTAGGCCACTCTCGGTGAAGAGTTTCGTTGCACAGTTAGCTAGACGACTTAGAACTAGCTAGGTAACTGTGCCACAAGAGTCCTAAGGGCATGTACAACCCACAGACGATGGGTCGTCTCCAGAACCTCGAATTTATCATGCAGACGGATATAAAGACAGTTCATACAACCCACAGACAGAAGGTCCGTTTCTAAGGTTTAATGCTTTGCATGTAGCTAAGATCAACTACAAATGTATTTGTGTATACCATTGTGTGGCTATTTGATAGAATATTGTCAACCATATGTGCTCAATTAGATCTTCTTAAATTGCCTATGCTAATTTTTATTTTGAATCATACCCTTTTATCCTATCTAAAAAACTATATGTTATTTGTTTTTTTATGAGGGGCATAATTTAAAATGATGGGAGATATTTCTACCGTGAGCGGTGAGTCTGTGACTCCCCTGTCCTGCGGCCTGCAGGTCTCTCTCGTTGACTCTCCTCTCTCTCGTTTCGATCTGGATGAGGCGGCCAAGCAGCAAGAACGACAGCAAGAGCTTCGCTTGGCCAGCGCGACGTCCGGTGGGCGGCGCTCTGTGGGGTCCGACAGGCAGCGCGGAGGCGCGGTGTGGGATCCGAGCAGGCCGTCGCTGAGAGGAGCTGCGGTAGCCTGCTGCTTCCCCCGTCGGCCAAATCCACCACGCCAGCGGAGGAGAACTGCTCGATGGAGCTGCTCTGCTCTGCGCGCCACCGGCGGAGAAGCAGGGGCCTCTCCCCCCACGCCGGCGGCCTCCTCGCCGAGCCAGCCCGCGACACGAGCTCCTCCCTCCCGGCCGGTCTCTTCTCTCCGCGAGCGCGCGCCGCGCGGGATCCAAGTCGCCATCGCTGCGAAGAGACGAGACCATACAACGGAGCTCCGTCCATCTCCTCCGCCTGGGAGAACGGGATACGCCCGTCGCCTCACCAGACGACGCGGAGTCCGTCGCTTGGCTTGAGCGGGGGGATTTTCGCAAATATGCCAACGAAGAGACGGGGTAGAGACGCGGGTTGTACATGCCCTAAGGATGGTGGGAAAAGTGAAGTGAGCCAAAGTGCCAAACTCGCCATGGCCAAATCTGCTGTCTGTGCGCTTTGACATATTGTCCAGTTGTCAGTGAAGCGAGCCAAAAGCTTTTCAGAATGGTGGAGGAAGAGTGGCAAAAAGATTCAGGAAGTATAAACGGAAAGGTTTTAATACACTAATTGTGTTGGGCGCCTGGATCATTTGGAAACACAGGAATGAGTGTGTTTTTAAGGGCATCAGCCCAAGTTTGGAGGTGCTACTCAGGGCATTCAAAAATGAACACCATTGGTGGTGTCTAGCTAGGGCTCGGAGCCTTAGCTCCTTGAGTGCTGGTCAAGTTGTTGAAGTAGGATAGGGTGATTTCCTTGGCTCGTTTCCCTACGGTCACGTTTCTAGTGTGTTTTTTCTGCTAGAGAGCAAACTTGTGTGGTCTTCAGCCCCTCACAGCTCAGCCAGGAGTGAGGTGAGCTTTTTGTAAAGGGGCCGTTTTAATAAAGATACGCAGCTCTCCTGCGTATTCGAGAGAAAAAAAGCTTTGCCAACTCAAACGCCGTAGAGAGCATGCTTATCTGATTGCTGTGTATAAACAGCAGATCACAGTGTCACAGACCGCGACTCTGAGGGCTTGTTTAGAAACTAGTGGAATAAGGTGAAATGGAGAGATTAAAGTGAAACTTAGTTCATTTTAAGATCCATTCTCGTCATTCCACCCCAAACCTCTTCTACCCAAACGAGCCCCGAATGGCCGCAGCACTCTCTGATGATATGATCGGCGGATTGCTCGCAAGGTCGATGCTTTGCAGAAAGAGCTTCCGGTGGTGATTACTGGGCCTGGGCCAAAGAATGGGCTGGCGTTTATCGCCGCCGGTTTGCTCCGAGACGGGCCTCCAGGTCTATCACCCTGTGGATTATGCCGGGATTGCGGCCCGTCACGGTGACAGGCGGTTTCGTATCGGCTGACATGCTTCTCTCTCGACCAGATCGCGCGGCGAGCCAAGGCGCCTGCGCAGATCACTTCGGGATGCTCGTCCCCTGCATTGTGTCCCAACAGCTAAGCCCCGCACCTTCCAAGCGATTTCTTCGATCGGATATTAAAGTGCCCCGCATTTCTCCTATAAGAGGCGCACGCCAGCGCTCGTCCGGGAGCAGACCGTCCCTGAAGAGAACCAGGTGAAGAAGAAGCAAGCATGCAGGTCTCCAAAGCACTAGTTGTTCTTGCGTGCCTGCTCCTCCTCTCCGGCGCCGAGATGTGCGTCGGTGCCGGCGCGGCAGCTGTGCCGCGAGCCATGCTGGGAGCCAGCACAGTCGTCCCGGCAGCACACGCGGCCGGAGCCATGCTGAGAGACAACTATTGCTGCAGGCCGGGGCCGAGCTGCTGCCCGTCTGACGGTACCCCGGCGTCCGATGACTCCCCGTAGCGGCGCGGTCATTGGCACTGGCACTGGCAGCGACTGCACAGCGTGGAACAGGGGTGAATCGCTGTTGTCAGTGGCTCTGCCGTTGGGTCCTTCTGCAATCTTCTGCTGCGCTGGCTATAGCTAGAATGCTGCTATATCACTTCAGTGAATAAATTTGTACGTCGGTTGAACGTCGTGTGTGCCTAACTAACTACGTTGCCATCATGTCGTGCATGATTGTTATGTGAAAAATGCGCGGATGTAGCTGCGTTATGTAGTTGTGGACTATATTTGGTTGTTGCTTTTATATCATGTTTGCTTGATCAATATTTGGGATGAAATTAAGTTTCCTGTCTGAAGCTGCTATAGCCTGCCAACAGTAACACACCCGTATATGGGTACACAGATTTCCTGGCAGATTACTTGATTGATATATTTTGGGATGGAAGTTTCATGGTTTCGGGCCTTCGGTATGCTATTATTATCAGTGAACTGCTGAAAAGTGAAAACAGGTACCGCATAAGAACTTTCCAAGACTCCGAAAACATTACTACACGCGATCGAGGAAATGTATGAACAAATATGGATTTGCATAGCTTGTCAACTTTAATATCAAACAAAATTCTGCAAATCAGGAAATATTTTCAACCATATTCGTAGTTTCACTTGACGCGTTATCAAAGCAAAGCGAAGCCGGGTTTCCTTTGCCGATAGAAGGAAAGTAGGAAACCGGCCCGGATAGATCTCCTCACCGCTCCGCACGCGTCGAATGTAATCACGCCTCGTTTTGGGCTGAGGTGGGTTTGTAGTAAAATACATCATGCTCTCAATTCCTACTATCTCATTAACCCACTTGTCCCTATAGAAATACGGAACATAGGGCATATGAATAACGGCTCATTTTCAATTTGCATGGCTACGGATTACAAAATCTTTACCTAATAGTAAAACAAACAATGACTCTACTACAAAAGTTGGTACGTCGCGTGAGCCGAATAAAAACTGGACTTCTAGACCCTAAAAATGGCGCCTAGAGCTCTTGAACGGAGCCGGATTGGGCAAGTCACGCCGTAACTGGCGGGCAACAATCTGGCGTCCAGTGCTGATCCAGTGGCTGCAAATGTTTTAACGCATGGGATCACAGATTCAGAGTGTAACAGGCTATTCAGACATTCAGACCATTTAAACATTGAGAAAAACAACAGGGGCGTGAGACATTGAGCACCAAGACATGGCATTTTTTAATCAGTACTTAACACTTAATTTAGACCAAGACATGCCACTTTTTAATCAGTACTTGACTCTAAATTCACACACTTATAGTCTGTAGCAAGTGCTACCAGATACTCTACCAGCAAATGCTACGAGTGAACAAGCATGATAACTATAGGCCATTTTCACTTGTACAATTTGGCCACAAAAGACTATAGTTAGGCTTCAAAAGACTTCAGTTAACCCTGTCCAAAATACTATCCACCAACTCAGGATACTAGAACAGATCTTGATTGAGAAGATCATCATCAGTACTGATTGGAGCCATCAAGAACTATGTAAAACTTGAAATGACATTGTATTCTTGAGGATCCACATTTCCTCCTTTCTTGCTGCCACCATTTGCCACTTCAACTAGTGGCTGCACATCGTCATTCTTCTTTGGTTTCTGCAGCAAATTTAACTGATTAGTTCAAAAAAGAATGGCAGAAACATGTGAGATGTTCAGATTGCATTTGGCATACCTTTGCTCCTTTTTTTGTTGGTACAGTCGATTTAGTTGCCTTGCGCTTCCCCCCCTTGCGTAACTTATCCAACCAAGTTCTATTACGCCTTGAATTTTTTGACTGGACCTCTTTTTTCTTCAACTTTGCACCGCTAAGCAAGACATCTGTTTGCTGCACATTTGGGTCAACATTTTCTTGATCCTTGCTTGGTTTTTCCACACCACTAGTAGATAAATTGAGTTTCTCCTCGAGCTGTGCACTAAGGCAATCAAGAGCATTTTCTAACATCACACAACATTCTGTTGAGTTGGCTGCCTTCTCCGCCATGTTGTGAAATTTATGAGATAGAAACTTGTACCGAAGTTGAGCTTCCCGTTTTGGATTTTCTATCACATTTCTTCCTTGCTTATCTTGTATACTTCCATTGCGTGCTTCTCTAGTCCATCTCTTTAAAATATAATGTGTTGGCAATAACTTGATATTCATCAAATCAAGAACTTTCAGACCATGTGCACACAATATTCCAGTTCTATTGAACATTCCACAACTACATGAGACAGTTTGGTTCAAAGCATCACCAATCACTATGCGCTCCTCGTCAAAACTCAAATCAGCATGCAGCCTCCCAATAGAAATAGCATATTTGTTATGCTCATCCAAAACTCTAGCACATGCAGCCATGGATCTTTCATATTCACTTTGAAAAGCTTCAAAAATTATAGGAGTGTACACTTGACTTGCTTGAACTAATATTGGTGTGCACATTTGCCTTCTTGGTAACTTCTTCCTTGATTCAAATTCAGAGTCCAATTCTTTACCTCTTTTTTCTTGCACCGTCCTCTCAAAATGCTTCAAAAACCGAACAATGTCAAAATCTGATTTCAAATGGTTCTTTAATGCATTATTGAAGCTTTCACTTAGTTGTGTACTTCTCACTCCCAAACTAAAGACATCTCTCATATAGCATTCAGCCCATTTTTCTTTCACCTTGTAGATACTATCTAACCAAGATTGTTTATGCACTTTAGTTCTCAGGATGTCAAATGCTTCTTGAAATGCTGCCTTGTCCTCATAACCATACATACATGCACTAAAATCTTTCAGAATATTAGTTTCTTTGTCTTCCTCTTCAACTTCCTCTTGAACCTCCTTTTCAACTTCCTCTTCCTCGTTGCCCTTAACTGGAGATAGATGCTTGACAGCATTCTGCATTATGTGAAAGGTACACAATCCATGATATGACTCTGTAAATACTATCTTTACAGCTTTTCCCATTGCTGCATCTTGATCTGTGTAAATAGTTCTAGGTTGCTTTCCATTGTGTGCAGCCAGAAAAGTCTCAAAAAGCCATGTAAATGATGCTTCGGTTTCATCAAACAGAAGTGCAGCACCGAAAATAGTGGTTTCTCTAAATTGATTCAGCCCAAGAAAAACACCAAATGGCCTATATTCTTTGTTTGTGCCAAAAGTAGTGTCAAATGTGACAACATCACCAAAATATGCATAATCCAGGATCATTTTAGCATCAACCCAGAATATGTTGGTTATATGCTCCTCACAATCAAGCTGCAAAGCATATTGAAACGATGGGTTCTCAGCCATTTTGTCATGAAAATACTTCAACATACTTCCAGCTTGCCCAAAAGCCAACTCCCTTTGCCGCTTGCTTTGTAAATAATTTTTACGATCACGACAAGTATAGCCAAGGTTAAGTGGCCCACCAGCTTGACGACTAGCCAACTCATGTGCAGCTTTTGGCCTGATTCCAGAAGCATCAGCAGTTTCAATTTCAAAAGCTTGCAGTTCTGAAATTTTCCTTTGTGATGCCATCAAGTGACAGGTCTCGGGCAATTGAAGTAGGTGATTGTGTTCCAGCACAACATCAGTAACTACATAATTTCCTTCCCCTCTATCCAATGTAAGAGTCATTCGAGCTTTGCAATCAGTTCTTGTTTCGGGTCTAAAACACTTTCTCACACGATCTGTTAGCGCTTTTCTTCGATGACCCTCATTAGCACAAACAAATCGGCATGAAGTCACAACCTTGGAATCACATTTGCTCAAATTTGTATATCTTTTCCTCACGTCGAAGCCAGTATTACCCCCATAAGCCACCCAAAACAACCAAGCCTCGTCTGCACTTTTGAACCTCAAGCCAACTTGTGGTATCTTGTTTTCAGATAATTGTGCCATTGCCAAATTCTGTCACAAAGAATAATTTCTGTCACATTAAACTCAAAGGTCACTCTGTGATGATAAAATCACCCTGAATCTACATTTAAATTGATGCTTTAATCTGCAGTATTTCTTAGATTAAATTCTTCTTTTCGTTTAACTGGTTCAGTTCAGTAAATACATCTCAATCATGAACAAAGTAACTGACAGCATGTCAATACTTTCAGAATTAGGAGTTCCCTTTTTTTTCTAGGCACCATAAGGCAGGATTCTCAAACAAGTTGTACTTTCAGTCAAAGAACAGAACGTGGTACAATTAAGAATTAACATCTCAAAGTAATTTTGACTTCTCTAAGTAATTTTAGCACAATATGAATCTGACTTGCAGCCACGCACAGTAAACATGCAAAGTACAGTAAAAGCATAGGATGGGATTCACCTGGACTTGCGAGAGCGTCGATGGAGATCAGCGGATGAGGACTCCGGCTGCGGCGCCTTCCTCTCCTCTGAGACAACCAAGCCCCTTCTTTCTCCCTCCTCCACAGCGTCGATGCAGGCCCCAGCTGCAGCGCCCCTCCCTGTCTTCCACGGCGTCGGGGCAGCAGCCGGATCTTCTCTCCTACAGGTGGCTCAAACGGACTCTGGTGCGGACCACTGCCTCCTCCGGGGCGGCGCCGAGGGAGGCCGCAGCGCGGGAGGGGCGGCGCAGCGCGGGAGAAAGAGGAGCCAGCCCGCCAAGTCCTCCGTTCCCGCGGCAGCCGTAAAAAATCGTGAGGCTATCGGTGTTTTCCTGGATAAAAAAAGAGCCATCTCGTTGTTTCCGTTGGATCAGCACTGGACGTCGGATATTTACCCGCCAGTTACAACGTGACTTGCCGAAGGCTAGCCTGTCTAGCTGAACCAGTTAAAACCGGAGCCCAAACCGCGTCGTACCAAGTAAGGGCACCATTAAACGTGAAAAATCGCCAGTTGATTGGGACACATGAGACAATAAAAAAGTAATAAAGGACCAGGGGCTGGCTATTTCACGCAGCTGGGCACAGTATGTTTTGTGGCTCTCTCTCCCCCACGTCAGATGGAATCCAATGTCTGACGACGTAGTCGATTGATGGAGCCGCCCTAACCGGGCGTGAACCGCACGACACCGCCCCTGCTCATTTCCCACGAGGCACGTGTCTCTCTCCCTATGGATGGGCCAGGCCACGCCGATCCCCGCGAGCCAGTGGTAGGTCTGCTAGGACAGTCTCAACCCATAGAGTCTATAGGTAGTTTCCATGTCGCCACATAAGCAAGAAATCACTATAGAAACTACACTCCACAACCCATAATTTCTTGATGTGGATTGTTAATAAATGCATCATCTCTCCTCTCTACCAATCATATTTACTCTTTATCTATCATGAAGAAACCATCATCTCCTCAATGCAAAGTTTGGTAGTGTCTAGTGCATAGGTTCTCGTGTAGACATTGGGTCTCATGCAAGACCCAGTTTCTTCCTCTCTCTACTCTCTTTCTTATTTAATACAGTGCCACATAAGCTAAAAGTCCTACGTGGCAATCTAATTAATGCTATGGAAACTATCCTAGTCGGAGGGTTGGGGCAGCCGGCCTAGCCCTCCCGTGCATGCGGGCAGGCAGCACCAAGACAACAAATATTGTGGGCCACACAAGCTACTAAGCTGACATCCTTTTTTTTCATTTGCATTTTGCATGTGACGTCTATCTCCCGCCTAATCTCCAAAACTGCCAAGTGATATGCCATGGGATCCTCGAGACACGCACAATGCAATCTAATTTGGAGTTTAGAGTTGTTTGTATTAATTATCGATTTGCAGTAACTGCAATGATCAAAACTCATAAAATTTATTAGCTAAAATAAATAATGCACATAATTGTGTTATTATCTCTTCTATATTTACTAAGAGGTTGGCCGTTAAGATGGTATTTAATAGCCGACAATAAGCGATGCACATGAGCGCCGACCAGTGTATTTGTGGTTAGTCAACTGTGGTTGGATGTGGTACAAATATTACTAGTGTGCCTAATAAGAATAACTCAATTGGTAATGTGTGCGCTCGTGGACATTACAGTCATCCCAATTATGAATTTGATCTTGCAAGACACCATATGTGCTTCATGTGAGCAGGGGCAGATCCAGGGGGTATCCATAGGTTTTGGAAGGTAGGGTAGGCCCCCTGCCCAAAAAAAATCTGAGGAGGAAGAAGAATAGAAGAAAAGGGACAGGAAGGAGGAGAGCAAGAAGAAGATACCCCCTAAATGTTAGGGCTGGCTTCGCCACTGCATGTGAGAGAAATCATGGATCACGCACTCAGAAGCGTGTACAAGCATATATATAATTATGTATACATATAACAAAATCTAAGAAAATATCAAAGTATGCAATGTAAGGCGTAGAACACTGTGCGATCAAAGTACGGAGTATATTGCTAGTCCCGCCACTTCTCATTCTTTTTTTTCAGTTTCTTTAAAATTGAAGATGTGTACTATAGAGTGAAACCATTAAATAATATGTAGCGGTTCTTTTTCACCTGTTGCAACGTACGAGCATGCTTGCTAATTTTTTATAATTTAGGGATCAAAGCAAAACGAAGTCGGGTGCCGATAGAAGAAAGAGGCCCGGCCAGATAGACCTCTCTCCTCACCGACTCACACACCCCCCGTTCCGCGCGCGTCGACTGTAAATCACGTCTCGTTTTGGGCTAGGTGGGTTTGACGGGATAGACTGGTGTGGTTATGGACTATTTGCCTTTTTTTTGAGGTTTTTTCGGTGCTCCATACTACCTTATACTGGTGTTCAAAAAGAACTAGTATAAAAGGATCTGACGGTCCAAATTAGTTGTATACTACTAGACCTTCACCTGTAGTATAAGGTAGTATAGGTCGAGTAGTATAGTAGTATAAGGGTATTATGAGAAAAAAATATTTTTAACATGTGATATAATGTGGTATAGATCGAGTAATATAGTGGTGTAGGGGTATTATGAGAAAAATTATTTTTATTTTTATACACATTTGGTCCAATATATTTATTTCTTTTTACACATATGTTCATTTAGGTTAGGAGCTCCAATAAAAAAATTATATTACAGTCTAATTACAAAATTGTCCATCCCTCCATACTCCATAATACCATAGGGTAGTATGAAGCACCGAAGAAGACCTCTCTTTTTTTTGGTGTGGGAGAGGAACGAAGGGTGTGACGGAACCGCCCAATTTAAACTGGCTCAAGTGCACCCAATCACTGTCACAACAGTAATTAAACTCAACGCACTTGAAATAGTATAAATCCGGTAGTCCGTCGAGTGTCCCCGGGACAACCCGAATCATCCACGAACAACTTTTATCTCAACCATACATCAGGATCACTTTCGTGAAGGGAAAGCATCAACAAGCATTACCTTTTTACAAAATATCTCAAGATGCGAATTATTACAAATCATAAGTTGAAACAAACTTAGATGCAAGTCAAACCTTTCTAAGAGTTTGAAACAAACAAGCCAAGGTACTTATTGTGACAAGGTTAATTACACAACTAAGGCCGACACCAGAACATCCGAGACCCATCGATGTTCTAGTTCCTCGGGACTTCGTCTTCAACATCTGGCCACGGTGCTTCTGAAAAACAACAACAGAGGATCCCCTGAGTACAAAGGTACTCAGCAAGACTGACCCGTCTATTCAGAAAAAAAACTATTATCTAGACATCAAGGAGTATGCAAAGCTTTTAAGTGGACTGGTTGACTCAACTTTTTGCATAAAAGCTTTACTAGAACTTGAACCTTATATTTTTCATGTTTTAGCTCAAGTTTAGTTTTTACCTATAGTATCTAGATTATAAAGTATTTTTCATACAAGTGGTAACTAGATCAATCAGCATATTGAATCAAGAAAAACTTCACATTCCACTTGTTTTAGCTACGATGCTCAACAGTGATCAAGTGCATTCATAACCAAGAATTGTGGCGATCCGGACCGATTTACATCCTGCAGGAGAGACCTAGTTCCCAGCCACGCACAGTTGTTCGGGTTGTACGCAACAATCCTTTCGACTGGCCATACTCAAAGACTGGAAATATAATTACCCGAACCCGGGAACGTACCCCCACAAGAGGTCCCACGTCTGGCCTGACCACCATGTGAGTTTCAGGCTACGCCCCCGCCCTTCTCCGACTCAGCAAGCACAGGTAAAATATATTTCCACTCAAAGAGCCAACCAACCTACCGGGCTTGCCGGTTCCCAATCCCAGTAAGTTACCAGGTAAAATCACTTGACCAGCGGTTAAGGCAACGGACGGGCCTTAGCAAAATTATTCAAAGTAGACAGAACTATAGAATCAAGCTCCATCTTGATTCCATCCCAAGCTTCTGTCCACATTTCTAAAACAGCCATTTTTCATGATTCTAGAACAAGATCATTATTACCTTAAGTGGCGGAGCAACAGAGTTACTCACAAGTAGCATCTCTAAGCATGGCTAAGCATAGGTTATACTAAGCATACTGAACAGGTGGTAAAGATGTCCCTAATATCAAGGTTGGATTGTGCATAAAACTAAGGTTCCAACCAACTCCTATACGTAATGCATAAAATGACATCAAAAGCTTGGACGCATGATATAATAAAATTCCGAAAGTAATCGGGTAGATGCACCGGGGCTTGCCTTCAGTAACAGCAAGGTTAGTTTTGGCAAAGGATCCTTCGGCTTCTGGAGCAATCACGAACACCTCCTCGAATTGATGCTCCTCCTCGGCAAACTCCACGGACTCGGGCTCCGGAGCTTCTGCTTCTACGGTAGGATGCAAGCTAGAGATTAACTTATGCAAAAATTTGAAAACAAAGGCATACAACTTATCTTCATGATAAAGTTGCAAGCCAACACTAACTACCCTTATTAGCAAACTAACCCACATGTTTTTCCTAAGTTAACTAGCCCTTAAGCATTTTTAATTTATATAAAAAAATTACTAATTAATTTCTAATTCTAAAAAGAATAAATAACTAAATAAAAGCCTATTTATTAATAATTTCTAATTAGAAATCATTATCCAGAATTATTAAACATTTTAGAAATGATTAAGTATTTATTTGAATACCTTAAAGAAGACAAACAAATAAATACCTAATTAATTTTATTAATTTACCTAGGGTTCAAGAATTTTAATGCATAAAAGAAAATAAGAAAGTTCTAAAGAAATTGGTCTCACTATTTTTGGACACTTCTACAATTTACTATGAATTTGAGAGTGAAAACTGAAATTTAAATCTAATCCTAAATCTAATTGGACATTTTACCCAAAACCCCCTAGTCTTCTCTGTCTTCTCCCCCCGGGGTCCCTGGCGCTGAGACAAAAGGCCGAGCGGCCTTGACCCCGACCCGCCGGCTTTGACCGGCGGCCGACCCTCCGGCGAGGGCCTCCGGCCAAGAAACGGCTCAGAATCGGACCCCTACGCGAGGCGCGTACGCTGGAGGTGAAGGCTTGGGCGGCGGAGCAGCGGCGCAAGGCGGCGGCGGCCGGCTAGGGTTTACGGCGGCGGCGCCGCCCGACCAGCTCAACGACGGCGATAAACCGGCGGAGATCATGCCTAGCACCTTCACCACAATCTAGAACACCTAGCGCTTCTCTCGGTTTCCTTTGCTTGGTGCC
This sequence comes from Urochloa ruziziensis, assembly GCA_015476505.1. Taxonomy (NCBI): domain Eukaryota; kingdom Viridiplantae; phylum Streptophyta; class Magnoliopsida; order Poales; family Poaceae; genus Urochloa; species Urochloa ruziziensis. Next base: position 12,748,092 of record CM027123.1, read on the forward strand.
CAGAATTATGAATCCCATGGCGGCGGCCACGAACTCGGCAGCGCCCGCGGCGGCATGGCTGCGCCGATCGAACCAGAGCCTCCCAAGCCTGACCAACAACTCCTGGACCATCTATGGCTCGTACTCAACCCATTCATGCCCTCAAACCTTGATCAAAATCACGGCAACATAGACTTCCACGGTGGGGCCTTACAAAGAACAGAGGACTTACCGTCCCTGAGGAAGATGAAGCCGTTCATGCTGTGTGGCGGACTATTTCGAACAAGAACTTGCACAGGTCAAAAAGAACATCAAGGCACAGCTTTGAGCGGAGGGGTTTGGTCGGCGGTGGTCGTACGGCGGCGAAAAACGCCGGCGGCCCGAGGACGACGACGAGATGACGGCGGTGGGGAAGAGAGGACGACGATGACCGACGAAGCACTATTTGAAGCGATCCAAACCGCCATCAGCTCGGCCACCTCATGCTTGACTTCTCTGCGTAGTTCTCACAGCACGTCGACGCGTGGAATGGCTAGAAACCGACGTCCTTCGTCGGCGGCAAGCAGGCAGACAGCTGCCGGCGTTCTGCTCTGTTCCTTCTTCAAGTCTTTCCAAACCAGCTGCCTTCTCTTCGATAATTCTCCAAATTTCGTGCATAAACTTTCCAATCTTGTTTAAACAAACTTGTAGCTGTATAGAAGGGCTTCCACTTTTGTTTTTGGTGCCATATCAAAAGATCAACAAATCGAGAGATGTAAAGCTCTGAGTATCGGTCCATTCACTGTCATTTGAGGCCTCACTGTCATTTGAGCCCTGTCGGTTTGACAGTTCAATCTCTAAACTCAGTTGCATTGATCCACCTTGGGATGCTCCAAATAAATAGAAAAAAAAATTTATTTCCTTTGATATCTGGCATGGTGCATGTACATATATCCAAGATTCCATTTTGTATCTTATAGCTATATACTTCATATACGAAAATTGAAGAAATCTCTATCTGAACATACCTCCATTAACAGTTTCAGACTTGGGAAATTTTTCTGCTGAAAGGCTGAAATCTCAGCATTTGGTGTTCTTTGATGCTTGATTTGTCCTGCTTGTGCCTAAATACATACAATGTCAAGATGATCATTGGAATATTCACACTTCAATCTTCCACTTTCGTATTGGTCCAAAGAATAGCACTTTATAGAAATTAAAAGATATCAGCACTTCAACTTGGTAAATTGAACACATTGTCAGACTTCGAAAATTTTCAAAGTACCCAAGGTCTGACTGGTTCCAATGATTTGAACCATCAAACGAAATGATTTTTGACTCAAACTTTTATACTAGCCTTCTCCCATCATGTCAAACATATTCATATATCCAACTTACATATTTGGCCAAAATTTCTCATATTGAAATTTTAGTTTTGAACTTACTTCTCTTTTGACCATACCGTAAAATAAGTTGACCCTTGTCATCATGAGCTCAATAACAACACAAAAATCATCATTAGATGTTGACCTTGCTCATTAGAGTCTTTGAAACACAGGGGTGTTACAAAGAGGCCCTTTTTTTATAGGTATTATTAGTCGGCGGCCCAAGGCAGATCATGCTCTGTACTCCCTCCGTCCATAATAAGTGCATTTAGAGAGTTCAAATTTTATCTCAAAATAAGTGCACATTTACACATAGGACAAACCAACTCTATTTGTCTTTTTCTACTTTCTCTCTTCTCGAGGTGCAATGATTGTAACTTTATAGGGGTATAAATGTAATTTCTCACTCACATTGTTTTACACATTTAAACTCCCTAAGTGCACTTATTTTGGAACGGAGGGAGTACTGTTTGTGCAGTACGGCAAAGAGGTACAGAGCTTTCCGGTGGTGATCACTGGGCCTGGGTGACAAGGAATGGGCTGGCGTTTTACCGCTGACGGTTTGCTTTGGAGACCGGGCCTCCGGGATTGTGGCCCGTCATGGTGAGAGCTGGTTTTTTTCTTTCAACGAACCTTTGGATTGTCTTGGATTGGATGGGGGAATCCTAGTGACACACCATGACTGACGTATCCGGGCTAACCAGGGAGGGAGACGCTTCTCGACCAGATCGAGCGGCGAGCCAAGCCAACAACTCTGGCGGCGCCTGCGCAGATCACTTCGGGATGCTCGTCCCCTGCATTGTCCCAACTAGGCCGGCCCGCGCCTTTGAAGCAATTTCTTTGATCGGATCACATGAAAATTAAAGTGCCCCGCCTTTTCTCCTATAAATGGTGCACACACCAGCGTTCTGCGTTCTCGTCCTGGAGCAGAGACCGTCCCTGAAGAGAACCGGGTGAAGAAGAAGCCAACATGCAGGTCTCCAAAGCACTAGTTGCTCTTGCGTTCCTGATCCTCATCTCCGGCGCCGGCGCGGCAGCTGTGCCGCGAGCCATGCTGAGAGCCAGCGCCGTCGTCCCGGCGGCACACGCGGCCGGAGGTAGCGTCGGTAGCAGCATGCACAGGCCGTACGGGTGCTGCAGGCCGGGGCCGAGCTGCTGCCTTGACGACGGTACCCCGGCGTCCGACGACTCCCCGTAGAGCGGCGCAGCGACCGCGCCGTGGCAGTGGCAGTGGCACTGGCAGCGACTGCACGGCGTGGAACAGTAGGAATCGCAGTCGTCAGCATGGTTTTAAATAACGGGCTAAGCCGTTTAGCGGCAAGGCTGCCAAAACAACGGCTATAGCCAGCATTTAACGGGCTATAGCCGGCTATAACGGGCTAAATGATATAGCGGTTGCTTTCTCTAGCTAAAGGCTATAGCGGGCTACAGTCCTTCTGCAGTAGTCTTCTCCTGCGGTGGCTATAGCTATCGCTGCTATCACTCCATTGAATAAATTTGGACGTCGGTTGAACGTCGTGCCTAACGTTGTCGTCAACTCGTCATGTCCTGCATGATTGTTACGTGAAAAATGCGCAGATGTATCTGCGTTATGTCGTGAACTATATTTGGTTGCTTTTATATCATGTTTGCTTGATCAATAGTATTTGGGACGGTGAAAGGGCTCTAGCCTGGTTGGTTAGAGCACCTGAGTAGCACCCAGCAGATTCATGTTCGATTCCTTGTGGGAGCGAATTAATAGGTCTGGAATAAAAAATATAAAAAAATAGGTTAGGGTTTTCCCTGCCGACTTCGGTCAAAAAATAGTATTTGGGATGAAAGTTTCCTGTCCGAAGCTGCTATAGCCTGCCAGTTACGGACCCGTATATGGGTGAACAGATTTCCTGGCAGTTTACTTGATTGATATTTTAGACATCGAGTTCCACAACTACGCTCTCCATGCGCTTTCTTCCTCCCACCCCGATCACTGCCCCCTCCTGTTGGCGCAACAGTCAGGACCAAGGCAGCCGACACCTTTCAAATTCGAGAATTTCGGGGTTCGCCTTCCAGGCTTCCATGAACTGGTAAATGATGTGTGGAATGCGCCTTGTACCCACACGGAGCCTTTCCACCATCTTGGCCATAAGTTACACGTCGTGGCTTTACGGAAGTGGAGCAAATCCCTTACCTCAGACATCAAAATAAAAATGCATCTTGCTAGGGAGATTATCCTGATCCTTGACATGGAACAAGAACGGCGAGAGCTCTCCGATGCGGAATTTCGTCTGAGAGCAGGATTAAAGAAACGACTTCTCGACTGGACGGTGATTGAAAAATCTAGGAAGAAACAATGCTTCAGAATAACGTACCTACGTGAAGGGGACACGAATACCAAATACTTCCACCTTAGAGCAAACTCCAGGCGCCGGAAAAAAAAATTCATTCACAGGCTACGGGTGGGGAATAATTGGGCGATAACCCAACAGGACAAACATGAAGTCATTATCAATCACTTTCGAACGGTCATAAGCGACCCCCCGCAACGCACCAGAGAACTTAATTGGGAGGAAATACACTTCCCTGTGACGGACCTCTCTTCGCTAGCGGAGCCTTTTACCAAAGACAAGGTGCACAAGGCCATCTTACAATTGCCGCATGACAAAGCGCCAGGACCTGATGGATTCACCGGGTTGTTCTTCAGAAAATGTTGGCCAACGGTGAAGGGTGATATCATGGCCGCCATAAATTCCTTCCACAACTTACGCTGCGAGGACCTAAACCTTCTCAGCTCGGCAAATATAGTCCTCCTCCCTAAGAAGGACGGAGCAGAGTGTGTCCAAGACTACAGACCAATCGGCCTAATCCATGTCGTAGCAAAGATAATCAGCAAACTCCTTGCCCTTCGACTTGGCACCGCACATGTCCTCCCTCGTCGCCCCGTGTCAAAGTGCATTCATCAAAGGGCGTATCATACATGATAACTACCTATACGTCAGAAACATCACTCGACGATTCCACCGCAACAAAACACCTGCGCTCCTCCTTAAGCTTGACATCTCAAAAGCCTTTGACTCCGTGCGCTGGGACTATCTACTCTCCCTGATGCAGCACATGGGCTTTCCGACCCGGTGGTGTGACTGGATTGCAGCGTCCTTACAAACTTCCAAGTCCAAAATTCTAGTGAATGGCATTCCTTCGGAGCCGATTATCCACTGCAGGGTCTGCGCCAGGGCGACCCCCTCTCGCCGCTACTTTTTGTCCTCGCAATAGACCTACTCCATCACAAACTTCAACAAGCCACAGAAAAGGGTCTACTACGCACCTTGGGAGGACGAGTAGTGCGCTACAGAGCATCCCTTTACGTGGATGACACAGCAATTTTCATAAAGCCTACGCTAATGGACACCCACAACACCCAGAGACTGCTACTTCTGTTTGGCGAAACTACTGGATTGGTGACAAACATGCAGAAAACCACTGTCACACCAACCAGATGTGATGACATAGACCTGGACTGCAATTCTCTCTGTTCTACCAGCTAAGCGTGTAGGGTACCTTGGTCTACCGCTCACTGTCACAAGATTGCGGCAAATCGGCTTCCAACGAATAATCGACAAGGCGACAGGGATGCTTTCCAGCTGGCACCACAAGAATCTGAATGTGGCGGGACGAACATGCCTTACCAAGATGGTACTAACCTCACAAGCCATCTACATGTTAACGGTACTTAAGGGCAACAAGGAGGCACTAGATGAGCTCGACAAAATGAGGAACAAAAATTCTTGTGGGCTGGAGACAATGCGCTGACTGGGGGGGGGGGAATGTAAGGTGAATTGGACGAATAACTGCATGCCTAAACAAAACGGAGGGCTAGGTGTTCTAAATCTTGACAAATTTGCTAGAGCACTACGCGTAAGGTGGCTTTGGCATGACTGGGTATCTCCGGAAAAGGCTTGGGTTGGCACTGAACTACCTTGCGACGACACTGACCATCTCTTGTTCGCCACATGTACAAACATCACATTAGGCGATGGGAGAAAAGCGGCCTTCTGGAACTCTGCATGATTACAGGGATGCGAGCGAAAGATATTGCCCCATCAATCCACGCCATCTCCAAGCACAAGAATAAATCGGTGGCCAAAGCGTTGGAAAACGACTTTTGGGTAAGAGACTTGGATCTCTGGGGGGGGGGGGGGGGGGATTTCGCAAACCCAGCTAAGCGAATTTGTCCTGCTTTGGCGTCTGGTCAATGAAGTGCATCTACAACCACAGACGGAGGACAACATCACTTGGAAATTAATTGCCAATGGCATGTACACCGTAACTTCCGCATATCGAGCACAATTCGTGGGTTCCACTTCAGTGCCGCAGAATGTTAAGCTCTGACGAACCTGGGCACCGCCAAAATGAAAGTTCTTCGACTGGCTGATCACACAAAACAGAGTCTGAACCGCCGATCGCTTGGCCAGCGTGGGTGGCCGCATACGCCGGCCTGCCAGCTCTGCAGGAGGGCGCCAGAAACAACACACCATCTCATGGTGGATTGCAGATTCACCCGCATGATTTGCAACGTCGTGGCTACTTGGATTTCCCAACCTGACTTGCAGCCAGGTTCTTGTATTCAAACTGAAACGGTGATGGAGTGCTGGACCATGATCACATCCATACGCTCAGTGCCCAAAAAGGCCCTTAGGAGCCTCACACTACCCATCATGTGGGAGATATAGACAGAGAGAAACGCGCGTGTTTTCAACCGAAGAGAATCCACCCCGGCAACGATCATTGCTAAGATCAAATCGGAGGCATCGGCGTGGGCCACAGCAGGCGCAAAAAGGCTAGCGAGTTTATTAGCACGATAATAACTTTTTCTTTTGTATTGTCGGCTATACGGCTGTAATTATTAGTGACTTAAGCGATTTCGTAATCGGTGACCAGGGGGGAGGGAGACATCTTCTCTCGAGTCTCGACCAGATCGCGCGGCGTGCCAAGCTAACAACTGCGGCGGCGCCTGCGCAGATCACTTCGGGATGCTCGTCCTCTGCATTGTCCCAACTAAGCCCCGCACCTTCCAAGCGATTTCTTCGATCGGATATTAAAGTGCCCCACATCTCTCCTATAAGTGGCCCACGGCAGCGCTCGTCCGGGAGCAGATCGTCACTGAAGAGAACCAGGTGAAGAAGCCAACATGCAGGTCTCCAAAGCACTAGTTGTTCTTGCGTGCCTGCTCCTCCTCTCCGGCGCCGAGATGAGCGCCGGCGCCGGCGCGGCAGCTTTGCGGCGAGCCATGCTCAGAGCCAGCGGCGTCGTCGTCCCGGCAGCACACGCGGCCGTTGACGGCGTCGGTGGTAGCATGATGCAGGACGGGTGCTGCAGGCCGGGGCCGAACTGCTGCCGTGATGACGGTACCCCGGCGTCCGGCGACTCCCCGTAGCGGCGCGGCATTGGCACTGGCAGCGACTGCACGGCGTGGAACAGTGGTCACTCGCTGTTAGGAGTGGCTCAGTGCTGCCCTTATCCTTATTGGGTCCTGCTGCTATCTGCTTCAGTGAATAAATTTGGACGTCGCTTGAACGTCGTGCCTCAACTACATTGTCGTCATGTCGTGCATGATTGTTATGTTACGTGAAAAATGCGTGGACGATGTAGCTGCGTTATGTTGTGGACTATATTTATTTAATCTCGAGCCACCGTATACGTTCGTGTGCGTGCCGTTCCTCCTCGTTTCGCCCGTCGTCGCCGCCGTCTTCTTCTCGAAGCATCTCGACGGGCGATGGCCGCCGGGTACACACGGGCACGGCCGGCCGGACGGACAGCGAGTCGTCAGCGCGACACGGATCCCATCCAGCAGGTCTCGTCTCCAGTTGTTGGGCTAATTGTATATGGGCCTCCACTCGGACTCGGAGGTCTCGTCTCCAGTTGTCGGGCCTTTTGTTTTCGGCCTATGAAGCGGCCCAGTTGTCGGGCCTTTTGTTTTCGGCCTATGAAGCGGCCCGATACCTCCGAGTCCGAGTGCCTCGTATTATCTCCTCCGTTTGATGCACTGCCCCGGTTTCCTCTAATCAAACCCGTCGTACCGTCGTTAGCTTTTTAGTTGGTACTCGTACTCAGTACCACCTCGCCCGGCGAGATAATACGAGGGGGTGGAGGAGGATACAAACGGAGGGGCAGTGCATCAAACAAACTCATACCTTTCTCGGCCTTTTGGCTAAGATCAAGTGTAGTATCCTTGCCCTACCAACTATATTAAATTATTTTTTTGGGGAAGAGCCTATTGTGGTAGCTTGCTATCTTGGCTCTTGAGTGTCGCCATAGCATTACATTATTGCTTAGGATTGGCGCACCCCAACCAAATCAAAGTTTAAATTTTTTGTTCGAAACCAAAGGTCAAATAAGTTGTTTATTATGTCATCGCAAAGAGAAAAGTTTGTTTATTTAGGAGCCATATCCATATCAGCTACAAAGAATAAGTTACTTTGAACCATTAAATTAAATATTCTGATTTTTGAAAATGAATTCATAATTATGTATCAAATTAAACAGCTAAATCAATTTTTTTATTATAAAGGGAGCATCACTTCATAAAAATTGAATTGAATCTTGGGGCCGGAAACAGAGAGGAGAGATCAATGACTACAAATACTGTCTTTTTTTGAAGTAAAAAATCCTGTCTTATTGATCCTTTAATTTTCCAGGTTTCCCTTTTCGGCAGGATTGTGTCAATATGCTCGTACCGGTGCAACTTTCAAATTCCGTGGCGGTGATGTGCCTTTTCTTTCGTGTGTTGGAAATAGTAGACATTTGAATCGATTGCTAGTCTAGCCAATACATGCTCTGTTCAACTTCTGAGGATCGTGGAACCCTCGAAGCTTGCTCGTCGCCGAGCGTCGGTGTACGTGCATTTGTCAGTGTACACGGATTTTGCAACCATGGTGTTCCTTCTTCTGTACGTCAACGCGGACGCGCACGGGCTGACGACCGATCGCCAATTATATGGGCCTCCGCTCGGGCTTAACGGTATTGGGCCACCTCATATCATGTTTGCTTGATCAATATTTGGGATGAAAGTTTTCGATCTGAAACGGGCCTGTTTAAATGGAGGAGAGGATTTCCACTGGGTTACATGCGTAGAGAGAAGAAATGAACCGACACGGTTTTTTAGACGAAAGCTTTATGGAAAGTTTGTGACAGACCCGTATATGGGTAAAGAGGTTTCCTGGCAGTTTACTTGATTGATATTTTGGGACGAAAGTTTCATGATTTCGGGCTTTTGGAGTGAACGGCTGAAAAGTGAAAACAACAGGTACCACATAAAAACTTATCCGGGCCCAAGTTACAAGACTCCGAAAAATTACTACGCGAGGAAATGTATGGACAAATATGGCTTTACATAGCTTGTCAACTTTAATATCAAACAAAATCTTGCTGTACCACTATTTGCTACTTGACACATGTTAACCATGAACGTGTATAATTACTAATTAGGAATAGCACTTACTGCTGGTTCATTAGCTTCTAGTATCATGAATAGCATTGCTCGTTTTCATTTGAACGGAAACCCAGTTAACCAGCTTAGTGACCAATGCCGACCAAACTCTCACATGTGCAAGACTCGTTATCGGACATCTCCCACCGTCTTGTCTTTGGCTTTGTCATGAGGATCAGCAAAACGACAGAAACCCGTGAAGATCAATGGTCCGGAGACATGGGGCATCAATAATTCTGTCGATCTTCGCTGGAATTTCAAATAAAGTATTATCTATTATAGCAGCACGAGTTAGAAGGTTCAATAGTACTGCAAGCACGTGTTGGAGATAAATGTATATATGTATTGACACGCATAGTTTTATGGTCTTTATAGTACTGCAAGTATTATCTACTATATTTTTCGTCTTATGCATTGCCACATAGTTTTTTTATATTTTTTTCTCAAACAGAGTTGCGTACCATTGTACTTATAGGAGAAGAAAGAGTCATCAAAGATCTGAACACTCCACGTAGTATTTTTTGGTGACGTAGAGAAAAGAGAGTGAGATGAGAGAGAAAACCATGTTGTTTCGCGAAACAACCATCTCTCATGAGCTAACATTTAGGACAACCTGCTTTCTCATAATTGTATGAGTTGTTGTTGTTGCCATGCAACTCGCAAAGTTTTTTATTTCGTCTACATTATAAGAAATGTGGTATTGCTACTACGAGACAACTAAATAAACAACCTATTGTATGATGTGTCTATTAACCCCGGCTCAAGTTACGTGTCAATGTATTTAACACCGTCTATAATATTGGTACTTGCCATAAGGAACTTTACATGGTGCAACCCTTTGTTCCAGAAGGCCACAGGAAATTTTTATGTGGGATTAGAATCCTTCAAAATGACTTTGATTTTTCTTTGTTCCAAAAGGGGCCTAAAACATACTATATATAGTGCTTTCACATCTGTACCTTTTTAATCTATAATGGGAATAAGATAACCACTCAAACATTTCCAGGTTTACCCATATATAGTTCCATCCGGAAATAAATTGGGTGCGCACGGTGCGCACCGCGGCCACCGTGCGCACCCCCGCCCCTGTGTCTCTGCCACGTGGGCCTGAGTAGTATTGAAGGAGAAATCACTCTCCAAAGAAACAAGTGCATTCCTTTTCTCTCTCGCTCAGGCCCACGTCGCAGAGACACAGGGACGGGGGTGCGCACGGTGGCCAATGTACGCACCGTGCGCACCCAATTTATTTCCGTCCATTATCCAGCTTCTTAAATATTGTAGCTATGGCTATTCCAATAATCACGACCTTACTGATACTCATACGTATGCGCGCCAACTGGAGCAAGGTTGCATTGGCGAAGCAATCACTACTGCAGATGGAGCACCTCATTCATGCCTGCACGAAAAAAGAAAACCTCATTTGAGCCTATGATCGAACTGGCAACATGCCAACGTGAAACTAATACAAGAAGCTGAATGTGAGGATATCACCTTCGGAGGAGATGTTTCAAAAGAAGCTGATGTAGAATCTATGATGAAAGCAGTAAGTGTAGTTTGTATACATTTTTCCTTTCACTTTTACATCAATGTTCATTTCAGAGAGTGGCTCACTTGTATGATTTAGTTTCTTATCATCATATCACCTGAATGTTTTGTGAACTTGATGTATCTGTTTAGGCATTGTGCTAGCTATATCCTCTTATTTACTATGTATTCCCCTTTCAGGTCTGCAGGGCGTTGTTTTGCTGTTGTATTGGTGGACATCTAGCCCAACAAAAGGTTGGATTAGTAGTTGAATTGTTGAGCCCTCTTTGTTCTGTAACTTTTAGAATTAGTTGTCTGATTCCAGTGTTAGCTCTAGATAAAAAACTGGAAATGGGAGTGCGCTATGTTGATTATCTTGAAATTATATTTTTTCCTCTCTTTGTCTCTACTGAATTGGACTTCAAAGTGTATTTCCTCTTTGATCTCCTTGTGGATTCTCTTGTGTGTTTGCTTTCCTTTGTTGCTGTTGAATCTGTATATTCCAGTGTGCATGATGGATTAATTTTTTTTAATCCCAAAATTCATATCACAGCCGGTTTCAATTACAAACCGGCTGTGATGTGAAGAGCATCACAACCGGTTTATCGAAACCGGTTGTGATGCTCTTCACATCACAACCGGTTTTAATTAAAAACCGGCTGTGATGCCCTCTCATCACAGCCGGTTTTTGAAAACCGGTTGTGATAGGGGGGACTATCACAGCCGCTTTATCTCATCCGCCTCCCAAAACCGGTTGTGATAGAGGTTAAAAACCGGTTGTGATGGCAGTTTCTTAGCAGTGGATGGAGCACCTCATTCATGCCTGCACGAAAAAAGAAAACCTCATTTGAGCCTATTATCGAACTGGCAACATGAAACTAATACAAATGAGGATGGTTATTCGTGCCAGTACGTGCCGGCACAAATAACAAATTAGTCTTTACAAGTGGAATATTATACCGGTGAAGATATCTTCTTATATATTACTCGGAATGTTTCTCTATAAAAGGTAAAGATAAGTTGTTCCTGCAACAAAATTGTCATAGCACGCAGCACGATAGTACTCTACAAGGACATCATCACATGGTTCTTGCCGGCGAGATCAACCCCCGAGGAACAAAACAACCTGGGACACAACCGAACATGCCTGCATGCACCTACCAACCCTAACGACACAGATCTCTACACTTGCATGAATACAATAATGCAAGCATATAGTACGACCGAGAGCTGGCGTCCGTCCCAGCCGTTTGCCCTGGCTCGTGTCTGCATGCGGAGCGGCATATGTCGTCACGTACTCACGCGTTAGCTGGAGTGCGAGGCCACCGCCGATTCCTACCTACCTTTGCACCACCACGTCCGTGACACATGCGACGACGGCGACGTACGCATGCATGCGTGTCATGCCGGCGTGATCAGTGCCCGAGATCGCGGGGCACGCGCGTCATGACACCTTTAGCGTAGCCCGGGATGTTCCGTCCAGTTCCTCAGGCTGTACAGCTCGTGCCTCCAGCTTGGCCTCGAGCTATAGCAGATTAGCAGAGCGCGCGGGCGCGACAGCGACAGGCCCCGGGAGCTGGCCGGTGGTGCATGGTGCCGCGCGCGCGTGAGGCATTGCGCCGTAGAGCCTTGTGTAGTGTAGGTGATTTCCGGACAATTTATTTTTCGATCGCGAAGGCCGGCACGCGAACACGAGGTTTGGTGGGATGGTCATGGAGCATTGGAGCCCGTGGTTTTTTCAATCATCGAGTCATCGTTCACCCCAGCATCAAACATATAGGCATACAAACACAACGAATTGAACAGCGGAAGACATCGAATTTCCCCCGAAATGTACTCTCGGTCCGAAAAAAAAATGTGGCTTGGTTGACATGAAAATTTTGGATCATTGTAATTAAGCTCACACGTACTGTCAGGATCATTGCTAAGTTGATCACTGTAAATTTTGGACTGTCCAAGAACCCGGCTCTCGTAGGGAGAACAGAGTTGGCATGCAGTTAGTTATTGTAATGTTAATAATTAAGTAGTGTTGACCAAAGTCACTTCCATATCCGAAAGTCGTTTAATAAATTAATTTAATCAAGCAAACATATGGAATATTCAAGACAGATACCAATTGACTACACAAATAATAATTCTTCACACAATGGGTACAAAGATGCATGGCATCTGGATGTGACAACAACACGTGCAAAGCAAATAGACAACAATAGATCACAAGCACACACCAACACACGGTACTACACAAGAATACAACAACACATAGCCAAAGTCCCACCGAGGCACTCTGTCCTCTACTGCATGTCGGCCGACGTGGCGCCTCACTCATGCAGAGTAGCGTACGTCACGTAGCTGGAGTACTCCCTGACCTTCCTCTCCCCCGGCGCCACCGCCGCGCCCGTGGCAGCTCCGGCGGGGCACGCCACCTGAGCGCTCTCCGCCGCCGGGCACGTCTTCGGCTGGCTCTGGAACGCCGGCGCACTCCGCCGGCTTCCTCTGTCCGGCGAGCCCCGGGATGCAGTTGTTCTTCACGTCGAGGACGCCGTCCTTGATGAGCGCCGCGCACGCCGGCCCGACGGAGGTGAAGTAGTTGCCGGACAGCGTGAGGTTGGCGAGGCGGCCGGACTGGCCCGGCGGCGAGCTTGCAGAGCGCGTCGGGGACCTGGCCGTAGAGGCGGTTCTCGCCGAGGTTGAGCTGCTCGACGCTGGCGAGGCAGGAGAAGGATGATGGGATCGGGCCGGTCAGCTGGTTCTTGCCGGCGTCGATGACGGTCGCCTTGTAGAGCATGCCGAGCTCGTGGGGGAGGCAGCCGGAGAGCTGGTTGTTGAGGAGGAGTACCTCGAAGAGGGAGTCTTGCAGGTGGGAGATTGACGAAGGGATTGGCCCGGTGAGCTTGTTGCCAGCGAGGGCGAGGAAACTTAGTTTGGAGAAACCAAGATCTGCCGGAAGCGGCCCAGAGAGGTCGTCATTGTTAAGAAGGAGCACCCTGGCGTTCGTTGCACCGGGGATAGCTGCAAGGGATACGCTGTTGTGTACACGGATCCCAGCACTGAAAGCACCACATAAAGGTCTGCCTGCGACTATTACGCACCTGTACGGTACCGCCAAATTTGTAGTCGGCTGTTCGTCATCACTCCCTAAAGGCTGAGCATGGTCATCGCCGATGCCCTCCTTGTAGTAGTAGGCGAGGCCAGCAAGGTTGAAGACGCCTAAGGCACCAAATTTGTTGGAGGTAGCCTGGAAGAGCGCAAGATCTGGGAGCTGATCAATGAAGCCTTCCAACTTTGGCGCACACAAGCCAAAGCCATCGAAAACTGCCGATGTGACGACACTGAGGTTCTTCCTGTGCCCGGGCAGTGTAGTGCAGTAGAAACCAACGTAGCTCGTGTTTCCACAGATGTTATTACCAGTCCAGGTCGAGATAATGTTCATGGGATCACATGTGATGGTTTTCTTGAAGCGCTGGATCACCAAATAGGCCTGGTAAAGGTTGTTGTTGGGGAAGTCGTGTGGCTGTGGGTAGTCCGTGGCAGTATGTTGTTGGTTGTAGTATGGTTGCGGTGTAGACGCTGCAACGATAGCAGCGGTGTAAGAGAGGAGGAATAATATGTTCTGGGTGGACTGACACTTAATGCGGTTGGCCATGTCTTCCCCAGGTTCTTCTATCTGCAAGCACGCAGCGCGGCTTATCTCGTAGCTAGGGAGCCATGATGTATATATAATGAGTAAGCGAATTGTCTTGGGCTCTATATATGCAATGTTGTGTAATCCATTTTTTCGGAAAAACTTTTATGAAAAGTCAAAATTGAGGTCCCCTCTAAAACGGATGCAAATTGAGCTCACTAGCACAACCTCAAGTAAGGGTCGACAAACTAAACTAAGGGCATGTTTTACAGGGCTCCGGCTCCCCCGAAAACAGCTCTGGCTCTTGATCCTTTGGTGGAGCGGATTCACTGGTGAAACCGAATCCGTTTTGGAAAACGTTTGGTCATATGTCCAACATGCCCCCTAGCTCTTTAACTTTATTGTTCAACCTTTTTTTGTGTTTACATTCATTTTACAATTTTAGCTTATATGAAAATAAATAAACAAATAAATAGACACATTAATTAACTACATTGTCTTGTTATATTATCTTGTTATATTAGTGGATTATAAGTCTATATCTATAAAGGACGAAAGAATTTCTACGGTCAGTCAGGACTCTTTCTCATACTACGTGTTAGACCCAGGACTCTTTCTCACGCTATATTGGTCATGTACGTGAGCAGTCTAAGACTCTTTCTTATTCTACACATTAGTCACTATGACTCTTTCTCACGCTATATTTTTTAAAACACGTGCCGTTGTGCTAGTTTTACAAAAGGAAGCAATCATCACATAAACCATACGACCGAGCACCGATACCACACTCCCGTTTTTTTTACCATAGTTTCTTATCCCTTTCCTTCACAGCCTTACCCAGTCATCCTAATCCTTCAGCACGATGCCACGATGCATCTGCATCCTGCAAGAAGGCCTGCGCCGGCGATTCATCCAGAAGCGCACATCCGCGTAGGCCACCACCAGTGACTCGTCCAGTAGCGCGCAGGCCGCCACCGTCGACTCCTCCGGCCTTCTGCGCGCCGCCGCTTTGTTCTAATCCCAGCTGCACCACATCTCTGCTGGGCCACGTGAAATAGGGACCGGGCCCGCCGGTCCTGGACGCCCGTGTCCGACGAAGCCAGGCGGCGAACCGAGGCGGAGCTGCAGGCCCGCGGCAACGGCCGAGGCCGGGACGCCAAAGCGGGTGCAGGTGCACGCGCCGGTAGCAATCGAGGCAAGTGGTAATTCCTTCCCCGCTGTCTTGCACCGACGTCGCAGTTGAGACCTCCGCCGCCGTGCGCGACCAATCTTCCCATCGCGCGTCATGCCGACACTGAGGGCATTTTCGCCACGGAGGAGGGAAGGACGACGCCAGGCGAAGGTGAAGCCGGACGGAGCCACGTTTTGTATCTCCTTCTCGGCAGTGAAAGCCGTTTTCACCTCCACGAAATGCTCCGTCCATGAAGCCACTTGAGAGCTCATTCGGTTCCCCAGGAACCGTTCCACCAGGATTGAGATAGCTATAGCAACAAATTTGTGCTAGGTACAACAAGAGACCGGAATTTATTCCGGGTCATGAACCAATTTGTTTATGATTGCTGCAACAAAAGACCGGGAATCAATCCACTAGTCAAGAGGTGTGGAACCAATCCGGGTCTTTTGTTGTAACTATGAGGAGCAAATTGGTCCACGACCCGAAACAAATCTCCGTCTCTTGCTGTATCTATTACAAATTTCTTGCTATATTTTACCCAATCCGGGTGAAACGGTTCCAAAGGAACCGAACGAGGCTTGAAAATGGTCTGTTTGGCAGGGCTTCGGGTGGAGCCGTCGATGGAGTTGCTCGAGAAGCCCTACCAAAGGGTCTCTAAACTAAACTGAAGAACCGAATCAAAACCCTGAAGTTTCCAAAACCAAATATTCCAGTCCATATATATATGATTCGGTCCTACGGTCGAACTAACCGAATAAAGTCTAGTTAGTTTAGTGTTAAACCTCGGTTAACCCAAAATCCGAGACATACAAAGCCCAATATATGAGCCTTACGTCGCATGCCCATGCCCAATACCATCTCTAAACCATGTGGCAGGTTGGTTGGAGATAATTGGTGGGAGGAAATGAGAGTTTAGATGTAAGAGAATTGAAATTCTATCGTTTGTTTCATGGGCATGTGTTGCGTAAATTATGGCCAACAAATTGAATTGCACTTGATCGTGTGCGAAACCAGCCTGGGTCAACTTGCTGTGAAAACCTAAGAGCGTCAGCTCGGGAGGGACCCCGACACATAGGGTTGTTCTGAGATCGGCAGGCCACTCAGAACATCTTCAACCGCTGTAGAGACGAAAAAAGAACAACAAAAGATTTAAAAAGTTAGGGTATGAGAAATAAAAGTAAAGATATTTGTTCGATTGGTTGTGTTAGAGCTCAATCGGCCACGACCCTTTATATTTATAGGGTGGGGAGGTCTTGTCCCGCAAAGAAAATCCCAAGACAACTCATAATTTACATGAATTCTCTAAATCTACTCGAATTGGGCACACAGGACCAGTCTAACCGCCCCTAGATAGCGGTTAGACCGTCCCTGCCTTGTCGGGCCGGCTATAGGGCTATACCGGTCTAACCGCCCTTGGATAGAGGTTAGACCGCCATGTCCAGCTAAACTCGACAATTGTCAATTTTGACCGTCAATATATGTCCCATGTTTCTAGTAAAGTTTGCGTAATAGAAAACATGTTTTCACCATAATAATTCTAAGGGCGATGGTTTCATCTAAATTTGTCGACCATTTGCACTAAGGGCGATATTCAAACATACCGTCCATCTCAACTTAAGCACTTTGTCATACACTTTGGGTAATACGCCTTCAGATATCTTCCATTCAGCGCTCTAGGTAACATGTAGCCTTGCATTGTCTCCACCATATAAGAATTTATGGAGCACACCTTTGTAACCTTGTACGAACCTTTCCAACTTAGAGACCATTTACCAAATTTATTACTTTTTTGTTCCTATAGGTAAAATCTTCTTCCAAACCATGTCACCAACCTGAAAGGACTTGCCCTTCACCTTCTTGTTATAAGCTTTAGCAACCAGAATCTTGTCCTTCTCAATCTCTTTTAATGCCTCCAATCGCTTGTCAGTCACCTCATCAATGTTGTCCATCATTAAATTATGATAATCAATGATATTAAAATCATTTTGTTTTGCCAACACATATGCTCCAAGATTCACCTCAATAGGCAAAACAAATTCTTGATCATAGACAAGTTCAAAAGGAGTAACTTTAGTAGCACTATGTCTAGAAATACGATAAGCCCGTAAAGCTTCAGATAATACCTCATGCCATCTTCTAGGATTATCCTCTATCTTTTTCTTGACGAGCTTAAGCAATATTTTGTTGCTAGACTCGGCTTTGACCATTCGCTTGAGTATAATATGGGGATGAATTGAGCAATTTAATACCATAAGATTCAATAAACTCACGCATCTCTTTAGATATAAATGAAGTCCCTTGTTTCGTGGTCAAAGTTTGAGGAATTCAAATTCTATATTTAATATGCTCTGTAATTAACTCAATTACCTCCCGATGCGTCGTATTCTTGAGAGGAATAGCTTAAGACCATTTAGTAAAATAATTAGTGGCCACCAACACAAAGTAATGCCCTTTTGACGAGGAAGGATAAATTTTTCCAAAAAAGTTCAATGCCCATCCTCTAAACGGCCACAACTTAATAATAGGATGCATCAATGCAGCCGATACCATCTGAATATCACCAAATTTCTGACACTCTTTGCATCCTTTGTAGTACCTATAACAGTCGGCTAAAATACTAGGCCAATAAAAACAAGCCCATCTAAGAAGCCACTTCATCTTAGGAGTCGACTGATGAGTACCACAAATACCTTCATGCACCTCTACCATAGCTAATCTAGCTTGATCAGAATACAAGAACTTCAACAATAAATCCTTAGCTGTCCGACGATATAATTCACCATCAGATAAAATAAATTTGATTGCCCAACGACAGACTTTTCTATCAACAATGCGTCCAGGATTATGAAAATAATCAATTAGAGCCTTTTTCCAATCATCTACATCTTTGCATGCTACATCAGAATTTATTTTGGCCAAAACAGAACCATTAGCAGGCATAGCGATTAAACCGACCCTAGGGGCGGTTAAACCGGTATGAGTGGTTAGACCGGTCTCAGATGGCGGTTTAACCGCCCCCTCCACAGCGCAACACATGGTTTTAGAATACACCAATTTTCGTTCATGAAAATTTCTTTTCTGAACATCATAACCAGACACTTGCTTGCATTAGCACTAGAACTATCTTCCTGTGGTACATGATATATAGTAAATTCATCAAAGGAAGATATGATGTTTAAATATTTATCAAGATACATATTCAAATGACCATTGAAACATTGGCATAGCTTAGATACTGGCTGCACCTCCAACAAAGAATCACCTTAAGCTTCAACATGTTTTACTCCCATCTGTTGGTGCTCATAAATGACACTTTTTTAGTTTCAATCATGTGGAGCATTTGGACTAATCATTGTACTAACCCGCAACTTGGCACGTGAAATAACCCTGTTTCCACATGTGTATTGTATTTTGGAGCATATTGTGTTTTTGCAGGAAAATGACCAAATTGGGGCATTTATATTCAAAGCCCAAGAGCAACTACGAGCCCGAATGAATGAAGCCTAGCGGATGAAGCCCAACCGACCTACTAATGGATCATATGGGCTTTCATAGTCCACCTCATGGTCTTAGATGCCCACATTCAATGAACCTTGGGCTTGGAAGACTTAAGTACGAAGGAATTGAAGATTTGGAAAGTTATTGATGAGATCAAGTCTACCTCAGAGGTATTCAAGCAGCCCAGGACAACATGATATTTCGGTACAGATTAGGAGGCCTAAACAGCCTCTAATGTCAAAAAGTTGAATACCAAAGTTGTAGCCATCGTCGAGAGATTCGATTTCAACCTATGGAACACATAATTTGGAATATGGAACTAGGAGATATGGTCCCAGAAATGCATGCTGCACAGAGAAGTCTGGAATCAGACAGATTATCCTACGAAGCAGTTTTGGAGATCTTAACTTCGTTTCCAAGGCAAGTCATGAATACCAAAGTTGGAGGTAATTTCGTGATACAAAATTTAGACTCTGAATCTACCCTATTTAGGGTCCAGACGTGGGAGATATGGCCTGGGGAAGGAAGGGTTGCGAAACAGGAAAATCTGAATGAGATAGATCTTATGGAAATCAACTTCTAAGCAAAGGATCTCGTGGATGGGATGGAAATCACGCCCCAAGGCTCCCCAAGGAGTATAAATACAACCCATGGGCGTCGCCTCATACATCCCATGCAGATCATTCCATTCTTGAGAATCAACAGAGACAAGGAGCCGCCATTCGGAGAGAGGAGCGACACCTGGAACCCTAGAAAGGTTCCTCCGGCGCTGCCACAAGATCAAGAACAAGGAGGAGATTGGAGCTACAAGGGAGGAAGCAAAGCGGAGCTCGAGAGGAGGAACAACCCCTAGCCGCCCCGGCATATGGTTTCTCCTCCGTGGATCATCTTCCCCATCGATCTACATCTACTTCGGAGGATTCTACACCATGTTTAGCGGTACAGTGTGTAACATTATGGCTTAAAGTCCTTGGTTGTTGTTGACGGCCACTATATGCCACTTTTGACCGTCAACCTTCCCAACTTAATGAAGGAACTAAGTGATGCTCATATAATATTTTATTTAAACTAATGAGTTCCACAAGTTTTGTGCACCAATATGTTTTGCAAAGAGATATAGGTAATATGGTGCATAAATACCAACATCGGTGAAGTCATACAAGTGAAGGTTCATCCTGAGACAAAGGAGACCTGGACATGGTGCAAAAGTTATCCAAATCACATATTTGACAGCTCCATGTCGAAGAGCTTTCCGAGACGATCGAAATGGATATTTGGATGACCCAATTCGGAGTCCGGACGAAAAAGTTACGCCTCCGGGAAAATCGCCGGCGAAACCTGTCCGGCCGGTCGGCCTAACCTAGGCCGAACGGCCTGGACAAGGCCGGCCGGCCCTGGACCTTCACCAAACCACCTCAACCTTTGCAAGATGGCCTTAGGGAGTCACCAAAGGACCCCCAAGCATGGAATTGACAAGGATGAGTGAAGTTGAGACCGAAAGGCCTAGGACATGGAGCGGAAGGCCCACATGCAGCGACTAAACCGAACTTTTGGATTGGAACCGTCTCTTCAAACAACAAGCAACCGTCCACGAGCGTGTCAGTGCAACGGAGGGCCGAGAGGGGCCAGAGCCAGGCCGGCTGGCCTAGCCTAGGCCGACCGGCCTCTAACTGCCGAGCGTGGATCGAACGCCACCGCAACCGTCATTAGGAGAGCATCAGGACCGTCCAGGAGAAAGACAGTGCCAAATGGCACCATCTTCAGGCCGAACGGCCTGAAGGAGGCCGGCCGGCCTATGACCGTGGCCGTTACTCCTCCCCTTTGGCGTGGAAGCTAAGAAGGCCTTGGCGTCATTCCTACGCGTGATACCGCCCTTGGAAGGCTATAAAAGGCGACCTCCACCCCCATTCTACACACCACAGTGAAAGGGAGAAGTCCACGTGTAGTTTAGTGGTACATATCTAGCTTAGAAAATAGGGAGAGTGGTGAGGTGAGAGTTCGGAGAGGAGCCGGAGTGTCGGCCCTTCTCCAACTTTGTGCCTCCGAGGAATGAAGCTTCAGTTCGAGTAAAGTTCCTCTTCTTTTGTCTTTACTGCTTTCTCTCCTTACATTAGTAGTTCTTGAATGCTTTCTCTAGTTGTGGGTACCTGAGTCTGCGCGAGTGACAGCGACTCTTGTTTGGGGTCTCTGAAAGTGCATCTAGGCACTTAATCTAGTTTTGGTAATTAATGACAATGTAAATTTGGATATAATGCTTTGCATGAGTTGTGCAGGAATAAAATCAAAAGAAAAGAAAAAAAAGAAAGGTGAAAGGAAGGTCCCCAATTCTTATTCGAATGGTGACGAAGTCTATCGGACGATTTAAATTTATTTTATAGTTCGAATTTGAGTATAGGATCACCGTACTATCAAGGGGGACGTGCTTGACCAGTTTAGGTTGTTAAAGTTCTTATACTTGAGATGACATATACACACGAGAGACACAAACACACAAAAACCCTCCATTCACAAGCTTTCTGTGCGTCGGAACTTAGGCCGGAAGATCCGACCCTTACACCGGATCTTTCAACACTTAGACAGATTTTGTGTCTTCTCTTCAGGCGCCAGAACCTATGCCGGAAGATCCGACCCAAAGTTCCGGGCAGCTCTGTCTGAAATTAATTTTCCGTCGGAAGATCCGACCCTTACTTCGGAACTTTCAACCCTTAGCCAAAATTCATGTTTCTGCGTCTCTCCCTCAGGCGTCGGAACTTCCACCGGAAGATCCGACCCAAAGTTCCGGGCGGCTCTGTATCTAATATTTTTCCACCGGATCATCCGGACCTTGTGTCGGAACTTGCATCGGAACTTCCACCGGATCATCCGGCCCTTGTGTCGGAACTTTCATGACTTAGCCATATTTCAGTGTTTCAGCCTTATGAAATTCAAATCTCGGAAGATCCGGCCCTACGCCGGAAGATCCGGTACCCCTTCGCAGAACACATAACGGCTGGTTTTTGGGGGTCGGGTATTTATACCCCCTCACCCCCTCATTCAATGCTGCTGCCTCCACGACCAAACACACTCCAAGAGCATTCATTGCACTCTTCTACTCCACACAAAAGCTTGATTCTTGCCTTGATTCACCTAGGGTTTGAGTGAGAGGAAAAGATTGAGTGTGAGAGCTTTGAGCACTTGTGAGCTTTGATTTGTTCATCTCAAGAAGTACTTGAAGCAAGCTTGATTCGTCGATCCACGTTTGTTACTCTTGGAGCTTTGCTCCTAGACGGTTAGGCGTCGCCGGTAGCTCCCATTCCTTTGCGGTTTGAGCACCGAAAAGTTTGTATTTCCCCTCTCTTTGTGAGAGCAATAGTAAGTGACTCGATCTTCCTTTGTGGTTGATTGAGGGAGGCAAGGGGTTAGTGACAACCCGGTTCCTTGTGAACCCCTCAACGAGGACGTAGCTCCTTTGTGGAGTGAACCTCGAGAACAAATCTCGTGTCTCTTTGTTCTTGCTATTGTTCTTGTTGTTCTTCACCTTATTTGTGCCCGATCCATGTGCTAGGTGTTGTTCGACCTTAGAGATCATACTTAGGTGCTCAGTTACTTCATCTAGCAGCTTTGTATTCAAATAGAATCTTGAATAGCTTGTTAGTTTTTGAATCTCGAAGTTAGTCTCCTCTCTGTGTCGGAAGATCCTACACAGTGTCGGATCTTCCGGGAGCCGAAAGATCCGAGACTGCGTCGGATCATCCGACCATCTGACATTTTCGTGAAGAATTTTTCAGGATTTTTAACAGGCCCTATTCACCCCCCTCTAGGCCTAGTGTTGGTCCTTTCAATTGGTATCAGAGCAGGTTCTCTTGATTAAGGTTTAATCACCTAAGAGAAAACACTATGGCTCCTTCCGGGGATGGTTCCGGTGTTGGCGGTTCAAACAAGGAAGACACTCATGAAGTGATCGTGTCAAGCGACGATGATTTTGATGTGAGTGATGTTGAAGAGACCTTGGATGAGGTCGAGAAGAACAAGAAGAGAAAAGAGAAGATCAAGAAGAAGTTTGATGAAAAAGTTGAAAGAAGAGCTCTCAAGATTGTGAAACAGAAGATGAAAGAAAAGGAAGTTCTTGCAAGCTTTCACAATGTTCCTCACAAGTATGATGATACTTCCTCATCCTCGTCCAAGAAAGATCTGGATGCAATTTCATTCTCATCGGTTCAATTGGGCAAGTTTCCGCACTTTGATGGAAATGATTATTCTCGATGGAAGGATGACACGAAGATGTACTTGTATGGTCTTCATCCACATCTTTGGACCGTGACATGTGTGGGCATCGACAAGAAAGCCAAGCCATCCCTCACAAGAGAACAAGAACATGACAACTACCGCAATGCTCAAGCCGTCATCATTCTTAGGAGTTGCTTGAGCACATATGAGTACAACAAGGTTAGGGGAATTGAGGTGGCCAAAGAAATTTGGGATGAGCTTAGAAGGTCACATGAAGGTGATGAGATTATCAAGGAAGGAAAGATGGATGCACTTCAAGGAGAACTCGAGGCTTTCACAATGAAAGATGATGAAGACTTGGAAGCTATGTACAATCGATTGAAGCTTCTTGTGTCCGCAATTAGACTTCTTGGTAGTGATGATTGGGATGAGCACAAGGTCACAAAGAAGATGCTTAGAGCATATGCCCAAGAGACCCACACCTTGCTACCATGATTAGAGACAAGAGAAAGTTCAAGCTCATGACTCCCATTGACCTATACAACAAGTTGTAATATCATGAGTCACATAGAGTGGAGAAAGTCAAGGTCAAGACTAGCGAGCCTCAAGAAGTCAAGGCCATTGCATTCAAGGCCGAGCCTAGCAAGAAGAGTGAAATCTAGGACAAACCTTCAAAGCCTTCCAAGTCTCGCAAGAAGGAAGACTCTAGTGATGAAGCAACCACCGATGAAGAAACCGCTATGATGGTGAGAGAATACAACTTCATCAAGAGAAAATGTGTTAAGAAGCCGGTCTCACAATGAAGATGCTATGAGTGTGGTGAGAGAGGGCATTACATTACGGATTGCTCTCACAAGAAGGAAGGCAAGGAAGACAAGAGGTCAAAGGACAAGTCCTATGACAAGAAGTACAAGGAGAAGAGCAATGATTACAAGAAGAAGAATGGACATGCTCATGTTGGTGAAGGTTGGATTCTAGTGATGACTCCGACAAGGAAGGTGTGGCAACTCTTGCCATTCATGATTCTTCACCAACACCAAGACTCTTCAAGAACCTTGATAGTGATGATGATGATGAAGCTCCCATGTGTCTCATGGCACAAGGGACTAAGGTACTAATCGATCCCACTCCTCCATCATCTACTTCCTCAACATCTAGTGACATAGAAAACCTAGAAGATGAAGAAGCTAAACATGATAAGAACTTAGTAAATGCTTTTGGCAAGAAGGGTGCTAAGCATATTAAAAAGCTTATGGAGAAATTGGATAAGAGAGAAGCTACTCTTGATAGGCAAGAAGACTTGCTCATCCTTGAAAAGGAGAGAAACCTTGCTCTTGAGAAAGCTAGATGAGAGAGGAGAAGG